>CM033628.1:37270040-37390040 GCA_019453435.1 Rhinogobius similis
AGGTGTACAACAGAAGACTCATCA
Organism: Rhinogobius similis; assembly: GCA_019453435.1. Classification (NCBI taxonomy): domain Eukaryota; kingdom Metazoa; phylum Chordata; class Actinopteri; order Gobiiformes; family Gobiidae; genus Rhinogobius; species Rhinogobius similis. Next base: position 37,270,065 of record CM033628.1, read on the forward strand.
TTGGCTTGCGGAGGGGAAAAAGCTGGTGGTTAGCACCGTAGTTTCAGTCTTTTTCTACGGATGTATACCAAAGCCAGCAGCAGGTCCCATCCTTTCACCTTACAGACGTCAGCTCTGCGGTTCATTATTGAAAAAACAAGCACGTTCGAACTAAATCCACAGACATGTAAAATTTTGGTTATGAGCTTTGGAATCTGAGTCAGTCTTTACAAAAGCTCTATGCAAATACCACCATCTAAGATATTATTTGTTTTTTCACTTATTTTTTGTCCTTTGACTTTTTTCAAGTTTATCTTTTGGAGTACTCTATTTACACTAAAATCTCTTTGACAATTTTTTGTGTAGACTGGCGCTACATGCTACTCATCTAGTCATCTAGCACTGTCTGGTGGAGGGCCCAATGTGAGTCTGGCATGCAGACTGAGAGGTAGACTGCAGGTCTAGCTGGGCAGTGAGGTCACGTACTTGGAGAATGCTCTTTGGCCTCTGTGGCGTCTGGTTATTTTTCATCAAGATGGTGTTTGGTTGTAATAGAAGTTATTTTCAACACTGAAGGACAGACCAGCAATGGGTTAAAATACAATGGATATGTGTAAAGTAATGGTAGCGAAGACTTGGTTTGGACTCTCCAATTCACATGGAAGAGTTTCTCTTTGGGCCGCTATGGCTCTGGATCTTTGGGGTGTTCAGGTCGGCAGCAAGGTGGACAGTTTATGGTAGCAGGTGAACATTAAGTGCAGGAAGGTTTAAAGGAGTAAAGAAGACCACTGGAGAAATAAGGGCTAGAGGCCTTTTCAGGCTCGATCCCGCTCCCCGGCCCCCGTGCTGAGCTCTGCCTCTCGCTCCACAGAGTCAGAACTCATGCTACGGGCTCTCTTCTCTTTTGCCCGGGCATTCTGGAACCACACCTGTAAAATAAAGGGTAAATATTCAGATTTTTGGGTATAGTAGTATCATTTATTTAGACTGATCACAACTCAAATTGGAAAATGCCACATCAAATTAAATCAATTTTCTCTGTGATTCAATACTTTCAGGTGAATATTAGGTGAAGGATTGGAAAAAAAACATCTGATGTAAATTGTTTTTTTTATTTTATAATAATTTGAAAATAGATTGCAATATAATGAAATGTTTAAATCATAGGCCTGGCCCTTCTACAAAATAAATGTTCAAAATACATTGTTGGTGTTTACCTGTACAACCCGGTGAGGCAGGCCTAGTTCCTGGCCTAGCGCCTCACACTCCTGTCGGTTGGGTGTTCGGTGGGTCCTGTAGAAGTCCCGAAGCTGGAGAATCTGGAAGTGGCTCATCTGTGTCCTTTGGCGCTGCTGCTGTGAATGTTGGTAGTTCTGCTGCAAATTTGGTGTCTCACCCCAATCTGAACTGGGCCCCCCGGATCCCTCGGGACTCGAAGATGCTAGGTCGGCCATACTGGAGCTCTCCTCACATGGGTACTCATCATCCTCTTCCTCATAATCTTCATCCTCATCAGGGTTGTTGAGATCAGTTGTAATGGACAAGGATGACGTAGGGGGTCTTGCGTTTGGTTCTTTGCTAACTGGGTAACCAAGGTGTGTAAAATGGCTGGAGGAGATTGATGGGCCAGGTCTCTCCATGACAGAGGATGTAGCCATCTGCCCATTGGATCCATTGCTTATTGACAAGTTAAAGCCTGCTCTTTCAGCTTCAGCCCAGTGTCGAGATCGCATATGGGCATCTAAGGCGCTCTTTACTTTGAAGAGGGCTCTACAAAATGGGCAGCGCAGGTGGTTTAAACCCAAACTGAAGGTGGACCCTGGACCCATTGACCGGAACTGTCCTTTTCTTTCTCGAGCTCTTGTGTTCTGGAACCAAACCTGTAAAGACATGAAAGTTTAAATTTGTAAGCAATCAATAAATCAATGATTACTTATTTTGTTCGGCCTGTTTGACCAAATTTTCATTATTGCTTCAAACTTTGCATTATTGTGTACTGTGTCTTATCATGATTATAAACTTATAGCTAGCTAAGCTCCATATAGCAATATCATAACATGACTATGGAATAAAGTGTAAAATAACTTACTTGAACAACCCGTCTTGTAAGGCCTACATCTCGAGCAATGCTTTCCAGAACTCCTCTCGTGGGGTTGGAGTCCATGCTGTATCGCTGGTACAACACCTCTAGTTGTTCCGGGGTGATGGTTGTTCTCTGACGCTTGTCTCTTCTGTGTTCCTCTTCCATGTCTTTGCCACCCCTTTGAGAGTCGAAGTTGACTTCAGCCATAAGCTTTGAATTTGGTTTCATTGACCCAAGAGCATTTTGTGAAAGACTCCCAGAGTGATCAGGCAAAGTATTCTTCATTTGTAAGCTGTTCAAATGTGAAATCATTGGGTGCGCAGCAGTCGGATGTAGTTGAGACATGGTGCCTGAAAGCATTTGGTTGGCCATTAATGTGTGGTTCGGATGGAGCATCATGTAAGGCATTGTTCGGTCTGTAAAGCCAGAGTGGAGGAGCTGAACTTGGGACTGAGCTGCCAGCAGGTGCCTAGTTTGGTGCTCTTGCCACTGTTGGAATGATGGCAAAGACATTGGACAGAAAGTACATTGAAACTGTGCTGTGGGTAGAGGCTGAGATGTACTTTGTTGCTTTGTTTCAGCAGGTAAGCTAGACAGAGTGTCCCTTTCCTCAGATTTAGATGGTTTACTAACAGCAGATCTCTCAATAGCTGGAGGATTTGTACTCTCTTTTCTCGAGTCAGACACAGGTGCTATTTTTTGAGAAGAGCATGGCTGTTCACTATCTTGGGTTCCCAAAGTCTTTTCTGGTAGTACAGTGGTCTTGCCATCTGTGTTTTTTACCACCTCATTTACATTCTTTGTTGTTTTGTTATCATGAGTCGAATTAACGTGATCATCCTGTATCTTTTTAACTGGTTCCACAGCGTGGGAGGATGACTCTGGAGTAGGTGAGTCTGGGTTTGTATAGTATTCATAGGTCAAATCCATTGAGTTTTCATTATGACTGTCCCCTTGTCCATCCGCACATCTGTTCTCCTCTTCATCGTTGTTCATATTGCAGCCACTACTCTGAGTGTGAATACTGTCAAAGTGGTTTTTACTCTCCCCTCCAAAACTTTCCTCATTGCCTCTGTCTTGGTTCTTGCGCGCTCGCTGTCTAGCATTCTGGAACCAAACCACAATAACTCTATTAGGCAGAGACAATAGAGCAGACAGTCTTTCATATTCTTCCTCTCTGGGGTAAGGAGTGGCCTCAAACACACCCTGGAGGGTCTCAAGTTGCTGCTCTGTGAAGCGGGTTCGTGAAGAGCGTCTGCCCCGGTGGAGTTCTCTTTGGAGCTCCAGGGGCTGGGGGTGAGTGGTCACAGAAGTGAGGGCTGGGGACATTGTTGATGGAGATAGTGACAAGCACTGGCTCTGTGCTTCTTCCTCTCTGCTTTCCTCTAAAGCTGTGGTTGGGGGGTTATTAAAATTGTAAGGGGAGTCTTTGTCTCTCTGTCTTTCTTTAAATAGAGTGTTGCGGAACCAGTGTTTGATGACTTTGTGAGGCAGTCCAGATGTGGTAGACATTTTGTTGATCTCTTCATCACTTGGGAGGCTGTTAATATCAAAGTGTTTCCTAAGAATTGCAAGCTGTTCCTCAGAGATCCGTGTCCGGGTTCGTTTACCCTGTTGTTCAAGTATAGATGGACTCATTTGGGGTTGCTGCCCTGCTGGGATGGGGCTTGGCTGTGATGCCTGACCTAATAGTGGAGTGTTAAGCTGTGGAGGCTGTGCAAGTAAAGCTGGACTCAGAGGGGACTGCTGAGCTAATAATGAAGAACTGGACTGCGGCTGCTGCTGCTGCCCTAAAAGTGCTTGGTTTAACTGGGACTGGTAGAGTTTTGCTAGATCTGTGTTTGCATTTGAATCAAGCCAAGGTTGTGACTGCAGGGCGACAGACTGCATGACAACCGGAGGAAGAAGTGGCAACTCCATGGGGAAAGGGATAGGGGGCATTGTAAGCTTGGACAAAGGCAGGGGAGGCATTGGGAGCTGAGGCAGCGGCAACGGGAGCATAGGTATCTTAGGTAATGAAAGTGGCATGGTCTTTGCATGGGTTGTCCCAGAAGTGCTTGGTGTTGATGTTTCTTCTTCTTGTGATAAGGCTGGAGTTTTTGGAGATGGTGGAGGATTAGAAGCATTTGATGTTGTTTTCACATCAGAAGGTGAAGTGCTTGTTTGTTTAGGAGGTTCAGACACCGTGGGCGACTCTGAGGATGCACAAGGTTTTATTTGTGGTTTGACTTCTTCTGCTGCAGATTCTGGTTCTTCATTTGATGACTTTGCTGTACTTGTAGTGGTTACAGGGGAACTCTCTGCAGATGTAGATTGTGTGATGGGATACATCTGGTCATATTGGGATCTATACTCTTTTGAAAATTTCTCCAAAGCAGATGTGGGGAATAGCATTTTATGGATGTATTCTTGGTGACTTTTCAAAATAAGCGCATCAGAAAATAACTTGCCACAATCTTTACACTTTTTCCCATCACCACAGCATGTCTTTTCTTCCTTTTTTTGTTCAGGTTTGTTCCCATTCATCTCCAAAGAATAGCTTTCTGCCTCTACTTGGTTAATGTCCTCTTTACTGCCAACCTCTGACTGCCCATCTTGTTCCTCAGTGACATTTCCATTTTCCAGCTTTAAGCATGTTTCTAATTGTTCTGAGCAGTTTTGTTTGTCTTGAATGAACTGACTCTGTTGCTGGTGTCTGTGTCTACTTTGTATGTACTGCAGCGCTAGCTCATACCCATAACTCTGCAATAGCGCTCTAAGAGGCTCACCGTTTACAGCTGCGTAGGGAACTCTGGGAGGAGGGCACTGTTGTCCGAGGAGATTAATAGGAGATACATTTACTTCCTGTTTTTGGCTCTCATTTTTCACTGGTGGAAGAGGCACATCCCCTTTATCTACCTCAGAAATTCTGGGTTCTTTTTTAGTCTTGTCAAAGGTGAGCTCACTGCAGCTTTCCTCAACATTATCCTCCCACTTCTCATTTAGTTGTTGCACATTCTCATCTGAACTTTCTTTTTGGATGTGTTTTTCAGTTGTTTGCACTGACTCAATTTTATCCACTGTTTTAATACTTTCTTTTAATATGAAGTTTGTAAAGTCAAACTGGTTGAGATCAGGAATTTTGGCAGCAAGCTCAGGGTTAAGCTTCATGTCTCCAGCTAAGTAAAAGGGCAGGAGAAGCTGTTGCTGCAGAGAGAGCAAGTTATCTGCAGCCACAGGAAAGTGATGCTTAAGGAGATTATCTACTCCCATAGGCAAATGATGCATCACTTGGGACTGCAGTAGTGCTGTTTGCTGCTGTAAGTGAGCTTGGGCCTGAGCTTGGGCTAACTGCTGTTGCTGTAAAAGCATTAGCTGGTTCCTTGACGCTAGCAGCTCTGCTACTCTCTTTTTAGCCTGCTGGCATTCAGAATTAACAAGGGGTGACTGGGCCTCAGTGACTAAACTGTTGCCTAGTAATGAAGAGGCTGAGGAGCTTGCAGCATCTGGCCTCTTTGTTAAAGCTGAACCCTTAGATGGTTCTTCCCTAGCCTGAGTAGTGGACATTGAGGTGGAAGCATTTCCAGACGTGTTTTGGGCAGCGCGTGCTCTGGTTTGGTGAAGAACTGAGCGAAGATGTATGTCAAGTGTGGAACTCTGGCTGTAGCCCACTCCACACAGTTTGCAACGGTAGGGTCTGGGATCTGGTCCACGAGGAGCCTCAGTAGTAGTCGTACTGCCTGCACTGGAGTCTTGGAGGGCCCGCCTTGCTCGGTGGAGATGGGACACAGAGTTAAAGTGTACCAATAAAATGGTTTTCTGAGTGAAGGACTCTGAACATATTGTGCATTTGTAGGGCCTGGATGGATCTAAGTAGCGGTCTAAGGTGGGGTTTGAACCTTTTTTGATAAGAGAGTTAGAAGAGGCCTCAGTAAACTCAGTTATTGCCTCTTCATGTTTCTCAGTATCAGTTAAACCTTCTTCAACTTCACTCACTATTTCATTTAATTGCTCTTTTTTGTCACTTTCCAAAGCTTCCTCTTCCTCCATCTCCTCATCCTCACCCTCTCCCGCTTCTTGTCCAATTTGAGGTGACAGGCTGAAATCCTGCTGAACGGCACTCTTATTATGCTCCATGTAGTGCACAGTATGGGGCAGTAAATGTGTGTTCTGCCCCTGTGAGTTGTCCAGCTGTTGCCCGGAGTGTGTGTTCTGCATATGTCGCTGCAGGGCCTCCTGACTGCGACATTGTCTGGAACACAGGGGGCACTCTGTCGCCGCCCTCATGGCATGGTATTGCCAGTGCAGCTGCAGCTTTTCCTGAGTAGGAAACGCTAGGCTGCACCTGCTGCAGCGAAAACGGTAACCATGGCGATCTGTGAAAGGAGGGGGGTCGCTGGATGGAGACGTAGGCGGAGAGGAGGGGGACTGAGGAGCCACTTTGCCGTTGGAGGGGTGTGTGGTGTTGTCTTCGAGGGGTGGGGTGAGCAGAGCTGTGACATCTTTGGGTGCGGCAACTTCACTTTCAGTGGTTTCTGTAGAGATGCCTGAAAAATACACAAATAATACATTTCTTGAGTGCTACACAACGAAAAGTTTTACTAACCACTCTTTAGATATTTCTAATACACTTCAAGATATTTCGGTAGTTTTTGGTAAAAATTCAAAAATAGGGTCGAAATAATGTAACAAATTTGCTACGCCTGTAGATAAACCTATTACACAAAAATATATCTAAATAACTGCCCTTGGCCCCTTCTTTGATAATTTCATTAGCGCTAAAACAATATGCTTAGCACATCATATACATTATTCAAATTCTAAAATGCATTCAAGTACATTTAATTATGTACTTCAGCAGAATATAGGTTTTCATCACACCTCTATAGCGGTATGTTCTTAAACAATGTATGATGCTTTTTCCATCAAAATAAACACATATACCAACCATTTTTCTGTGCATCTGCAGAAGCAATAGTGTCCGTAGTCTTTGCATTGCTAGTCTTCCCATTTTTCATTTTGTGTTCATCTGTACAAGAGGCAGGCGAGGCATCCACCTTTGAATGAGGCGGAGGTTGTTCCACTGGCGGAGTTACCTAGAAGAGGGAAAACATTAGCTATTCAACATTTTCCTAATTCAACTGCTTGAATAAAACATGTTCACTTGTACTGCAAACACACCGACTTATAAACAGTGAGAGCCTGTTTCCTTCGCTAATAAAAGATTCAAGTGTGAATTTGTAATGTACATCTTGCATCTGCTACTACAGCCTGATATGAAGCTAAAAAAATGCATCAATTTGGTAATAAGTGTATATAGTGGTGATATGTGAGTAACATCTCCTCCCTCCCTCGAACATGCCCCTAGGGTTTAATAAAACTTTACTGAGCTGAATAATGAATTTATTTAAAATCATCCCTCTTCTTATAGAAACCTTCCATCTTGGTAGCTTCAAGCACTCAGAGCAAATGCTATATCTTTGCGAACAACTAGCTAGCCCAAGGAAAGGGACAGGCGGCTAAAGATGAGATTTACATGACAAGAGTTTTTTTTCCGAATAGATTCATATGAACGAATGAGAACGTGCACACACACTCATCCACGCGCACGCTGCAGAGAAAACTGAAGGTCAGGCTTAATCTAGAGAGCGTAATTGGAAAGCAAGGTACATAATGGCCATCATCACCTCAGTCTGAATTAATGAACCTCAATTACTATCAGAGAGAGTGAGGGGAGGCAGGACCATGGTGGTGGGTGGGGGGCATGGGGGTGTCCAATATGAAAAAAAGAGCGGAGGGAGGGAGGAGGACATAAGGGGCAACGAATTAAAAAAAACTGCATTGAGAGATGGGGGAATGAGTAAGGGAGGGGTAGGGCCTATGAAACCAGGAGGGGTGGCAAGGAGTAAGACCGGACAGGGAGGGGCTTCAGGACGATGGGTTGCAGAATAGGAATGATAGAAGGAGCAGGAGGGGGGAGGCTGAGGGGGGCAGTGAAGGGGAGGAAAGGGTGAAAAGCAGTCAGTGAAGTGGAGGCGAAGAGCGCGAGAGACAAAGGCCACTTAGCATACGGGCCAGCGAAATGGAGGACGCTGATGTGGATAGATGACCAGTCTTTGTTAGTTGGAGAGACATAGTAAAAAGCATGGGGGGGGGCTTTTTAGCTTGACTGCACTTCTGGTAATAGAGGGCTACTTAAACATGCATTATAGAAAGACTGGCTTTTTCCCTCACTCGCTCAGTCAAACCCTCTCTCCTCAACTATAAAAAGAGCACACACACATACACGCTCACACACCAACACCAAACGGACGGCTGCATCAAAGATGATAGCGGGGAGCTACTTAAACATGCATTAAAAAAAGCCATGCCTTTCTCTCTGGTGCCTTCTTAATGGAATTGTCTCCCAACATTTCACTTGGCCCCATCCCCCACTACTTTGGCTTCTTATTTTCTATTTTACATCCAGACAAACGCACATACAGCAAAAAGCTCAGGTTGACTTACAGTGCTGATGAGCTTGTCAACACAGTCCTGTGCCACACTATGCACATGTGTGAGGTGTTGGCGAATGTCAGTGTAAGGGACTTTGAGCTGGCACAAGGGGCACTGGACAGTCTGAAGGGAGAGACCACAGGTTAAACCATGGCGAAATTCTGTCTTGTTATAACAATAATAATCTCTCATACTTAAACAAAATAAAATGAATGCATTTTGTGTATTGAAAGCTGAAGGTGTACCTGCTGGTTTTCATTTTGCTGGTGTATTTTGGGCCGTTTATTCGAGATGGCGTCATCTGTTTCTGTGCATTCAGAGAATAAGCGCTTCAACTCTCCCTTTTTCTGTTCTTTCCTCCCTCCATTTCCTCCATTTTCTATTGAAAATAATAAAATAGGAAAACACAAAAATGCATATGCTTTAGTATAATAAACAAAAATAAACAATTTATTTTCAAGCACATCATATGCTATTCCCACCTTTCTCTGTTGAAATCAGCTTTGACCCCGTGTTGCTTGTGTCTTTGGTTTGGTCCAGAAGACCAATTTGAAGCTCACTGCTTGTGTCCATATCATCGCTGAGCTCTTCTGGGGGTTAAAAAGACAAATAGTTATGTTATGCTTGAGCACTGGGTCTTAACATACATCCTTTCTAACAAACTCCCTCAGTCAGGCCAGTGTCTCAGACCACACTCACTGGCCCTTATTGATCAACTATTGATTCTCTATTAACTTCTCCTAAGAGGTGGGGTAGTGGTAACATGACTGTAGAGCACAGCTTGTCTTAATAAGTCTTAAACAACACAAATACAAATTAAAGACTTAATTTAGACTGTTGGACTTTAGTTTAAAGCTCTGCTAAATATTTTAATGAATATAACGTAATATTAGACATCTTAGCTGACCACTTGTCTTTCACTTCCCCCACGCATATGTGTGGGATTTGTATTGGCCCATTGATTAGCAGGTGCTAGTTAGCTGTTGTCAGGGGTGATTGGGGATATAACAAGGATGTATATCGACTAATCAATTTGCCTGATCAATATTTGAGCAACAGCCATTACTCATGTTCTCACTCTTTTCATCTTAATCCCCGGGCCGTTTTCTTGATGTCACCAAACACATGCCAGAGCAAATCAGATCTTGCTCTTGCACGGCTGAGTGTCTTACCTGTGACTCCCTCAGTGTTTTTCCTGATGGTGAAAATGGCTGCCAGTTCCTCGCCCCCCATTGGCTGGAGCTGGATTAGCCCTTCCCTCTGCTGATGGGTTGGGGTTTGACTGTGTTTGAGTACTTGAATTTTAGATGAGCAAGAGTGGTTGCATAGGAGACAATGGAAGAGCCATGAGCCTCCGTCAACCTCGCCGTCATACTGCTGCAAAAACTGAGGAGATAAGAGAGAAATTGCCTGGTGTTACTCGAAGGAGAGACTATTTTGTCTTATTTTAAATATACTAGTCCTTGCTGTTCATTGTATATCAAAGACTGACAGATAGAGTGCTATTCTAAGTTGTATACATTTGAGTCTTGTTTATTGGTTTCTGATACACATGCATTTGAAAATAGGTTCAGCAGGTACATTTCTTTACTCAACAGTACTAAACAATATCAACACTTGTATTATCAAATGGTTGCATCATAAAGCAGTCAAGTCAAATTCTTTAACTGATATGCACATAATAGATATTTTCCGTCCCGTAGTGTTTGTGTACATACTCTGTAGACGCGGATGCCAGCCTTGTGTTGAGCACTGAGCGAGTGCCCGCGGAGCTTCTCCAGACTGCTGCTTACATAGTCGCACAGGTTGCATCTCAGTTGGACAGGGTTTCCTTTAGCAATCAGGGCAGCACCTTCTTGACCCCTGTCTCCACCTTCCTGTAGATGGGCTGCCAGCTGGTACCTGGTGCGGTGTCGGTCGGTCTGGCAGTGCAGGGAGAAGTTGGCCCTCAGCGGGGTGGTGTAGCCGCACAGCCTGCAGTGGCATCCCCCGGCGACCAGGGAGCACCATTCAGACTGGGGCAAAGAGCGAGGGGCGTTCAGGTGCTGTTCCACACTCTCAAGGCTGTCAGAGGAGAAGCTGGAGCATATCAGACACTGGAAAACACAGAGAGAAAGGGCTCCGGAGGGGGACAAAGAGGCGGCTGGAGGGGGAGAGGGCGAAGGCGATGGGGAAGGAGTCAGAGCTGACCCCAGTGTCACAGGCGCATCTGGAACCTGCTGACTGCTTAGGCGCATGCTTAAGGAGAGCTCTCCACCTGTGAAACAAACAGAATGTAAGCTACTGCACATGTTAGGGAAGTAAGAATAAGTACCAGCATTATACCAGTGTTCTGCAGGTGTTTGAGCGGTGGGGCCAGGCCTCGGCACTGGGACAGGTAGTATCCTCTCTGGAGCCGCAGCATGTTGTGTGTGTGCTTCTCGCTGGTGGTGTGAATGCGCAGGTTGCGAGCAATGCTGGTCTCATAATCACACACATCACAGCGCCAGCGCTTACCACCGTGTGAGTGTGAATGTACCGCCGAGGTGATCTTAGCCGGCTGGGTGACAGGAGTGTGGAGAGCCAGTGGAAGTTTGTAAGCCTGCTCGTCCACTGTGTGTCCACCAGTAGTGCTGCTGTTGCTGACGTGCACGTGACCATTTGTGTTTCCCCCGTTTTGGACATTGTTCAGGTGCTTATCTGACTGCATGTGTATGCTTAGGTTGCCTTTGGAGGAGGTGGCGTAGTCACACACCTCACAGCGGTAGGGCTTGTAGCCACAGGCGTAGGTCTCACCGCGGGCCAGGCGAGGATGGGGCTTCCCTGAACTGCAGTACGTGCACACCCCTCGTGCTTCCCCCCCACAGACGCATTTGCCACCCGAGGCTCCACACACACAATGCCCTCCGGTTTCTGGGTGTTTTTCTTTCATGTGGACTTGAAGCGTATGCTGGGATTTATAGTGCCAGTTACACTTGGGGCATTTCAATGTTTTACATGAATTACGTGAGTGCATTATGGTCATGTGACTTGTCAGTGAATTTGGAGAGAGATCTTGGTTGAGGTTTTTAAGTACAGCTTCTTTCGGATCTTCTTTTTCTCTCTCATCATCCACCTCTGTCTCTGGTTGACTGTCATTTGGTTCTGGAGCTTTGGCACCATTTCCATTGGTAACGGAAGAGTGAAGAACCCCTGGCATCCCTTCATCCTCAGCAGTAGGTGAACTTGCAGGCCCCGTACCTGCCAGTGCCGGAAATGTTGCAGTCGACTGCTGGGATTTAAAGCTCTGAGGAAACCCAGAAATCCAGCCCTGATCTCCCTTAATGTCTTTTACCTCTGTGTCGGGGTGCAGAGCAGACGAGGAGGACGAACATGTGAAGTGCTTTGGAGAGGCAGAGAGCGAAGGGGCGGGCTTTGGAGAGGAGGAAGGGGTGGGGGCTGTTTTGCTGTCGAGTGTGCCACTGGCCTGTGCAGTGCTGGAAGAAGAGCAGTGCTGGCTCTGTTGAGGTAATAAAGAACATTTGGATTTATTTTGGCTTTGGTTTGAGATGGCCTCCTCCTCCTCTTGGCCTCCGCTGCCTGTAACTGACGCCTCTTCCACACCTAAGTGCACCTCCCCTTCTTCCCTCCTTTGCCGTGACGAACATCCTTCCCTCTGGTTTCCCCTCAGTCCTGCTTCAGTCTGCTCATCTCCCTGGACCTCCTCTGCCCCTTGTGGTGAGAGGGTCAGGGACTCTTTGGCAGGGGCCATGGCTGAGGAATGAGTGGGTGACCTCTGCTCAGGAATGGCCGCCCGGGACCGCAGAGGAGCAGATAACCCCTGGGGACTGAGGTCGGACTCTCGCTCCTCTCCTCCCCCTCCATCCCCTCCTTCACCGCTGTCCATACCGGAGGCTACAGCTGCCGACCATCACGACCCCACCTGTTAGAACAGAGAGACACATAAGAAGAAAGCACAGCCATGATTAAAACAAAAGATGGAAGACTCGAGTCATGTAAATAATATTGCATAACACAGAGCCAATTGATTAGCGTCCCTGGATAGCATCTGTTCAATACAGACTTCACAGTGCAATACATAGGCTGGTTACTCAGGGGTTAGCGTTAGCCCTTAATGGGAAAATCAATAGCCCGAGCGCTAAACTAGGTAGAGGAATGTGGGTGAGGGCTTCGCAGGAGGTCTATAATATTCCTCAGGGGATAGGATTAAATAAAGAACTGAACGCTTTTGAGCTAAAGGGCTTTCACTAAATTGCCACACTTAGATAAAAGAACACATTCTTAAGCCAGTGTATCAGCTTTTACATCTACTGAAGTGTGTTAGTAGATGTTATATGTACATGGGATCTCTAATTTTGCATTTACTACTATTATAGAGCATTAATAAACCAGTGGAATGTATAAAATATTGAACAAAATGTAAATTGATACAAAAGAGCCGTGTGTAGATATGGTCCTGTTGTAATTATGTATTGAGCTTTAATGTTTGCTATCACGTGATGCATTGCAGCACACGTAAGGTGTAATTGCATTTCGTCTTCACAGCCCCAGATCTGACGTGGTGTCCACCCCCTAATGGATTGCACACAGTAAACACACATTTATCTTTGGAAGAGAATAACTAATGGTTCTTTTTTCTTTGAAAGGCAAAACACAATTGTCCATTTAAAAGACAGGAAAAGTCTGTGAAATCCAGTTTTAATTATATACTGCAGGTAAAATATTTGTATATAGAAGTGTTTTTGTTAACAGTAATTGGTAGGGCTGCAAATAATGATTATTTTAATCAAAAAAATATTTCTATTGTGTTGTCTATTGACAACTTAAAAAAAAACTCAACCCTATAAAGTTTGAAAAATGCTGACTGTTTTTTTTTTTTTTTTGACATTTTGAAATAATAAATCAAACAAGGTATTTTCTTGTGTGTTTAGGAGTCTGTATGGTCCAGATAACTATTACTATAGTAATCAAAATACAACAATTATTATTTTTTATTGTCAGCTAGTCACCATTAGTCGATTAAGTATGGCAACCCTAGTAATTGGGCATGATTACAGAAAAGTCTTCCCCTCCATGGCCTGACATAGGTGCTGGATATGAAGCAAGATGTATGTTTCATATTGTGTGTCTATTCTGCAATCTCATTACCGACCTTTTTTAATCAAGGAGAGACCTTAATGTACCCTTTCACCTTCTCCTCCTGCCCACCCCCTCCTCCTGCATGGGCCCCACTCTACACTCCCCAGCAGCCATCCCCCTTTCCCTCTGCCCTGCCCGCACTTTAAAGATATATGGCTCATATCGGCTCTCTGATAGTCCTTTAATGTACTGTGCTTGTGTCACAGGCCACAGACCCTTGGCCACTGCAGCTGTCCACTGTCCTGCCTGCGAGTGCTCAGGGGCCCTGTCTGTCTGCCAGCAGCTGAGAACACTCTCTAATCTGATAAAGATTTTCATTTACACTGCAATCAATAACCCCGGTCTATCGGCAATGTAACTATTTATACAAGCATTCCTGGCTCCCTATCGATCACGAGTGCGGGAAACCATCATTTAACATGTGTGTGTACATCTTGGTGTGCGTTAATGCATGTACGTCCCGTTGTGCGTATCATATCCAAGTGAGAACAGGTTCCAAATCAATGTTTTCGGAACATATACTAACAGAAGTTGGGATAGTTTTGAGTGCGTTGGCAAAAGTAGGTTTCCAAATCCAAACACTGTATTCCCTGGGTGATGTCTGTCTACTCAACCTATATCTGGGGAGTGAGGGTGAGTGCCAAGCGTGAAAGGGATGTGTGGAGGAGAACGAGGAGGAGGCACAAACACACGGACAAGAGTTGTGTGACTGTTCTTGTGCTGCTTTTAGTTTGTATAGGACCAAATGACCAATGGATCATATTGTTTTTTCTTCACAAAGGCTGCTGTCAGAGGAGCTTGCACTGTGCACCAGGTAATAGCACCGCTACCATTGTGTTATTAATGGCTATCGTGGAGCTAGTGCGGACGCAGAACAAGGAAGAGTGTTGGTAGTTTACTCCCAGTCCCAGCACAGCGTGTGTTGTCAAACCACAAACCAATATGACTACTCCAGCCTTTGTTTACAACGGACCGCGCTGGACCGCCACAATAGAGCGTACATATCCCGTAACAGGTGACTCGATCCATAAGAAGATCAACGAAAGCTTCGTTTGTGCGAATTAAAGAGCTACGCGGAGCGAAGAGCCCCGGACCAGCGCCAGACGATTCGCTTGTCGCTAAACGTGACATAAACAAGTGCGAGTACTTACATTTGTGCAGCGGCTCCGGTGCGACGCTCCTCACGCTTAAGTAATCCACAAAACAATCGTATAGAGATCCCACTCATTCCTTACGGATGATCCTCTTGTGTTTTTGCGAAGCAGGAAAGGGGAAACGGGGAGAGGGAGAGAGCAGCAGGGTCCGACTTGTTACCAAACAACAGTGTAATTAAAGCTACATATAGGCTGTGGTAAACAGAAGATGGGGGACGGAGGGGTTTGTGCGAGCTCCAGAGGTAGAATGAGTTCTGATCACTGTGGGGGGAAAAACACTTGGCTCTTTATTCCTGCTAATTAGTTTCCTTCAAAAAATGGCTGAGATTACGCTCAGTGCGCATGTGCGTAATTGCGCAGACACCGCTAATTAGCCCGTTTGGATCAATAGGATTCCGCGAGAGCGAGAGGAGAGAGAGAGGGAGGGGAGAGCTTCGCGGGACGGAGAGAGAGAAAAGCAAACATTTAAGACCTTTTTTAAGCTTAGGAAACCATCGCTATATGTTATTTATTTTTGATTACGTCCAATGACGTAGCTTTTGGGCGCATGGATATTAAAAAAAAATACAAAAAACATATATATATACATTTATACATTTTGTTAAGATCATTTATTGGCTACTTTTACAGAAACCCCAAATACTACTTTAAACATTATGTAGACCTGGCTGAAACAATAGATTAGAAATAGAATAGAAATCCGACGTAAATCTGTGATTTCGACACTCGACGATGTCTAACATCAGCAAACCACGAGCAACTGAACACAGGCCCTCAGTACGATGAGTTACTGCGTGTTATTATTTATTTTGCATGAGTAGAAAATATATATCTATATATATGTTTAAAATAAATTTTATATTTCAATTTGATTTGATTATTTTTATTTGGCTGTTTTTATTTTTACCGTGATCATTCGTGCAATGGTTCTGCTTTGCTTTTCGAGTTGACGCATAATTACGTAGCTTCATATCAAACTTTACAAACATTATAACCAGTGAACAAATATTAATTGCAATATACAAATGGAATGTTAAATGTTGGGAATATAAATCCCAAATAAGACTTGGTTTCTGTAAGACGCGACCCTTGTGCCGTGAATGTGTCCACAGCTGTGTCGTAAGAATAATACAAGTGTTTGTTTACCTAACTTCATGTGTAAAGATATAAATAGTTGTGCACTGGTGACCACTGCAGTGTCCGGACAGAAGCGTGAGTTTGGGGCCATCCCATCCTGCCACACGGCTCGCCTATTGTTATGATAATACTATTGTGATTTTCACGGTAGATGGCAATCTGTCCATCGTCTAAATTTAACAGACACAAACTGATTTTATTAAGGCTATAGAAATGAAAGAGTACTTGAGAATTTTTTTTAGCCTTGTCTTTGACAATATTGTACCTCAACTGGGTTTATGCAAAGGAGGATCAGAAACGTTCCTGGCACATTATTTTTGTGGATTAATATTGTAGACGTAGACAATACCTGTCTCAAGGTTTAAGCCTTATATGTTTGTATCACAACCATGTTACTTGGACATTTACATAATTATAATGATGCATATCCTTATTCTATTCCCTTTTAAACTATGCCTTATTCTGCAGTTCCATACACATTTGCTTTGTCCTGATTTTCCTTCAATTTATTTCTGACAATAAATTCGCAGAGAGTCCATTTACTGGCCAGTTAACATGCTGGCCGACATTTGTAGCTCATCCAATAATTATTTTACGATTTGAACACGTCCGTGGTGTAAAGTGCTTGTCTGTCTGGCCCTCTCCACCACACAAAGATTGCAGCTTATCCCAGGCATAAATCAGCGCGTGTCCGACTCCGAGCGCTGCGTCTTTACGCACACATGGATATGTTTTATTATTGATGAGACTGCGTTAAAAGACACTGACGAGCCAGTCATTTATGATCCAAACACGTCGGCTGGAAAAGGTGGTGTGATTTTACCACCAGGCCATCTTGAATATTAGATGTGTGACGCGCGCGCGTGCGTGGGTAGAGGCCTATAGATGCGATCATAACGTGTGCAACGAGAAGAAGGCGTACCTGTTTATTCTGAGTGTGTCTGTACGTTATAATGTTCAAAGATCGTTTTAATGAGCGTCTTCTGCTTATAAACCTGTGTTATGGTTATACCTGGTGCTTTTTAGACATTATGAATATTTTATTATTTACAAGTAATTTCCAAATTAGCATATAGACCTATAAATGTATAATGTAAAGTAATTGTCTTTACTTTCACTCTACCCATGGGCTTGTAATCAATATTTTGTTTCATTAATAAAATATGCAAACATAGTACAGATTTGCATTGCAAAGTAAAAGTGTGCAAGCTGTAAAAACATGCATTGTAACGTGGATCTGGTGAAGGGAGTTATAGGATTTATAATCAATCATAATCAAATTATGCAAAACTAAATTAAGCTACAGTAACATTTTCACATCTCAAGTGATGTTTTGATTTCTTTTTTTTTTTTTTTTTGCATACGGAACATTCTACATTGCATTACTCCAATGCACCTTTACTGCATAATATTATCACTACATAACCATTGTACAGTATAATCTTTGTGTTGTTCAGCCTGTGGTGTGAGAGTACATTTGGATATTTACACTCATGTCTCCTAAACGCACTGGGCCCTCTGTGGATGCACTCTGCACCCGCTCTGCTCCTCTTGTGCCCTCAGGTCCATGCCAGGGGTTGTTGTTTTCACTGTAATATATAGTTAGCCATTCCACCAATTTACCCTGTCACTGTTAATGGGGCAATTAACCACGGCGATGCCCCGGGGCAGAAAGGAGAGCCCCAACTCCAAACTTGTCTTTATGACATTTATGTGACACTATATGGGGGGAAGCTGGGGACCCATCTGACACCTCGGAGGGTCCTTTATGTCACTCCCCTCTCTGCTGCCCCCCGCCCTGATTTCTGCCCCGGGGTACGGCACGGAGCAAGTGTAATGCATCATGTACAGAGGAGGGATACTTTGAAATCAGAACCAACTCACACTCAGCATTTGCACAAAAAGACTCAAAGCAGGACCCAGAATCAAATGGCGTAGGGGACATTTTAGTAAAATTGAATTGAAATAGTGTGTCATAAGAAAGTGCTTCATTTCCTCTGCTTTAGCAAAAGATTCACATCAGGGCTGCTGCAACGATTAATCGACTAATCGCGACAAGTCGACTATAAAAAATTATTATTGTCGTATTTTGATAATTGTAATTGATCTCTGGACTAAACAGACTCTAAAGAAAGAAGAAACAAAAGACGTTTTTATAACAGTAGCATTATTAAATCAAAATGTCAAAAAACAATACACTAGTTCTGATTTCCATCAATACACATTATCATAAATATTCTCCATCTAGAAGCTTTCATCTTATTTCAACTTTTTTTTTGGGTGATGATGTATTTTAAAAAATCAATGTACAATAGAAATAAATGTTTGACAAACAAATAATGGCTGACAGTCCTAATCCACATACATTTCAGCTATTGATTAAAAAACAACTCTCATCTCTAAAAAGGGATGTCAAGATTATTTGGTTAATCAAAAATCATGATCATTTTGGTCACAATATAATCATAAGAACTAAAAAAATATCTGAGCAGACCGTTGTTCAGGTAGGATCCATGTTTGACATGGACAATATATTCTGTCAACTGGACAAAGGTTTCAAGAGGGAAGACATTTTGTGCCACTCATCCAAGTAGCTTTTTCAGTGCATCTGGCCATTAATTAACTAAAGGAATCTGATGATTAACTAAAAAAAAAAAAATAAATAAATGCAATGCAAAGTTAAGTTAAGTAAACAGGTAAACCGAAGTGTAGTGAGTGAGTGCTTCTTGTCTGTCTTTATGTCACATACTAGAGGAATGGTTACATTTACACAACGGGAATAAATGTATCATGGATTTGTTCTGTACTGTTGTGTTGGTCACAGTGTTTGTGAATCGTGAATAATTGTTAGATCGAGATGTTTCTTCTCACAATAATCATAACCCGATAGTGTGACATCCCTAAGTTTCAGTGCATGGGACAGTTATATTTTAAAATAAATTGTTAAAACATTAGCAATAATTTAGTTATTGATCAAAACAAATTTGATCTCCCAATATCTGTCAGTGCCAAAAGGGCTAATGGCATTTAAGGCTAAGTTAAGACTATTCATCTTGTCTTCTTAATTAGGACAGTTTTGTTGTTTCTTCTATCAGACACATAAGTGCTTAACTGTCTCTTCCTTGTACTTGGAAAAGATGCAAGTTACATTATTGTCAAATATTTGCGTTAGAACATTGATACTTAAATGGAGAAGCAAGTGCTGTAGAAGTCATTTGCTTTCGACAGTGGACACTGAGCTTAAAGAACAAACATATTGAAGAAAACCCTGTTCTAAGACAGTGGAATGTGACTTAAGCCCTTTTGATTCTGCGCCCTGGATACGTCTGCAAACATGTGGAGCTTATATGCTCCTCCTTGACCTCACTGTTTATATAATCCATATACGGAAGTCTCTCCATTTTGGTCCACACTCGGCCCTGTCCTTCTTCCATCCCAGAGGAGGCAATAACCTCCCCAGCAAGTGCTTCCCCCTTGAGCCGTTGTCATAGTAACTTGCGGACCAGTCGACATGACAACCCCACCACGGTCCAGAGATAGATGATAGGCCAGAAATTGGGAGGGAAGAAGGTACATGGGGGATTTGCACACCCGCTTTAATTTAGTTTGCCTGATTCAGATTCAGAAGCGTGTTTTTTCCCCTCCATCTCAAAGGCTCTCCAGAGGTTAGTTATACATTCATATTTACACAGGTATAATTGCCACATATAGCTGTTCAGCACAAGTCCTCACTGCAAATGGAAGAAGAAGCTATTTCTCATTTATGCCATCATTTCAGTTTTTACTTCAATAAGCCACAGTTGCATATATCAATGGATGGAACAACTTACTAAAATTATGCAATTGCAATTTTTCTGACAAATTGTGTTTTGACTTTGTCCCCGGAATAAGTGGAAAATGTATTAAACTATTGATTATATTACAATTGTTGTTTTGGATATGCTACATAGAATACCGAGCATACTGTCTCACCTCAAACAGTGTAATCTCTCAAAAAATGTAAACTCCTAAACAAGGGTATAAAGTGTACTTTAAGGTTAATTGACGTTCCATTTTGTGCAATACTTGAACCTCAACCAACACTTTGTAGCACATTCCTGATGCATTGTTCAAATTTTGTCTCAATATCGTCACAGAGATAAAGCGGACAAATGTCAAAATTCATTTGTGTGCTTTGTGGGTTGTGTCTCGGATAAGAGCGTTGCACATGTGCGGTTGCTGCCACCGCGGCGTTGTGGGTTCAAGTTCAGTAATCGACATTTGCTGAAGGTCTATACCGTCTCTCTCCCCCTTTCACGCTGCAACTGTCCTGTGAAATAAAGCCTTCGAGCCAGAAAAAAGAAAAGAATTTTGAGCATTTTAGAGAAACTGAGTAAACTAATAGAGGAATCCTATGTGTTTCAGAATGTGTTTGGAGAGTTTATGTCTAAACTACAATTTAGCAGTTCTTTACTAAATTCAAATTACATTTTGAATCGAATTTTGATGAATTGTCCAGCACTAACATCAGTCAGTTGACATTCTTGATTTGAATATTTACCTCATCACCAGCATGTTTTTCTCAGTTTGAACAGCCGCTTGCATACAGATGACGACCAAAATCAGCGTCCTTCAGAAATGACTAGGCCGCTGCCCGTTGACTGACCCTGCACTTTGACCTCAGCGTCGGAGCCAGCCATGCAAAAACTGACATTAAGAATCAATAGGTAACATTTAAATTAGGACTATTCAATTAAAATAGCCGCTGTAACCTTTCAGGCACCTGAGCATAATCTGAACGCTATAGAGCCCATGTAAATGTGTGTCGGGCTGTGGTCAGGGTTCATCCATGCTAATACAATTACTGGCGCTGAAATGCCATTATAGCCTGTGTAATATTGTACATAGCTATAACATATCCTTAGCATTCACTCTGTTCTCACCGAGGCGTCATAAATTTAACATGGAATATTTTGTCAGTTTTATGGAGAAGGCGAGTACACGTAAAGAGGTGGGCGATATAGACAAAAATGAATATCACGAGGTTTGTTTGGTTTTTTTTGTCCTGATTGTATGTCAAACAAACAGAAATGTGTTAAAACATGTCTTTTAACGTATTAGTGGGGGTTTAATTATCAGACAAATGAAAAATGTCTGTACATTTCATCATAAAACATCACTTTATACACTTATTTGAAAGTTTACAACATAACCTTTTTCATTTTCTTTTTTTTTACTGTAAATTATATATACTCAATATTCTACATTTCTACAAAACAGCACTCACGGTATTATCTAAATTTCTATATATTGCCTATCATCATTTAGTAAATATTTATGGGTTGTGTAATGATGGGTTGTGCTTTATAATTATGGTTAACAGTTGTAATATTGTCATGGCAAACAACACAAATATAATTGTCCAAATAAATGAAATGTGTGGAAATAAATGAATTGCTGGTTCAGATGACATCACGCGCTCCTATAGGCCTGTCGTGTGGAGATGGGGGCAGGTACGATGACTATTGCTATTATGGTGATTTCGGGGTGTGTTAGGAGGATGCATATATAGCAGGAATAATGGACCATGTCACTAAATTGTTCTACATTTGTGCATTTTCATTGTTTAAATCAATACAGGGAAACTACATCCTCATCATATAGTATAAAAAATAATGAAAGAAAAAAAACTGTATTGGCCAGCCATGGGGGTGTTTTCAATCAGGTAATTGTCAATTTAAAAGGCAGACAGAGAAGAGGACATCAGGACAAACAATTTTGATTGAAATAAATCATTAATGTTCACTCAAATGTATTTGGAGCTAAAATGAGCTATGCAAAAAAATGAAAAACTATTGTGGGCTCAACATTTCTGAAGGTATTTGACCAGTAACACCTAAAAATCTGGATTTTGCATTCATCAAAAAGTGTCTCTCCCAGTAAGCCAACACTATTAAAAACAGGTTCTGATATCACTTACATGTATCTGAGTGTTTTTATTTGACAAAACCACCTGGATTTTTAATATTCAGGATATTCTGAGGTTAGTTACAGTTTTGTATGTATGTATGCCTGTTCCACTTCACTTCGTCTCCGTTCCAGAATTTAGAATGTTTTTACAAGCTTTTAAAGGGTCTATATATTATTTCCTTCTTTTTTCTGACTCAAAGGCTTTATTTGACAGGACTGCATAAAA
This sequence comes from Rhinogobius similis, assembly GCA_019453435.1. Lineage (NCBI taxonomy): Eukaryota > Metazoa > Chordata > Actinopteri > Gobiiformes > Gobiidae > Rhinogobius > Rhinogobius similis. The sequence goes on from CM033628.1 coordinate 37,292,185, forward strand.
TGAGGAGAGAGAGAAGAGACATTCGTCAAATGGTCGAGGCCGGGGAGTGAACCCATGACACAGAGGTGGTACCAACTACACATGTGTAACGGTACTGACTATAACATACATGCGACCTGGTCATTTATATCAGTGTCAAGGTGAATTATTTTAGTTTTGTTGGTCAGCATTTGAATTGAAACACAGCAGGCCTATACATTTCTGGGATGTCATTTGAAAGTGAGCGAATTCTACAAAAATTATGTGTAGATGTAGAGCAATTGCTGAAGACATTAATTGTATTCTTCTTTTTAAAATTCTATTCTATTCTTTCTTTGCAACAATAACATAAACATTGGCCTATTCCATACCATGTAACTTTTAGATATTTTTGATATTCGGTTTCTTGTTTGATGAGTAAATTCCACATAACATTATATTCTTAAAGAGCAGATGGATCATTTTACACATTTCCATTTTTAGACTATTGCCATTAAATGAGCAACACAGAGGTAATTCCACAAATGCCTCTTGTAGATGATAAAATGTAAAACACCACAGATTGATGATGGCTCCACCTCTGATTAAAGCTGTGGTATGATCTGTTCTTCGGTCTTGTTTCTCTCAGATGGTGTCTTTCTTGACGTGGATGCGTTTGATGAGCACGTTTCATCTGGTATTTGTTGCCTGTGCCGTTGACAGATGAATTTTCCCTTGGGGATCAATAAAGTGTATCGTCTCATCTCATCTCATCACCCCTCCAATGGCCTCACGCCGGAGAACATTCATAACCGTAATGCTGGATGTAGATGAGGCTGTCCACAGGTAGACAGTTCCTAGGGTCCAATCATCAGGAACCATTAGCATGATGAGAAGAAAGCACAGGAGGACGGGCCAAAAGCAACACAAGCCAAAAAGAATCTGAGCTGTTAGTGTGATATTTACATTTTATTTTGCATTAATAGGCCATTGGTAATCAAACCTTGAAATGGGTTTGTCAATAAAATCAATACTAAGAAATCCACACTAAAGCTGTTGAAACCACACAGTACACACGCAACACTCAATACTGAGAAAAATCACATCAGAATGAGACCTTTCCTCAATAGATTTAGGATTTATAACAGAACTAAGACCTCGTGCAAACATTAGAAAAAAAAATCCTAGGCCTTCGTTTGTCTTAAAAATGATATTATATTGAAAAAAGAAAATAATAAAAAGCATATTTTTTACTTTAATTTCAAGTAATGGAATCAAAATGAATAATTATTATTAAAAATAATTAGATTAATCTTGTTCTTGCTTCTTTCCATTTTGATTAGTTGTTTAGATTGTGAAAGAGCCATATATATATATATATATATATATATATATATATATATATATATATATATATATATATATATATATATATATATATATATATACATGCATACATAGTATTATTATTATTATCATTATTATTATTATTTATTTTTTTAAACGAATGCCGCTTTAGGCCATCTTGCAGATAAAATTGTTTTTCCATCTGACACAATCAATGTTCATGTTTCCTGTGTCATTTTTTAAAATGTAATTCTTGCTTTGCCATGAGACTTTTTGTAGCACATGGCATGCATTGGAGCCTGTGTATGGTCCAGATAACAATTATTTGATTTCTAAATTTGTTTAGTTGAATAATTTATTAAAGTGTTTCAGTCCTACTTTTGTGCAATACTGATTTCATTATATTAAAGACAAAGTAAAAATGTGACCATTTGTGAATTCTTCGGCAGAATTACCCATTGCAATTTTGCACCTGCATGTCAAAGTAAAAAAAAAAACAGGTCAAAATAGTTTTGGTCAATATAATTCTGCAAATAGCAGGCCTATCCACATGAAACACACACTTACAAGGTAAATGTCTTTGTTTGCACCATGAAATAATTGTTGTTCACCACATCCAAAAATATGTTGAAACAGACAAAAACAGACCAAAAAAACAGACCAAAAATCATGGCACACAGTCTGTGGATTTATATAAAACCCTAACATAAATAATGTCAGACATGTTGTGTATTTACTGTTCTGGGCATGTAAGTGTGTACTGCAGGCCCACCTCATCATTATTATTCTGCATTGTTATGCCTCACAATACGTGCTGCTGTAAAATTGTGCAACAGCGCAACCCAATGGCCAATGGATGCTACAACATGCAGGGGACCAGGCTAATCCTCCCGGACACCGTACATCCGCGGAAGCTGTCCCAACAGCGTCAAAACAAAACATTTTTTTCCCTGATTATTACCACGAGGATCGCGTACTATACAGTTAAATTATATGTTTATGAATTGTAATTGGACGATTTTGACAAAAGATGGATGATGAGTGGGAAGAAGAGGTATGTATAGCCTAAAATGACTTATGTTGCTTATTTTCAAGCGAATGCTCGGTTAGCTTCACTGTTAGCTCAGAATCACGTCACTGCACAGACCCTTTAACAGGTTTTGTTATTAGCATATTCATAATTAAGTAGAGAATTATAATTAAGTGTTTATAAGTAAAAAAAATAAGCAACAATTTCGAATTTCCAGGATAGAAATGTCAGTCAGTTTGCTTCTTCATTTCAAAGGTGGATTAAGATACTATTTCTAGCCTCAAAATTGTATTTGTATAATTGAGGATAAGTATGTAATATATCTGTAGATAAAACTAAAAACTACTGTGGGCTCAACATTTTCTGTAAGTAATTGTCCAATACAACCTAAAAAAAAATTCAATATTTTACCTAAATGTTAAAATCTATCCTAATTAAATAAACATAATCAGGGAATTTGTTGCCAAATTCTGGGCCCTGGTACAAACCTTCTCAGTGGGCCCCTAATACATAATTTTGAATATGATTTATTTATTCCTACACATTTTGGTTATGTTTTTTTTTTTTAGGCCCGAGCGCCACAAGCTGGCGAGAGGCCTATTAGTTTCGCAGTGCCGTGCGAAGCACGGCTGCGAAAGTGCGCACGAAGTGCGCACGAAATCGAGCGCGAAGCGCTCGCCCGCTTCCAAACACTCACTAACGCATTCCCCAACTCATGCACGTTCCGTGCATACCAATTAGTAGTGGGAAAATTGAACATTATCGTTGTAAACGGGCGAAGCCCGTGCGAAAGTGCGCACAAAGTGCGCACTAAACGAGCGCTTTACGTGGGTCGCGGTCGTCATCCCCACGTAAAGCGCTCGTGTGCGCTGAGTCGCCCACTAATGCGTTCCCCAACTCATGCACGTTCCGTGCATATAACAATGTAATGTAAAAACTGAACATTACTATTGTAAATAGGGCAAATAACAGAAAGTGGGCGGAGCCCACTAAAAAATCTCGAAAGTGTCTCCCAGTGACCAGGGACCCATACCAAAACGTAGGAAAGCGCGTGCGCTTTCCGAAAATGTATAGTTTGTGAAGTAAAAAAAAGGGGAAACATTGTTTTCGCATCGGAATATTATTAGGCCCGAGCGCCACAAGCTGGCGAGAGGCCTATTAGTTTCGTAGTGCCGTGCGGAGCACGGCTGCGAAAGTGCGCACGAAGTGCGCACGAAATCGAGCGCGAAGCGCTCGCCCGCTTCCAAACACTCACTAACGCATTCCCCGACTCATGCACGTTCCGTGCATATAACAATGTAATGCAAAAACTGAACATTACTATTGTAAATAGGGCCAATAACAGAAAGTGGGCGGAGCCCACTCCAAGACTCAAAATCTTGAAAGTGTCTGCCAGTGACCAGGGACCCATACCAAAACGTAGGAAAGCGCGTGCGCTTTCCGAAAATGTATAGTTTGTGAAATAAAAAAAAGGGGAAACATTGTTTTCGCATCGGAATATTATTAGGCCCGAGCGCCACAAGCTGGCGAGAGGCCTATTAGTTTCGCAGTGCCGTGCGAAGCACGGCTGCGAAAGTGCGCCGCAGTCGCGCACGAATCAGCCAAGCGCTCGCCCGCTTCAAACACTCACTAACGCATTCCCAACTCATGCACGCCCGTGCATACCAATTAGTAGTGGGAAAATTGAACATTATCGCTGTAAACGGGCGAAGCCGTGCGAAAATCTTGCACGAAGTGCGCACTAAGCGCTGCGTGGGGATGACGGCGCTGGCCGGTCGTCATCCCCACGCAAAGCGCGTGCGCTGAGTCGCCCACTAATGCGTTCCCAACTCATGCACGTTCGTGCATATAACAATGTAATGTAAAAATTGAACATTACTATTGTAAATAGGGCAATAACAGAAAGTGGGCGGAGCCCACTGAAAAATTTCAAAGTGTCTCCCAGTAACCAGGACCCATACCAAAACGTAGGAAAGCGTGCGGCGCTTTCCGAAAATGTATAGTTTGTGAAGTAAAAAGGGGAAACATTGTTTTCGCATCGAATATTATTCTTCTTCTTCTTTCTTCTTTCTTCTTACCTTGGGACCAACCCCTATTTTTCACCCAGTGAACATTGACGAAGTCTCAGGAAAATTTGCACACCTCTTAAAATCGTGCCTCTCTACATTCTGGCTATTTCCGATTTCAGAAATTCAAAAATATGGCGCGTCAGCGCCCCCAAGTGTACAAAAAATGCATTACGGGATAGGAAAGTGCCCAATTTTTTATCGTAGAATCGTAAAATTTGGCAGAGAGGTAGATAGTGACAAGAGAAGCAAAATATAATTACGGCAACGCCGTCCGCCCAACCAATTGTCGGCCATATTGGATCAAAATTCGCTAAACCTGATTCAGCGTTTTTTAAACTGTGACTTTTTACAAACTCCTCCTAGGGCGTTTGCCCGAACGAGCTGAAATTTGGTGAAAATGAAGGTGAGGAGTGTGGCATTAAAAGTTATCCAAATCAGGAACCTACGTCTTACGGTCTCTGTGCGGCGAAGCCGCAAAATTGGCCCAGAATTCCTCAAATTTTCAAATTTTTTATTTTTCTCCCATTTCCACATATAAAGTCCGAATTGCATCAAATATGAATCAGTTGTTAAACTCCCTGCCTGAAACCTACTAGAGGTGAAATAATTAAATTCCGCGTTTTAGCGGCCCCTACAGATTAAAGCAAACTTTTATATGGGGAGCAAAAATTTACTTTTTAGAATTTTTGAAATTTTGCACAAAATTCCATTTTGGCCTACCGATCAAAAAGCCAATGAGACCCATGTCATATTTTGTAATGCAAGCCGCACTAATGACCAAAACACCCCATGTTATTCCTATGGGAAAATCGACAAATGTCTCAAATTTGCATATTTTTTTCCTATGCATTTTAACGAACTCCTCCTTGGGCGTAAGCCCGACTAACCTCAAATTTGGTGAACATCTTTCTGAGGAGTGGGGCACTAAAAGTTATCCAAATCGTTGGGATAAGTATTACGGTCTCTGTGCGGCGAAGCCGCTAATTTTGCCAATATTTTAGAAAAGACAGAAAAACCCCATGTTATTCCTATGGCAAAATCTCTAAATCTCTCAAATTAAACTTTGTACTTTAACGTACTCCTCCTCGGGCGTAAGCCCGATCAACCTGAAACTTGGTGATAATCATCCTGAGGAGTGGGACATCAAAAGTTATCCACATTTTTTGGATAGGTATTATGATCTCCGTGCCGAATCCGCAAATATTGCCCAAACTTGTACAAATGACGGAAAAATCCCATGTTATTCCAATGGGGAAAATGCAAAATCACTCCAATGAAACTTTGTATTTTAACGAACTCCTCCTCGGGCGTGAGCCCGACCATCCTGAAATTTGGTGAAAATGATCTTGAGGAGTGGGCCATCTAATGTTATCCAGGATTTTAGCACAAGTATTACAGTCTTTGTGCGGCGCAGCCGCAAACTTTGACCAATTTTTACACATTTTCAGTGAAATATGAGAAGTAGGAGGCGCGGTTGCGCCACGGATTTGGCAGCAGGTATTTTATGAGGAGGGAAATTGGGGCGCGTAAGCGCCCCCCTCTGGCGTTGCGGGGCGGCGGCGTGGCGCGGGCGAGGGCCGATCATTGCCGCTTGCGGCTATATTTCTTCTTATTCTTTTTGGGACCAACCCCCCTATTTTTCACCCAGTGAACATTGACGAAGTCTCAGGAAAATTTGCACACCTCTCAAAATCGTGCCTCTGTACATTCTGGCTATTTCCGATTTTCAAAATTCCAAAATATGGCGCGTCAGCGCCCCCAAGTGTACAAAAAATGCATTACGGGATAGGAAAGTGCCGAAAAAAAATTTGATCGTAGAATCATAAAATTTGGCAGAGAGGTAGATCGTGACAAGACAAGCAAAAAATATTATTACGGCAACGCTGTCCGCCCAACCAATTGTCGGCCATATTGGATCTAAATTCGCTAAACATGACTCAGCAGTTTTTAAAAACTTCGTACTTTTACGAACTCCTCCTAGGGCGTTTGCCCGAACAAGCTGAAATTTGGTGAAAATGACGTCGAGGAGTGTGGCATCAAAAGTTATCCAAATCATGAACCTAACTTTTACGGTCTCTGTGCGGCGAAGCCGCAAAATTTGGCCAGAATTCCTGAAATTTTCAAATTTTAAATTTTGCTCCCATTTGCACATATAAAGTCCGAATTGCATCAAATTTGAATTAGTTGTTAAACTCACAGTTTGAAACCTATTAGAGGTGCAAAAATTAAATTTGGCGCGTTAGCGCCCCCTACAGATTAAAGCAAACTTTTATATGGGGAGCAAAAAATTTAGTTTTTTAGAATTTTTTGAAATTTTGCACAAAATTCCATTTTGGCCTACCGATCAAAAAAGCCAATCAGACCCATGTCATATTTTGTACGGCAAAGACGTATCAATGACCAAAACATCCCATGTTATTCCTATGGGAAAATCAAAATTTGCATATTTTTTTTACTACGCATTTTAACGAACTCCTCCTCGGGCGCAAGCCCGACCAACCTGAAATTTGGTGGACATCTTCCTGAGGAGTGGGGCACCAAAAGTTATCCAAATTATCAGGATAGGTATTACGGTCTCCGTGTGGCGAAGCCACACATTTTGCAAACATTTTACAAAAGACCGAAAAACCCCATGTTATTCCTATGGGAAAATCGCAAAATCTCTCAAATTTCACTTTGTACTTTAACGAACTCGTCCTCGGGCGTAAGCCCGATCAATCAGAAACTTGGTAACAATCATCCTGAGGAGTGGGGCACCAAAAGTTATCCAAATTATTAAGATAGGTATTATGGTCTCCGTGTGGCGAAGCCGCAAACTTTGCCAACATTTTACAAAAGACAGAAAAACCCCATGTTATTCCTATGGGAAAAACTCAAAGTCGCTCAAATTAAACTTTGTACTTTAACGCACTCCTCCTCGGGCGTAAGCCCGACCATCCTGAAATTTGGTGAAAATGATCTTGAGGAGTGGGCCATCTAAAGTTATCCAGGATTTTAGCACAAGTATTACAGTCTTTCTGCGGCACAGCCGCAAACTTTGACCAATTTTTACAGATTTTCAATGAAATATGAGCAGTAGGAGGCGCGGTAGCGCCACGGATTCGGCAGCAGGTATTTTATGAGGAGCGAAATTAGCGCGTAAGCGCCCCTTTGGCGTTGGGCGGGCGTGCGCGGCGCGGGCGAGGGCCGATCATTGCCGCTTGCGGCTATATTTCTTCTTCTTCTTCTTATTCTTCTTGGGACCAACCCCCCTATTTTTCACCCAGTGAACAGGAAAATTTGCACACCTCTAAAAATCGTGCCTCTGTACATTCTGGCTATTTCCGATTTTCAAAATTCAAAAATATGGCGCGTCAGCGCCCCCAAGTGTACAAAAAATGCATTACGGGATAGGAAAGTGCCGAAAAAAAATTTGATCGTAGAATCATAAAATTTGGCAGAGAGGTAGATAGTGACAAGACAAGCAAAAAATATTATTACGGCAACGCCGTTCGCCCAACCAATTGTCGGCCATATTGGATCTAAATTCGCTAAACATGACTCAGCAGTTTTTAAAAACTTCGTACTTTTACGAACTCCTCCTAAGGCGTTTGCCCGAACGAGCTGAAATTTGGTGAAAATGAAGTTGAGGAGTGTGGCATTAAAAGTTATCCAAATCAGGAACCTACGTTTTATGGTCTCTGTGCGGCGAAGCCGCAAAATTTGCCCAGAATTCCTGAAATTTTCAAATTTTTAATTTTGCTCCCATTTCCACATATAAAGTCCGAATTGCATCAAATTTGAATCAGTTGTTAAACTCCCTGCCTGAAACCTACTAGAGGTGAAAGAATTCAATTCTGCGCGTTAGCGCCCCCTACAGATTAAAGCAAACTTTTATATGGGGAGCAAAAAATTTAGTTTTTTAGAATTTTTTGAAATTTTGCACAAAATTCCATTTTAGCGTACCGATCAAAAAAGCCAATCAGACCCATGTCATATTTTGTACGGCGAAGCCGTACCAATGACCAAAACATCCCATGTTATTCCTATGGGAAAATTGAAAAATGTCTCAAATATACATATTTTTTTACTACGCATTTTAACGAACTCCTCCTCGGGCGTAAGCCCGACCAACCTGAAATTTGGTGAACATCTTCCTGAGGAGTGGGGCACTAAAAGTTATCCAAATTGTTGGGATAAGTATTACGGTCTCCATGTGGCAAAGCCCCAAATTTCGGGAACATTTTTGAATACACAGAAAAAACCCATGTTATTCCTATGGGAAAAACTCAAAATCTCTCAAATTAAACTTTGTACTTTAACGCACTCCTCCTCGGGCGTAAGCCCGACCAACCTGAAACTTGGTGACAATCATCCTGAGGAGTGGGGCACCAAAAGTTATCCAGGATTTTAACACAAGTATTACAGTCTTTGTGCGGCGCAGCCGCAAACTTTGACCAAATTTGAATCATTTTCAGTGAAATATGAGCAGTAGGAGGCGCGGTAGCGCCACGGATTCGGCAGCAGGTATTTTATGAGGAGGGAAATTGGGGCGCGTAAGCGCCCCACTCTTGCGTTGCGGGGCGGTGGCGTCGCGCGGGCGAGGGCCGATCATTGCCGCTTGCGGCTATATTTTTTTTTTATTACTATTGCTAGAATATACACCCTATAGTTTCCGCATACACCTAACATCATTTATAGATATCCTGTGCAGCTATACAGGCTTATTTCATGATACAATACTGTTTGTTTAGCAGAAACAATAGGAAAATAGACCAACTGCAAATTATAACCACTACTTTTATTTGTTAACAACTTGGCTAATGTGAGCAATGATTTTCTTCTTTTTTAAGAGTGATGTGGTTCCTCAGATGTCGTAATTGTAAGAACGTAACTCAACCACAAAGCATTTTATTACAACAAAAATAGACTTAAAGCTTAGAAAAATGCAACTGAAGCGCACATGCTTTTGAGGGCCCTTCCCTGCACCCCAGTCCTACGCCCCTGCAAATAATATTTTAAATGTCAAATAAATGTGTTTAAACTAGACTCTGATGGATTTCTCTATTGTGTGATATTCTGAGGATGATCTAAACTTATTTGTTGAAATTGCATTATGTTCCACTTCACTTTTGCCTCCATTCAGGAATGAATCTAGAATAGGATGTTTCAGTCTCAGATGGAGGGCAAGAGCCTCATTTTCCTATTCATTACATTGTACTTTACCATGAAATGTTTAAAAGGTAAATTCACAAATATTGAACCTGATCATGTCTATTAGTGACGAGGCCCTACAACTTACTATACCACAACACAACTCTGCATTCAATGTACATTTTAATTATATTAAGCTGTATTAAATATTATTGTCTTATAGAATGTTGCGATGCCATCTAAAACCTAACAATACAACAACGCACATAAAACCAGATGCAGTTCTTTGATCATTTGCTATCGTAAAGTTAAAGATAGATATAGAAAGTTATATATATATATATATATATATATATATATATATATATATATATATATATATATATATATATATATATATATATATATATATATATATATATATATATATATATATATAGCACTTTTCTGGTGGAGGATCCTCATCTGCTTGTCTTTATATGGGGATGTTGTCGCTTTGCTTTGAATGTTTCACAGAATGGCATTAAACTTATCTGTCTTCCTTTCATTTTATTAACTGGTCTTTTATTGCAGCGGGCTGTAAATTACCTTTAATTAACTGATGGAAAAAGTAGGAATAACCCAAGCAGCTTCCCTAATTTGAGTGATCTTTTCTCTATCTACGATTTCTGAAAACAAAGGCTGTCAGTGCACACGTGCGCTTATTAGAAGTTGTAACATTCATTTTAAAAACCTGAAGGATATATATACATATGAAGGATTTAAAACTTAGATCAATTTAACATCAGATTTTGGGTGCAAATGTGTGTGCTTTTGAAAAAATATAGTTTCGCTTTTATCTTTTCCACAAAGGCTCAGTTTAATCAAACTGTGGATGTGTTTTCAGGAGCAGCTGGTGGTGGTGGAGCTGGCTGGGACTATGGGCAGTGATTTTTTGACCAAAAGCAAAAGCAAATGTAAAATTCTTGTAAGTATTGACTACAATGCCATTAGAGATGGTTACATTGATGGAAAAAAGCATCTTACTTTGTGTTGTTACTTCATCTGTTTCCAAGGATATTGACAGTGACAATCCATTCATGCAAGTGGGACCATTTGTTTTTGCTGGAGAATATGAAGGTAAGAAAATAACCTCAAATAACAGTGCTCGCTCATTTAGAATGTAAAGTCCTATAGGGATACTTGTGACGAAAAACAAATATTAAAGTGTGCTGTGGTCTGACATCACCTATCACACCTGTCCAGCACATTCACTACAGATTTGCCGTGTCAAAAAATATAAGGGCTATACCTGATATGTGTATAGTGCAGGACATCAAACTCGTGTTTCAGACATGTTTGATTTTTGAAGTTGAAAGTAAGAATACAGCAATAAAAACAAAACATTATTTAGAAAGTGAGAACGAAAAAAATGGATGCCCCATGGTACCCATTGTCGAGTTCAGCGTGACGTTTCAGGGCAGGTCAGGTGACCCGTTTTGCTTTGCAACGCCTGTCATTATCATTGAAGGAGCAAATTACAATGGAAAGTAAGGGGCGACTTCACTCTACTCAGCAAATTCTCCACAGTTAAGGCCACAAATGAGCCCAAATAACACACAGCGATAGAAAAAAAAACACCAGGAACTGCCACGATGCTGAAGACGACTCACCCGGCCATGGCACAGGTCCATATTCCACTCTTCTGAAGTCTTTTGATTGTCTCATATGGTCAGACTATTTATATCTGTCTCTAAAGCGCTCACACTTGTTGGATGTGAAAGCACATTCATCGTAACCATCGTGAGAATTCAGGTTGCGGACTGCTACCTGAATCAGTCCACAACCTGCTGGACAACCCACAACCAAGCTGCTAATACAGCAGTGTGTAGTTTGCGTAGTCCCAAAGTGAAAAATATCCCGCTGATAGTGTTTAAAGCTAACTGCAATGATACTTAAGAACTAACTACAGCATTTCAAGTTATTTGTGACCTGCTGTGTGAATGTACAGTGGTGGTTAGTCCCACGTTGGGAGCTAAAGAGCACTTTCTTGCTTTGGTGGCTCTTTTGTCATGCATAAAGGATCACTTCAGATGGGGTCAAGGTGCCTTTATATTTACAATCCATAACACTGCATTTGTTTTACACTGTCTTAATGTCAGTATTTGAGCATCTACTCCAGTCACACTGTGGCCTGAGGTCTAATGTTCTCCCCTTTGCTTGTAAAGCGTTTTGCAAGTTTTGCTCACACCAGCATATTTATGTTGTGGACACTGATATTTATTTCCAATTTTGTCCAACTTGAAGACCCTTAGGACATGACCACTAACTTACAAAGTCATTATAGTTACAATATTTAGATTTAAATATGAAGTTGAATTTCATAACTCTTAATTCCATGTCTTTACTAATCCCCTTCCGTCTCTTACTTATTCAGATGCTTTGGGGACTTCTGTGCTGTTTGAGGAGTTGCCACGGAAAGGTTAGCATTCAATATTTTATCACACGTGCAAGAGCTGATTTAATTCATTGCTGTTTTGTGCGTTTGTTTTTTTGTCAGCAGGAAAGGACAGTGCTCCTGAGCTCAAGTACTTATGTCACACTGTAAAGAAGCTCATGATGCAGCGAGTGTTTCTGACAGAGAAGAAAGAGGGGGAAACCAGCCAAGGTAACGTCTGATGGCTTTCACTGAACATGCCCTTAAGATCCATTATGATACTAATGTACAAACTATAAAATATCAATTGTTAGGGCATGTTTAGAGGAAGTGTAACTTTTCAGTAACATTTATTGTGCTGTGTGACTAATACCATGACAGGAGATTCAGAAGTGATCACATCCTTATTGTACATCCTTCTTTTGTCTTTGTGCAGAAGCTTCAGGAGAAGGTGGTGAACAGGACGACATGACCATCTTGCTGAGCGACGATGAAGAGACTGAGGCACAGCTGGACGACACACACGACGCTCTGGATGAAGATGTGGACGACTCACTGCTGGACTGATGTCAGGGCTCAAGCTCACGTGGAAAGTTCTCTATTCGTATTGAAATCATGAAGCAGACTGGTTTGTACATACATCTGTATTTATAACTGCGATGAATGACATTCTTCTTGTTTTATAATAAAACTAATCTGACTGATGTGTTGTAGAATGCCCTTTTACCACTTTAACAGCAGTGTTTAATTTACTTTGAGGCTACGCTTAAAGTGCGTATGACGGGTGTTTATGATTTTCTAATTTTTACTTTCTTCAGTGTATTAATACCGCTTGTAAATATAAATTATAGTTTTACACCAGTCAAGTCACTATTTGTGGAGAAAAGTTGAAATATCTGTTGACAATTACAGGAAGTAAACAAACTAATGACATCACACTGGGGAGACAAAGGTTATGCATCATTTACACAAAATAAACTACTTTTTTGACCCTTTAAACATTAATTCAACAAAATAAAGGTGTTCAAATGTGTTTCTCTTTGTCAAATGAACAAAATCTGTGACATTAGATGAGTTTTGACCAATGTACAGTGTGGTTGCTATGGTAATTTCCTAGTGTGATGTCATACTTTACAACCAGGAAGTAAAATGTAAAACCTAAAAAATAACTAAACTGGGGTAAAATTTGTAAAGACTTTAGTAGAAATTTGATTAAATGTATCTTTACTACATTTTAGTTAAATGTGTATTTCAACCTGTCATAGGCCCTTTAAATGTGTTCCCAGGTTTGCCCGTTTGGTCCAATGATATGAGTCTGCACTTGAGCTGTTGACTTTAATGCATGCTTTAGAGCTAGACCTTGGCAAATGAATGTGCGTTAGTGGGTCGAGGGCCAAACCTAATGACTGTTTGCAAAAAAAAAAATCTTCTGCTAAGAGATTTATTCATAAATTGATTTCAAATATTGGCAATAGACCACCTTTCCATCTTGTGACAGTCTTTTCATAACAAAATGTTATCAAAATATATTTTTACAATCTCTACACCTCTTTGTTGACCAAATTAGATCCCCTGGAGGGGCCAAGTTTAGCCCCACTTTGGGCTCCCCTGAGAGTGCAGGACCTACTACTGTGGGATAATAACCCTAACCCATTGTATTTATAATGCACTTTACAGAGTTGAAGCCTCTCAAAGCGCTACACAGTGACAGTGTGCACCAGTGACAAGTGAACTTCTTACAGTTTATGGGTAAAAGGCTAATGTCCACAGCAATAATAAAAATATGAATATAATGTGATTTTATAAAGATGAGATAGTAAGCCCTGCCAGCCAAAAATACTTCCAATTCTCATTTAGGTGTGTTTGTACAGAGAAAGTTGGCCTCTTAGGAACAGGATATTAAGCCCTGTGTTTTATGTTTTTCCCTGTTGGTGAGGAGCTGAAGGCTGATTTTTTATTTTTAAAAGATAAGAGAACCTTTATTTATTCCACAATGGGGACAGTTTTGCAACGCACAGTTCAAAACAGCAGGAGAATAAAGACATGAATCAGAAACAACAACATAAAACACTTTAGAATCCAACCTGAGTACAGTATTAAACCCATTTTTTAAAAAAAACTGTTAAATACTGGTGAGAAAGCAGGTCCTGCCCGTCCCGACAGCCGCTTTTACGCTGCACAGTTTGTGAATGAACGGGATGTTGTTGACTTTGAGGACGTGGCGGTTCTGGTCCAATCCAATCACCGCAGCGCTTCTGAAGTGGACCAATCAGACCGCGACGTGACACTCGCCGTGCTGGGCGCTGATTGGCTGTGTGCGGCTTTAGCACCGGAAGAGCATGGGTGTGTTTCCGCTCTGCTGCTGCCCTCAAACTGCACCGAACAACTTCTCACAAGACACGGGTACTTTTCTTTACTTTTATGCTTTTAAGAATTGATTAAAAACGTAGCATTTGGGGGATGAGTTAGCTGTTGTTTAGCGCATGTGTGATTCATGCTAAAAGTGTTTATGATCTTATTTTCTTTGTCAAATCCATCTAATTGCGATAACTCTGAACTAACGGGACGCAGACTGCACTAATGTTTCGGTTTTGGTCTTTAATTTGCTTTTATGTCAGAATTAAAAGTTAAACCTTTACAATCTATAGTGGGATTATTTAGTATTAACAGTGCGTGTTTAAAATGCAGTTTCCAAGCTTATTTTCTTGATAAATACTCCAGCAATGATTCACTGTCTGAATGAGGAAAATCCCATGTTTCCATTATTATAAAGCCTTGTTATGTTGTTAATGTTAATGTTAATGTTACGTATTTTGGCATTTGATATTGACATTTCTAAGATGATGATTTTATTCGTTTTTTATTTCTTTATGAATGTAGTAACAAATGAGCACTTGGTCTGTAATAATCTAGAAATTAAAGGTGCATTAGGGCACTTTTCTGGTGGAAGGTCGGCCTCCTGCTTGTCTCCATGGAGATGTTATTGGTTGCGTTCATGTTCTAGAATGTGAAGATTTCACAACATCAGATGGAGGGCAAGAGCTACTTTTCACCTGGATTTAAAAAAAAAAAAAGCTTTCCCTAGATTTATTTTATGAATTTTAATTTTATTTATTTATTACTATTATTATACATTTCTTTTTATAACAATTTATAACAATTAATTATATTTTAGTTTTTTTTTTCTTCAGGAATACTGCATATTAATTGACATTTCTGTAAATATGCCAGAATTAGGCCATTTTTCGTCCATAGTCCCAGGGAGAAATAAAAGTAACAATAATAATAAGGCAGTTATGTGGAGAAATGGTTAGAGATATTTGCCATATTTATGACATGTCAATAGGGCTGTAATCGTTTAAGTGGTCGATGGTGTCTTAGTCGACCAACATTTTCATTAGTCGACTAATGATTTTATTCAGATTAAAAGGGTTTATATGGAAATAACAGCAAAAATGAGAAGATATGGAGTGAGTTAGCTGAGGATTTCTGAGTGAATCATATCATTATACTGTTTATATCTGAAATATAAATAGCTGTTTTTGCATGAACTCCTGTGCAGTTTGGATGTGATACATGGAGATACTAGATAGTTTTAAAGTACTTTTGCCACATCCTTTTAGTCGACTAATGGGTCGATTGGGCACGTCTTTAGTCGACCAAGAATGTGTTTTGTCGACTACAGCCCTATATGTCAGGAGTACATCAAATCAAATCAATTTATTTTTATAATGCCCAAAATCACAACAACAGTTGCCTCGATGGGCCACAGAATGCAGTTCAGATAGCTGTCCCAGAATGCCCCTGTCCTTTGACCCTCCTTCGCGGTGAGGAAAAACTACAAAAAACCCCACGGGACAAAGTATAAACCTCGGGGAGAACCACAGTGAAGGAGAGATCCTACTCCCACGAGTACATCAGTCATCCAGTTACAGTCCACCAGACACACAACCAGAGAGCAAATACCCTCACATGTAGGAAAACAACTACAACAACACACTGATCCTGGAGGCCAGCAGGGGGCAGCGAGAGCAGCCATTGTTTTAACTATATTTTCAGAGTGTGATAAGTGTTGGTGTTTCTGTGGCTGTGTGTGAGGTTCCATTCAGACGCAGCGCAGACAGAACAAGTGTTTGACCAATGTACTTTTCTGAAGGGGAGGATGCAGTACACTGAGATTTGAGTATTTGACCCTGCGTTCCAGGCTGTGTTTGTGTAATATAGAGCAATGGGGAGAATGGTTTGTTTTTTTCTGTCCAGGAATTTAACAGTTCAGTTGGACTTTGAATGAAATATCTTAAAGGAAAAGTCACAACTGTGGAACCTGATGATTTCTATTAATGGCTGGACCTAAGAACTCATTGTATCACAACATGAGTCTACAGTTTAACAGTGTTCCTTCCTTTTAGCTGCCCACCATCTGTATTCAATCTCATGCAATCTTGTGACGTCATGTGAACACCACCTAATGCTTAGTCTGGACCTATTCAACTACAGTACGGCTTTAAACAGTGTGTCTGTCTCCATGGAAACAAGCTGGTGACACTGCCCATAGACGTAGTGATTGTTTATACTGAACAAGTAGATAGACGCACTTACAGTTAGGCATACGTCCAGTAAATAAATACAATAAACAAAATACATTAAATAAATACAAAATAATACATAAATAATACTAATAATATACTACTACTAATAATAATAATGTAATAAATATATAAAACTTGTTACATGATTTAAAAAAAAATTCCAAGTGTGAAAAAATTGCCAGCATTTAAAGGACACACATAATGCTATAGTGACTTTTTTTTTTTAGCTTTTAACCATAACAATACTCTGTCATCAAAAACATATCTGGAGTTGCATTTACTATTTTTTCATTCAGGGAAGTTTGGGGAATATTGGTAAGAAAATTCTCTTCCTCCGACCGTCAAAAACACTTCCTGTTGAACTCCCTCAATTGATGAGTTTAGACGTCACTTTGCAGAGAACCTTCTGCTGTTTTAAGTCCTTAAATCATCACAGACTCACTCTGAGCATTTCTGCCTCTAAATACGATAACTGTAACTGCGTGATAGCTTAGCGTACCAACAGCATGTCAAACCAGTGTGTGCATATACACGTGTAACTGCCTCTGCAGCCAGTAGATGGAGCCACAGCTAAGTTAATATCTCCCAAGGCACTGATGAAGTTGTATTGTTCTTTGTAAAAACAGTTTATTTTTAGTTCTAAAAATGAGAAATAAATAAAATAAAGTAAGAGTAAAGATACTCAAAAGCATGTTTAAAGGCTAATAGCAATACAATACAATACAAATGATGCATAATATTTGTCATTTAAAATACAAAATATGAAGAAACAATTTATCTTCCATACTTTTACGATGACTATTTCTGCTATTTATTTAGAAAAATACATTCTGATATGATCAAACCTTTAGACTATTGCCTCAAAACAGTTTCCATATGATCATTTATTGTGATATTTTCCGTAGCAATACTTCAAATTCACACAGTGCACTTTTAACTCTACCTTTTTACCCAAACAGCAGGTACAAAGATCGGCCCCTGTCACTCGAGCGCTGCTCTCTTGTGTGTGTTTTTCTGCAGACGGTGAAGATGGAGCTGCGGCCGCTGTTCATGTGCTTCGCCGTGTGCCTGGTGTACGCCTCCAGCAAACCCACCGACAAGAAAGAGCGCGTCCACCACGACGAGCCGCTCAGCAACCGGGAGCACAACGACGCCGAGGACTTCGACTACGACCACGAGGCTTTTCTGGGACAAGAGGAGGCCAAGACCTTCGACCAGCTCACGCCCGAAGAGAGCAAAGAGCGCCTCGGGTGAGACCTGATGAGCTGATTTGTCCGCCCGGCATGGTTAGGGACTCTTGGAAGCATTTAAAGCCAGTTTTGAGCGTTTTTTAAAAAATTGTGAAATTTTAGCCCTTCAAATGAGTGTCCGAACAAAAGTGGACATGTAGTGTGTTTTGTCATGATTCAGTGGCTTGTGTTCGCGTTAGAGATTCTGATGTCATAATGTGCATTTCTCTTTGGAAAGAAACATTATAACAGAGGATAAAGGAGACATGCTTTTTTAGGGGGTATTTAAAGGACACATTTTCTGCTACAGTGACTTTTTTTTGCGCTTTTAACCCTGTTCTAACTGGTCCATCATCAAAAACACACCTGAAGTAGCATTCAGAGGAATGCTTATTAGAAAATCCTCCCCCTCCGAGCGTCAAACACACGTCCTGCTGAACTTTTCAGTCGTATTTTCAGACGTCATGTGTCACTTACCAGAGAATGTGCTGCTTTTTTTTAGTCCTGAAATCATCACCAGAATCGTTCTGAGCATTTCTGCCTCTAAACACAGTCACTGCTGCAGCAATGACTTCTTTATAGCGCTAACTTCACTACATTGTGTTTATAGTGCTGGCGCCATCTGCTGGCTGGTGTAAAGTGTAATTTCATAGTGACTGATAGCACAGGTCATAGAATGGATAAATCAAATCAAATCAATTTATTTTTATAATGCCCAAAATCACAACAACAGTTGCCTCGATGGGCCACAGGTAAAAGCAGTTCAGATAACTGTCCCAGAATGCCCCTGTCCTTTGACCCTCCTTCGCGGCGAGGAAAAACTACAAAAAACCCCATGGGAAAAAGTAGAAACCTCGGGGAGAACCACAGTGAAGGAGAGATCCTACTCCCACGGACGGACAGGCTGCAGATGAACTAGGACTGACGCATCCACTTGGACTGTGGAGCCAGAACCACTCAAAGAAACTCAAGAGCATGTTTAAAGGCTAAACAGCATTATGAATCATGCAGAATATTTTTCCTTTAATGTAATCACATGTGTAGATCATAATTTGGCACTTTGTTCATTTAAACTGCAGAACAAGCAGTAGATTTTCAATTGTGTGTTGTTATTGTGGTGAAAAATGGCTACTTGGTTGAAAAATTGAATTTTTCATCTTGAATCGTGACTCAATCCGACTTGAAAAGGGACATGCAAAATTTCACCTTGTTATATAGTGTTGCACAATTGGGAAAATTGCGATTCTAATTGCGATTAGACTGAAATTTTAACTGACAAAGTAATAAAAGAATCATGTATTTCAGAACTGTTTGCCGGTTTTTGTCACGGTTTTGTCTCTTTTGTGGCATTTTTGTCACTTTTTGTTGTGTTTGTCGCTTTTACTCATGCTTTTGTCACTTTCAGTCACTTAGTAATTTTCTTGTCGTTTTAGGATGCGTGTTTGTATGTGCTAAGAAATCTAAACTGCAGGGTTTGGAGGTTTTATGCAGAATACAAGAGGATATTTTGTTTGCAGAGGAAGTTATTGCACTTCAAAAACTGCTGCCTTTGCGATTTGCTATTTGCGTGCTTTCAAATTGAGATTTCGATTAGATTTTGATTAATTATGCAGCCGTGCTGTTACAGCAGTGTTTCCTCATCATCACTTTACTCACAGTTGTATTTTGATTGAGTCCTGCATGTTTGAGTTAATCTGGTTTTGTCGTGTTGTTAGTTGTTGTTGGTTGTTTTCACCTACCCCTTGTCCCCGCCCACATCCTGTACTTAGTTGTGGTTGTTTCAAAAATTCAGACTAAAATTAACACATAAAATGTCACGTAGCCACTTTTCAAAAACAAAAACATCTTCTGCATGTTACAGTGAAATGTTATTATCAAAAGGAGGGGCTTATTGGGTCTGCAGTTTTGAACGGGAAGTCAATGGACCTGTTTCTGTTATTAAATAGTTTTAAATCCATATTGTTGTTTTCAAAGAACAAAATGTTCAAATATTATCATCTAATGTCATAGTTCAATACTAAGGACCTGGAAAAAGCATAATATGTCTCCTTTAAGTATATGTCTAATTTACATAATGTCTCCTTTAACCAGTGATGCAGATGTTTAGTCGTTGGGGCTGATTCTGAGCAGGGATTGGCAAAAAACATGCCTTCATCATAAAAATGTGTTATTTTATCACTATTCCTGTACATTCCATATCTTTAGCCAGCGTTTAACAAACTAAAGCCGTCTGTCTCCTGCCTGTCATTGTTAAATGCACTTTAAACGTTCCTCTGGGCAGGATGCTGGTGGAGCGCATCGACGAGGACCAGGACGGCTTCGTGACGGTGGAGGAGATGAAGAGGTGGATCAAACACGCTCAGAAGAGATGGATCTACGACGACGTGGACCGCCAGTGGAAGAGCCACGACCTGAACGGAGACGGAGTGGTGTCCTGGGACGAGTACAGGAACGCCACCTACGGCTACATCCTGGGTACGGACGCAGCTCTTTACTCCTCCTTTAACACTTTTCGTACATTATTCATTCCCTTCTTTCTTCAAACATTCACACTTGTTTTGCTCGACCGGCGAGTTCAGTGATTTTACTACGTACTAGGGCTGGGCGAGATGGCAAAACATTATTATGACCATTTTCTTGGGGCCAGATCATGCTTTCGATTTTATCCCGATTCATGTTCACTTTGTATTTTTCTGTTGCCTTTAACAGAGCTGCGCAATTTAGAAAAAATCTCTAATGGGATTTTTCTGACCAGTGCGATTGTGATTAGATTTGTGATTTATGTTTTAATAGAATTTTGTTCAAATTCACATTTTTAACACAATTTTGTCACTTTTAGTCACATTTTTGTCACTTTTAGTTGCGTTTTGGTGCATTGTGTCACGTTGTGGTGTGTTTTTGTTACTTTTGAACGCATCTCTTTTTATCACGCTTTTGTCGCCTGTTTCAGAACATGTTTGTACAAATCCAAACTACAGTGTTAGCAGTTTTTATTCGAATCAAAGCAAGTCATTTTATTGTTTGTGGAAGAAATTATTGCACTTTAAAAATTGCAGCCTTTGTGATTTACTAATTGCATCCATTAAAATTGCAATTTGGTTGTGCAGCTCTGACCTTTTAAGATGTAAATAAAGTCAACTGCTCAGAGGCTCAACAACAGGAGAAAAGTGTGCAGCTGCATTAAAGAGACAAACAGTGAGTCACGATTTCACAGAAATAGTAGATTGTCACAGGGACCAGCACATCACCCAGACCTACTACGTACCACTTCAGAAAATGTTTGCATTCCACAAGGATTGCAAAACATGTTCAAAGGGTTTAAACTGGGTAAAAACCAAGCATGTTTTAGTCCTGCTTTAGAGTTACACCAGGGGCCTGCTCTAGGGAGCTGGATTCCTGGTCCCTGCACCACATATTGAGAACGACTGCCATAAGAGAAGACGGAGATAGTCATTTAGTCGAGTTGCTGAGTTCATCAGAATCATTGCTGCTGTCGCCATCAACCTGCTCCACTCTGTGTCTGTCAAATACACTTTATACAGTCATTGTGCAATTATCAGTTCACTCGTTTTGTGCAATATCAAGGACACTTCTCAAACCGTACAGGGTCATGTGAGTGTATAAAAAGGTTGTGAGGGAAGTGAAGTAAAAAATGTAAATGGTGTGTTCATGTTCTGAGCCAGTGCAAAAGCAGAAGTCTCCACAAACAGCCCACTTTATATTCTGGCACTAACGCAGTCATTATTCTGTATCAGATATAGTTTATTGGCAATATGAAAAAAATGTGAATAACAGGATAACAGTTTTTATATTATTATTTTATGTTTTATTTTGAATTATTTTATATTATAGACCCTGTGAAGTTCCAGTTCCTTTAGTTTGATGAAGCTTTCTCAAACTGGACCTGATACAACAGTTTTATTTAAGCTCTAAGGTTTTGATCTTTATTCTAAAATACAAATACAAATTAAGGCCTTTAAAAAGCATTAAGTCTTTTTTTAATTCTTTAATTATTTCTGAATAATGTTTCAAATTTCAAAATATCCTAAACAACCCATGATCCACTGTACATGACTGTATCATCACAGTAAAGGTGGTGGGGTTATGTCGAGGAGGGACTGGCTCTGGCCGAGCACCAGGCGAGGTCAGGACTCAGAGGACGGGACGGGCCTTCAGCTCCTGCACAGAGCCATGTCTTCAAACGGGGAACTGCACATTCGCTTATTCTTGGCTAGAGACGGACGAATTAAAATGCTGGAAAGAATTTCTTTAATCGACTCCAGCCCTAGTTTGTACATTTGTACATGTTTTGTACATTTTGTTTAAAATTTTAGTAAACTAAAATTATTTCTAAATGATGTAATCTTTTCCTAAATATGGGTTGTGTTTGTGGTTCCAAAAATTGTGATTTTATAGAATAGATGTGTTGCATACGGTCTTAAAGATTTCCATGAAGGTGTTAAAAAGGTTTTAAAATAGATTTTGGGATCCTGCATATTCCCTGTAAGATATTATTGCCTAGAATTATTGCTTATCTTTATAAAACTCTGCACTCAATCATTTATCCAGATATTTTCAGAGGCAGTCAGTCAAATAAATATCGTGATATAAAATATCAGCTTCTTATTGTTAACAATAAGTCTAGTCCTATTTTATTTTTAGAACTTGTGTTTTCTTCTGCTGGCCCGTTGAAAAAGGGCATGGGCGTGAATACAAGTCCTTCTGATTCTGAGTCAGACTTTAATTAGGAAAAGAGGAATGACTTGGGTCAAATTGTTTAGTTCAGTGGTTCTCAAACTTTTTACAACAAGTACCACGAAAGAAAAGATTTGGCTTCCTGAGGACCGCCTCATTTAAATGGGGTCAATAACAGGACTGTTTCAGGTTTAAATTGGGGATAAACCAGGTCTTAAGTGGAAATACACCATCACCACAGCAGTTTTAACTAGAAATGTACTGAAGGAACAGCAAAAATGTCAAAGTGTACTCTAAATGAAGTAAACATTACAATTGAAGGGATGTCCACGTACCATAAGTGGTACACGTACCACAGTTTGAGAAACACTGGTTTGCTTTATTAAGATCCCGTTGGCTCCTGAAGGCCGGTCTGTTCTTCCTGGTGACTCTTTAATTCCTCGCACACATGTTGATCTAAAGAGGACGATATTGTTTGTGCAGATGACAGTGACCCGGAGGACGGCCTGAGCTACAGGCAGATGATGGACCGCGACGAGAGGAGGTTCAAGATGGCCGACCAGGATTCAGACATGAAGGCCAACAAGGAGGAGTTCACGGCGTTTCTTCATCCTGAGGAGTACGAGCACATGAAGGACATCGTGGTGCTGGTGAGTCCAGGTTTAGTCCCATCTCAGCGGTGAAAGCAGCACTGATCCCATCAAACATCACATCAACAAGACAGAATGGGCCTTTTCTGTAGTTTTATAACGATCTTGAGCTTTATCAGAGCTAGACCTGCAACAATTGATGAATAAAAAAATTAACTGACTATAATAATTGATCATTGTAATCGTTTACGTGGCTAAACAGTAGGGGGTCCAAACTTTTTCCACTAAGGGCCACAAACCAATCGTGAAACGTTAAAAAAGTTGAATTTATCTGATGATTTACCTAAATTCAGCCTCAAAGCCTTAGTATCAAGTCAGTCTCGCACCAAAATGTTAGTTATTTAGGTAATAATTGTAATTTTCTGTATTAAGACAACAAAGACAGTGACATTATTACATCAAAATGTCAAAAAAGAATAGATTATTAATGATAAATATTCTTGATCTAGAAGCTTTCAGTCACCATAATTCAGCCTTTATTTGGCTGATAATGTATTTAAATTTGTCTAAATATACCATAGAAATAATCGTTTGACAAGTCGACCACTAGAATAATGTGTGTGTAATAATAACAGTGACGACAGGGTTTAACAAAGAAAGTGCAAAGCTTTTATGTCCAAAATGTCAGTCTATTGTCTAAAAACTTAACCTAAAAACTGCATTTTTGTAAGTCTCATCAAAATTTGTACCAACAATCCAGGCTTGTGCTGCTGCCTCTGGACTGTTGTCGTCGTAAATAAGAATCGACCCGCCCAGATAAATAAAGGTTAAACAAAGAAATAAAATAATCCTAGTGTCACAATTGTTTTTCAAATGTTACTCTACATGACAGAGGACACACACTGCACACACACATTTATATAGAGTGTTTTCTTTCATCTGTAGGACTAAAACCACATCCATTAAAAGTTATTAAATGAATATGGGCAAAAATAAGGCCTTAAAATTAAGGCTGGGCAATAAGGTGATAAAAATGGAACGTGAGCTCGTCCCTCTGACAATCTGTTATTTTTGTGAAATCGTCGTATCATGATTGACTGTTTGGCTGCCATGTTTGAAGTGCAATCATTTCTTCCACAAACAACAAAATGTCTTTCTTTGACTTGAATGAAAACTGCTAAGACTGTAGTTTGGATTAGTACAAACATGTTCTGAAACAAGTGACAAAAGCACGACCAAAAGCGATAAAATGCTTTCAAAAGTGACAAACAACAGATGTGACTTGATTCACCAAAACACCATCAAAAACCGACAAAGACGCAGCTAAAAGTGACAAAGACATGTTTAAATGTGACAAACACAACTGAACAAGACAAAAACACGACTAAAAACGATAAAATTGTGTTGTGAATGTAAACCAAATCCTATTATTAAAACATAAATCACAAATCTAACCTCAATCAGAAAAATCACAATTAGATATTTTCCTAAATCAAGCAGGCAATAGAAAAATAAAGTCAACATGAATTGTGATCCAAATCCTGATCTGGCCCCAAGAAAATGGTGATAATATTGTTTTGCCAGATTGCCCAGCCCAACATAAAATGCATTAAAAAGCATTCAATTCAAACCCCACAGGCATTAAATCTGAAAAACATTTAGACAATACATTTATCCACATGTTTTCAGAGCAATAAATATAGAATAAATATAATTTGAATCCAGTATTGGATTTGTTAAATCTAGGTGTTAACAGCTTTGATCTAATCATCTAAAAAGTAAAAGCTGGGGTTCAAAACATACATTTTAGGCTTAAATGTCATGTAAATTATCTTTTTGAATATTATAAAGTACTTTATTATATTCTCATCGTTCTCCTGCCCAGTGGACTGGATACAATGCAGTAGTTTTGACATGAACAAAAGTTTTGACGTTGGTTTTGACATTTAAAAATCTTGAAATCCGGTATTAAAAAGTATTAAATTGAATTTTCTGAAACCTGCATGAACTCTGATGCAGCACAAAATCCCCCTGCTCTCCTGAGGGCGGAGCTTTGTGGTTTGGGCTGAAGGTCAAAGGTGAAGGGCCCAAATGAACCTAAATGACAGATGACGTACTTCGGCCACTTTCGGCTGAAATACAGAGCATTTATTTTTGATAAATGTGCAGAGGAGAATGCTTTGGACATTTCATGATGGAAAAGTGTGTGTTCTTTTTCTCTCATCTGGATTTAACTAAAGTTTAATTTAACCGTCCATCCTGTCCATCCTACCTCTTTTTAAATACTTTTGTTTGTTCATTTTTAAGCCTAAGCCGGTTGTTTCCACCTCAGTCTGTGCTGAACAACAGAAATGACAGCGATAACAGAATGACAAAAACACAGACCGTAGTCTGTATTGAATATCCTGTTGTGCACTATTGTTTCTCTTTACAATTCTAATCTGTCCATTTCCTGTTCTCTTCCTGCAGGAAACCATGGAGGACATCGACAAGAACGGAGACGGCCTGATCGACCTCAACGAGTACATCGGTCAGTTCTCCCACAAAACGCTGACACATCGTTGAGCAGTTAAAAAAAAAAAGTCTAAAATGTTGAGGATTCATGGCACGAGGAAATGTCTTGAAATGGTTGCTTACATTTGTGGCTGAAGCAATAAATATCCACAAATGTTTATTATTCATTATAGTGAGAAAAAATCACTATTGTCCTTAAAGTGCGTATGACAGGTTTTTAGGATTTTCTAATTTTGATTTTATTTGGTTTATTAATACGTATTGTACATAAAAAATATTGTTTTACACCAATCAAGTCATGGTTTGTGGAGAAAAGTGGAAAAATTGGTTTAAATTTACAGGAAGTGAAAAACTGATGACATCACACTGGGGAGGCTCATTCCATCCAAAGTTTATGCATAATTTATCCAAAATAAATAAAGTATTTTACCTTTAAAACATTAATTCAACAAAATAAAGATGTTCACATATATTTTGATTTGTCAGCCAAAAAAATCTCCGACATTAGCTGAGTTTTAGTCCAGTGTGCAAAGTAATTTCCTAGTGTGATGTCATCATTTACACCCAGGAAGTGATATTACAAAGCAAAAAAAATGGCAAAAAATGAACAAATATATAATTACTTTTAGCAAAACTTTAAATATATTTATCTTACCTGTATTTTAGGGACATGAGTAGTCTAACCTGTTTTTATGGTTTTCTAATTTTGACTTTATTTGGTGTAAATATAAATTATAGTTTTAAACCAAATCTGGTATCTGTCTGTAGAGAAAAATTGAAAACGGGAAGAAAAAAACAGTACAAGTAAACTGATAGATGACATCACAAGAGGAAGACAAAGGCTGTAGCATAATTTTACAAAAAACAAACTACTTTTTTGACGCTGTTAACATTAATTCAGTAAAATAAAGACGTTCACATATATTTTTAATTGGAAAGTGAAGAAATCTGTGACGTTAGAGGAGTCTTGGCCCAGTGCCGTGTCGTTTCCTGTTTCCTACTGTGATGTCATCATTCACAACCAGGAAGTAAAACTGAAAACATAAAAAAAATGCTAAACTGGGATCAAATTTGTCTAGAATTTTGAAATATATTGGTCTTAACTGTATTTTAGTTCAATGGGAAGTCCAACCTGTCAGAGGCCCTTTAAACATTAGTCCTCCCAATGATAACCGCTTTACCAGGTCAGACTGGCATTCTGCGCCTCACTGTGGTTGTTGTGGTCCAGGCGACATGTACAACCAGGACGGAGACGCCTCGGAGCCGGAGTGGGTGAAGACGGAGCGCGAGCAGTTCACGGAGTTCAGGGACAAAAACAAAGACGGAAAAATGGACAAAGAGGAGACGCGGGACTGGATCCTGCCCAGCGACTACGACCACGCCGAGGCCGAGGCCAAGCACCTGGTCTACGAGTCCGACGCCGATAAAGTATGTGCCGCGCCCCGCTTTTATCAGAGGTTTTTACAGTTTATCAAAATGGTCGACTTCTTAAAAGGGTTCAGCTGTGAGTCGGTGTGTGGATGGACTAAGGGCACAAACGGGGTGTTTTCTTTATAAATCAGTAACGCTCAAGATCCTGATCCAGATCGGCCCAGAAAGCACAGAGAGATCCATCCAAACTGTAGTGTTTACCTCACACATTCTGCTTTAAGACAAATGAGGAACACAATCCAGAGCAGGGAGAGAATGAGCGCACACACTGGCCCTGAGTCACTAATGAGTTCAATTCTTGACTCAGAGTTGTGTGCGTCAGAAAACAAGTCTGCACCAGAGCTGGACCACTCAGTTTGTTCACTTTGAGTTTCACTGAGGAGAAAAGCTTAATTTATGATTTGAAAAAAAATAGATAAATGAATGAATGAATATAAATTCTCAATTTTTTTAACGTTACAGCCTACTTTAATGAATTCCGTGAGATGAATATAATTCCACTATACATCAATTCATCTCGTACTCAAAATTAAAGTGAAACCTTAAATGATAATGTTCAAATATTAGTTAAAGTTCGGATTTTAGAATTCAGAAAATAATATTTATTGTAATGTATTTTTTACTTGGCCATAAATACATTTCTTTCAAAGTGAAGCTACAAAAAATGTTTTTGAAGAGACAGTGGAGACCATTATGAAACCATAATTTCAACAATTTTTTTTTACTGTAACTTTAACAAGAAGAGGGCCACTTTAGGAGACTTAGGAGTAGGCATGGGACGATATTGAAAATGTATGTCACGATTATCCTGGCCAAAATAATTGCGATTAACGATAATATCACGATAGTTATTCAAATTGCTGACAGTTTGAAAATGTGACGTATAAAGACATTACTTTCTCATTATAAATAACTTCTGACATATTTGTACTTTATTATAAGTGAAAACAAAAACGATCTAGAGGAGAACATAAAGGGTAAGTTGCGTTTTTTCTGCACAATCTGGTGACAAAATGGCGATTATCTTTGTTGGCGATTATCACGATTAAACAAAATGTTGCACAAACGATTATTGTCTTCACTTTTTATCACGATGAACGATATTATTGTTTATTGTCCCATCCCTACTTAGGAGTTGCCCTCTTTTAGGGGTTAAACCAGCGTTTTGAAGCGGGGCTTGTGTGCTGTTTGTTCACTTTGATTCTGTGGATTTCCTTGAATTCCACTATTTACTTAGTTTGAACACTGTTGTCATGGTGATTCCTTGTTTGTTTTCTTTTTCATCCCAAGCTGAACAAATCTGATCATTTCTGTCTGTGACCTAATAACACTAATTAGAATAATAGCAATAGTAATTTGACCTTCTCCTTTATTGGTTAAATTGGATGCTTATTCTAGAATGTTGTGACGTCACCTGAAACCCAACAAACCTTTAAACCTTTTGATTGCTGTTTCATGTGGACGGACCCTTTTGTTTCCAGAGATCTGATTAAAATGCCCCTCGCTCTGTGCAGGACGGCCGTCTGTCCAAGTCCGAGATCGTGGACAAGTACGACCTGTTCGTGGGCAGCCAGGCCACAGACTTCGGCGAGGCGCTCACTCGACACGACGAGTTCTAACCTCCTCCCGCCCCTCCTGCTGCTCCTGCCTCATGGACTCCGCTCAGCCTGTGCCGCTCGCCTCCGCCACTAGAGGGAGCGTGTGCGCAGCCAGACGGGCCCAAACGCCTCAGACAATAATTTATTTGAATGCTTTTTTTTTGTTTTTTTAATGCTAAATTGTTAAATACACAAAAGCTTGGCTGATTTTGAATTTTTCAGGTCAGAAGGATGGACAGTGTTAAAGAAAGAGGGAAAAAAAACTTCAAGACGCATCTTTTAAAATGCACTGGACCATAAAGCGTAAAGTTTTGCTGTAAATTTTGTATCATGCCCAAGTAGCTGTGTTTCGTTTTTTGTTTTGATTTTTAAAGGTGAACTATGTAACTTTCTGGAGGAGATAATGCCACTTTCTTGTCTCTATGGAGATGTTATTGCTTTGCCTGGAATGTTCCGCAGTATGGTAGTAAATGAAATATTATCTCCATGGAGACAAACAGGCTACATCACAAGTTGTTTTTCAGTAACGCTTTAAAATAAAGTTCCTGAGTAAACTTTTAATAATGCATTAATAAGCACTAGTTATTAGTTTATAAGGCATTTACAGGCATTTATCCCTACGTTATTCAAAATAGTTTCTGTATTAAATGTTTCTGAGAGCATAAATAACCAGCTGATCACTTTATTAACCTTTATAAACGCGTTATAAGCTATCTGTAAATGTCAAGTGCCTATTAACGCCTTATATTTTATCAAGAACCTTATATTAAAGCTGTTTTTCAAGCAATAAAAACAACTGTAATTGAATTAATGTAAGATAAAGTTCCACAGTGCACCTTTAATAAGTTGCTAAGTGAATGTTGTTTTGCTGACGACAGGAGACTGCTAAATTAGTTTGACAGTGAAGACGTATTTGGACCAGTGCAATAATGAAACCGGGACCAGTTTTAGTTAATAATAAAATGTTGTCTCGGTGAATGTTGGACTTGAAGGTTTAACTCTGCCGTTTTGTCCTTGAAGCATCACCCCTGGGTGTGCGTGTGTGTACAGATATTACTTATGTATTATATTTGTTTGATGTGTTCACTTTTGTATTTCATGCCAAGCAAAGAAAAAACACTTCATTTCCCTCAAAGTTAAACCTTTTTTCATTTGATTCTTTAATTGTTGTTGCTTGTATTCACACTACCACCTATTCTAACCACTGTTGATACTTTTATGCTATTATTATGAATTGTATATGAAATTGTTTTTTACGGGCTGCACCAGTAACTTTCACAAGTGACTTTACTGTAATTCTGTTGTTGGTGCACAGCCAGGATGAGCTCCTTTTTTGTGATTGGGAGAAATGTCTCAATAAAATAGAAATAAATCAGCTGGTGTTGACGTTTTCATGGGTGGGTCATTTGGGGAACGTTTGGCACCATCTAGTGGCCAAAGACAGGACAGCACTTTATTTCTACAAAAGTGAAACCCCTTCAAACATGGTGCTCTGAGAACCATCAAAGAAGTGTGACCCAGACCCAGCACGAGGCATGAAGAGCACAACCGTGTGCAAGATACCACTGTGTGCCCTTCAGCAAGACACTTCAGCCTCTGTATGGATGTTGTCTGAGTGTTGGTGGTGAGAGGGGCTTCCATCAGTCTGCTCCAGGGCAGCTGTGGCTACAGAAGTAACAATATCAACAACTTTTGAGTCTGAAAAAGTCTTTTATAAAACTAATGCATTATTATTCATAATAAAATCACATTGAATCCCTTTGTTTTTGATGAACTTCTAAAAGAAAAATCCACAATGTCAGAGCATTCACCAAACTTTTGGCTAAAATAGTAAATTGTATACAATAAATTCTTTAATTTATCCAAAATTGATACTAATTAGGACTGCAACTGACAAATGTTTTAGAAGTCGACTAGTCAGCGATTATTTCCATTCTGAGACCAAATCAAGTTTGAACAGGTGACTGAAGGCGGCTGGACAGAGAATTGTTACAGATCAAGTGTGGCATTGAGGCAAATCAGAAACTGTTCATTCTTCTTTGACATTTTGATTTAATAATGCCTCTGTGTTTGTTCTAAAGGTCTTTTCGTACGTGCTGTTTATCAGAATCAGAATCAGAACTACTTTCTTTATGATTCTCAAAATACAACTATAATTATTTTTAATAGTCGACTTTTCATGATTACACTATTAATCGTTGCAGCCCTAATTCTAATCCTTTCTGTTATTACTGTTGATTTCTAATCATTTGGTAAAAACATTATAATCAGGTAATAAAACAAGACACTTGAGCATTCCAGCAGCAAACACACAAATGACCAGTCTTTAACCCCTCACAGGTCTCTGTCTCACTCGTGCAATCCTACTTCTTAAAGGTGATAAATATAGGATAACACCTCTCCATCACGTCCAGCAGCTCCTGGTCCTCGGGCAGGAGGTCTGGACTGCCCTTCTCTTCTTCCAAAAACACCACCTCCTCCTCCTCCTCCTGCAGTCCATCGGGAGACGAGTGGTCGGAATTATCCAGCGACGTGGACGGCTCCACCTCTGCGGCCGTGTCCTCCTCCCTCCTGCACGGCGACCCGCTCGGAGACGACTGGACGCGCACCAGCCTGGCCTTCACCGGCTCCAGCTCGGGGCTTGTCGGAGGGGCGCTGTCGGTTTGTTCGGCGCCGCACGCTGGAGGAGAGGAGGAGGTGCGTTTGGGAGGCGTGGGGACTTTGCGGAACGGTTTGTCGATCTCGGCCGCCGCTAAACGTGTGCTCAGGATCTGGTCTGGAGATGAGGGAGGGGAGGGGCTGGGATTGGGAGGAGCGGGAGAGGTTTCGGGAATGCTTAGGTTTTGGGCGGGGCGCAGAGGGGAGTGGCACGGGAGGGTCTCTAAGCTCCGTGTGTCCTGGCTGCTGCTGCTGCTGCTGCTGCTGGCGGTGACGTTCTCGTGGGCAGACTGAGGGGTTTTGGAGTTGTCCGTAGAGGTGGACGGTTCAGGCTGGGCGGGGCTGTCCTGGTCGGGGAAGCTGAAGGACGGGTTGGAGGTCCCGCCGTCTTCAGCGCTGAATGGGAGGTCCTCCATCTGGGGCATGGCACTTCCATGGCTCACCTGTTCATGCACATTTCAATTAGGATATAACTATTACAGAAAAGTACAATTAACAATGTACATGGCACCAGTCACAGCTGCTGTCAGTTTGTTGTGTTGCCATGGTAATCCTATTGTTTCTATATGCAACAGTTGTTTAGTCTGTTCAATTGAAGAGGGCACTAGGATTTTTTCTTCAATTATTCCTTTTTGTCAAAAAGGGAACAATCTTCCCAACATGGACAAGGAAAGATAAAATCCTCCTATTTCCAGTCCATTCTGGGAAGAATCAGGACCAGTTTGTCCTCCAAAGCTGCAAACAAACTAAAATAAGACAGACATTCACAAAACCTTTTATATGCATTCTATCTGGACTTCTTAACTTCATTACATGTCACTAAATCTCATTCTTAGTGATGTTGGCTTCATCTTTGAAAAGGACATAGTCAAGATCCAACCAATGCTCACTCAATATATGGTTTAATCTTAATTATAAACACACGCCCTGGTGGACAAGTTGTTTATGTTACAAGTTGGTGTTTTTGCTCAAGACAATTATCCAATCAGGAGAAGGAGCTGAGCACAAACGAGAGGCTCTGGACTCAGGCTCAGAGTAAGAGCACAGGACACATTCGGTTCCTTTAATTTAACTTCATAAAGACCCAAGATTACAGTTCTGGGTTTTGGGAAGAACAAAAATAACACTTGAAATTCATTTGACAGGTGTCTGAAATGTCCGGAGTGGAGCAGCAAATAACTGAGGAAGTGGAAAATAAATAAATATATCTATTTGTTTCTCAGGACAACATACAATCCATTGAAAGACGTGTTGTGGCCGATGTTCTTAAAAATAGACGAAGAAAGAACTCACCAGTTGAAACCAGCGTAAACTCTGTGGACACATGAAGCATGACTGTTACATTCACTGTGAACATGACTGACAGGAGGTGTGTGTGCGTGTGGTGCTTCTCACCACATTGGGGTGCTTGCCCTGAGCCACACTGCCCCTCTCCAGAGGGTCCCTCTGGGCCTGGAGCCTCTTCTTGACCCACAGGCCCAGGTACAGCACACACAGCCCCAGGGTCATCCCCAGCAGGCACAGGAAGAACGCCTTCCCCACCACACAGCCACTCAGACGCTGCTCCGCCCACTCGCTGTGAGGCACTGCAAGCACAAGCACACAGGGTCAAGTGTGTCTGCTGCACACTCACACTCACACGGTCAGTCTGAAGTGTGTCTGTCCTACACTCACACTCACACGGTCAGTCTGAAGTGTGTCTGCTGCACACTCACACTCACACGGTCAGTCTGAAGTGTGTCTGTCCTACACTCACACTCACACGGTCAGTCTGAAGTGTGTCTGCTGCACACTCACACTCACACGGTCAGTCTGAAGTGTGTCTGTCCTACACTCACACTCACACGGTCAGTCTGGAAGTGTGTCTGTCCCTACACTCACACTCACGGTCAGTCTGAAGTGTGTCTGCTGCACACTCACACTCACACGGTCAGTCTGAAGTGTGTCTGCTGCACACTCACACTCACACTCACACGGTCAGTCTGAAGTGTGTCTGTCCTACACTCACACGGTCAGTCTGAAGTGTGTCTGCTGCACACTCACACTCACACGGTCAGTCTGAAGTGTGTCTGTCCTACACTCACACTCACACGGTCAGTCTGAAGTGTGTCTGCTGCACACTCACACTCACACGGTCAATCTGAAGTGTGTCTGCTGCACACTCACACTCACACAGTCAGTCTGAAGTGTGTCTGCTGCACACTCACACTCACACGGTCAATCTGAAGTGTGTCTGCTGCACACTCTACACTCACACTCACACGGTCAGTCTGAAGTGTGTCTGCTGCACACTCACACTCACACGGTCAGTCTGAAGTGTGTCTGCTGCACACTCACACTCACACGGTCAGTCTGAAGTGTGTCTGCTGCACACTCACACTCACACGGTCAGTCTGAAGTGTGTCTGTCCTACACTCACACTCACACGGTCAGTCTGAAGTGTGTCTGCTGCACACTCACACTCACACTCACACGGTCAGTCTGAAGTGTGTCTGCTGCACACTCACACTCACACGGTCAGTCTGAAGTGTGTCTGCTGCACACTCACACTCACACTCACACGGTCAGTCTGAAGTGTGTCTGTCCTACACTCACACGGTCAGTCTGAAGTGTGTCTGCTGCACACTCACACTCACACGGTCAGTCTGAAGTGTGTCTGTCCTACACTCACACTCACACGGTCAGTCTGAAGTGTGTCTGTCCTACACTCACACTCACACTCACACGGTCAGTCTGAAGTGTGTCTGTCCTACACTCACACTCACACTCACACGGTCAGTCTGAAGTGTGTCCGCTGCACACTCACACTCACACGGTCAATCTGAAGTGTGTCTGCTGCACACTCTACACTCACACTCACACGGTCAGTCTGAAGTGTGTCTGCTGCACACTCACACTCACACAGTCAGTCTGAAGTGTGTCTGCTGCACACTCACACTCACACGGTCAGTCTGAAGTGTGTCTGTCCTACACTCACACTCACACGGTCAGTCTGAAGTGTGTCTGCTGCACACTCACACTCACACGGTCAGTCTGAAGTGTGTCTGCTGCACACTCACACTCACACGGTCAGTCTGAAGTGTGTCTGCTGCACACTCACACTCACACGGTCAGTCTGAAGTGTGTCTACTGCACACTCACACTCACACTCACACGGTCAGTCTGAAGTGTGTCTGCTGCACACTCACACGGTCAGTCTGAAGTGTGTCTGTCCTACACTCACACTCACACGGTCAGTCTGAAGTGTGTCTGCTGCACACTCACACTCACACTCACACGGTCAGTCTGAAGTGTGTCTGCTGCACACTCACACTCACACGGTCAGTCTGAAGTGTGTCTGCTGCACACTCACACTCACACGGTCAGTCTGAAGTGTATCTGCTGCACACTCACACTCACACGGTCAGTCTGAAGTGTGTCTGCTGCACACTCACACTCACACGGTCAGTCTGAAGTGTGTCTGCTGTACACTCACACTCACACGGTCAGTCTGAAGTGTGTCTGTCCTACACTCACACTCACACGGTCAGTCTGAAGTGTGTCTGTCCTACACTCACACTCACACTCACACGGTCAGTCTGAAGTGTGTCTGTCCTACACTCACACTCACACTCACACGGTCAGTCTGAAGTGTGTCTGCTGCACACTCACACTCACACGGTCAGTCTGAAGTGTGTCTGCTGCACACTCACACTCACACGGTCAGTCTGAAGTGTGTCTGCTGCACACTCACACTCACACGGTCAGTCTGAAGTGTGTCTACTGCACACTCACACTCACACTCACACGGTCAGTCTGAAGTGTGTCTGCTGCACACTCACACTCACACGGTCAGTCTGAAGTGTATCTGCTGCACACTCACACTCACACGGTCAGTCTGAAGTGTGTCTGTCCTACACTCACACTCACACGGTCAGTCTGAAGTGTGTCTGCTGCACACTCACACGGTCAGTCTGAAGTGTGTCTGCTGTACACTCACACTCACACGGTCAGTCTGAAGTGTGTCTGTCCTACACTCACACTCACACGGTCAGTCTGAAGTGTGTCTGTCCTACACTCACACTCACACGGTCAGTCTGAAGTGTGTCTGCTGCACACTCACACTCACACTCACACTCACACGGACAGTCTGAAGTGTGTCTGCTGCACACTCACACTCACACGGTCAGTCTGAAGTGTGTCTGTCCTACACTCACACTCACACGGTCAGTCTGAAGTGTATCTGCTGCACACTCACACTCACACTCACACGGTCAGTCTGAAGTGTGTCTGCTGCACACTCACACTCACACGGTCAGTCTGAAGTGTGTCTGTCCTACACTCACACTCACACGGTCAGTCTGAAGTGTGTCTGCTGCACACTCACACTCACACGGTCAGTCTGAAATGTGTCTGCTGCACACTCACACTCACACGGTCAGTCTGAAGTGTGTCTGTCCTACACTCACACGGTCAGTCTGAAGTGTGTCTGTCCTACACTCACACGGTCAGTCTGAAGTGTGTCTGCTGCACACTCACACTCACACTCACACGGTCAGTCTGAAGTGTGTCTGCTGCACACTCACACTCACACTCACACGGTCAGTCTGAAGTGTGTCTGTCCTACACTCACACTCACACGGTCAGTCTGAAGTGTGTCTGCTGCACACTCACACTCACACGGTCAGTCTGAAGTGTGTCTGTCCTACACTCACACTCACACTCACACGGTCAGTCTGAAGTGTGTCTGCTGCACACTCACACTCACACGGTCAGTCTGAAGTGTGTCTGTCCTACACTCACACTCACACTCACACGGTCAGTCTGAAGTGTGTCTGCTGCACACTCACACTCACACGGTCAGTCTGAAGTGTGTCTGCTGCACACTCTACACTCACACTCACACGGTCAGTCTGAAGTGTGTCTGCTGCACACTCACACTCACACGGTCAGTCTGAAGTGTGTCTGCTACACACTCACACGGTCAGTCTGAAGTGTGTCTGTCCTACACTCACACTCACACTCACACGGTCAGTCTGAAGTGTGTCTGCTGCACACTCACACTCACACTCACACGGTCAGTCTGAAGTGTGTCTGCTGCACACTCTACACTCACACTCACACGGTCAGTCTGAAGTGTGTCTGCTGCACACTCACACTCACACGGTCAGTCTGAAGTGTGTCTGCTACACACTCACACGGTCAGTCTGAAGTGTGTCTGCTGCACACTCACACTCACACTCACACGGTCAGTCTGAAGTGTGTCTGCTGCACACTCACACTCACACTCACACGGTCAGTCTGAAGTGTGTCTGCTGCACACTCTACACTCACACTCACACGGTCAGTCTGAAGTGTGTCTGCTGCACACTCACACTCACACGGTCAGTCTGAAGTGTGTCTGCTACACACTCACACGGTCAGTCTGAAGTGTGTCTGCTGCACACTCTACATTCACACGGTCAGTCTGAAGTGTGTCTGCTGCACACTCTACATTCACACGGTCAGTCTGAAGTGTGTCTACTGCACACTACACTCACACTCACACGGTCAGTCTGAAGTGTGTCTGCTGCACACTCACACTAACAATCACAAACAAAAAGATGGAAGTCAAACGCCAAGAGGAGCATAATAACATCACTTTTCAATTTTCAAAAGAAATGGTAAATCCCTTAAAGTCTATATGACAGGTTTGACGACACATTTCACTAAAACATAGTAACATGATTATATTTAAGACTTTACTAAACATTTTGCCCTACGTTTGTAATGTTATTTCCTGGTTGAACATGAGCACAAATATGACATAATTAGAGGTAATTCCACAACTGTTACCCAGCAACTATTTTGAAAACAAGGGCCAAAATCTGTATAGATTACACAGTAGTTATGATTTGACAAACAATAACACCTGATAACACCTAAATTGTCTCAGTGTTTTCAATGGCATGTTGCTACTAAGTCAGAATTAGAATATCATGAGAACCTGTCATGTAGACTTTAAGGTGAGACACTACAGGTTAATTGGTCAGTTTGCTCTCTCAACATATAAGCGACATCTGCCCAATCTGCACCTAAAGATTAGAAATAGAGGAGGGAGTGCATCAATGGGTTCATCCAGTAAAAATCAGGCGCTTCTCAAGGACCAAAAAGGAATAAATTTGAAGACATATGATTAAGCCCCCCAAGTAAAGCGAATGTGCAATTTCAAATCCAGAGGCTCAGAAAAGCAGTCTGAGGCACACAGACATATGAATATATGTCCTTTTAAATTTTAAAGTCCATTTAACAGAGGGACGCCAACGTGCTTCGACCTGTGACGGTCTTCATCAGGGCTTAAAGCATATATAAACAAGAACATGTGTTCTTAATGAAAAAAAAATCACATGCTAAACATGATGCGCTCACGTACATACACTGGAGAAATAACACATTATGCATAATTGCGTATTAGACATAATATGTACAAGTTTGGAAATTCCGACTGATTTTCTGAGCCCCTGGATTTGAAATTGCACATTCAGTTTATTTGGGAGGCACAATCATATGTCTTCTGCACCTAAAGATGTTTTATGATTTCATGTCATTTATTTGCATCTAGAGATTTATGTGGGACATTGTAACTTTGAAGACGAATACATTTTTCTTCCACAGAGAAATTTAAATTTTTAGTATAAACGGCCCGCCTATAAAAACGCATAGAACCCGTCAAAACTACAACTACCATAATGCACTGCAGCATTAGCGCCTACACAGCCCCTTCCCCGCTGCTCCTGGAGCGCAGTGCCCAGAGTTGAACCCAGCATGGATACTGCTTTTCTCCACAGACTTTTCAACTTTCCTCAACAAATAAATGGACAGAGAACACACGGGATGTGACGCAGGAGCTTCAGGAGCAGCTCAGAGAGAAGGTCAAAGTGAGAGAAGCATAACTTTGTTTGGTGCTAATTTGCTCTCCAAGTAAAGTTAGGTTTCACCGCATTGTGTTATGAAGTAAACATTGTAAATACACCCTCTGTCTGATAAAACTAAAGCCACCAGCACCAGCTGTGGTTACAAAGACTCACAGCAGTGTGTGAGAAGTATCTGTGAGTTATAGGTGTACGTCACACACAGGGAGGGCATCTGACACTCCCACTTTCTCCTGTGTCTCTTTTGTCTGCCTCTCCTCAATAACACGACAAAGTACTGCAGCAATACCTCGCTCACAGACAACAAACAGCACTCGTCCTAAAGCTGCAGATGCTTGGACTCATAATTCACCGACACAAGAGCCAGAGTTAAAGGTCCCATATTCTGCTATTTTGCCCTTTACACAGTCTGTTCTAAGGGCTTTGTTGATAATTTTTTGTGTTGTGCAATATCCATAACATAACAGTTTCCAAAAAACACCCATTTCTTGGACTGGCCCCCCTCCTTGCAAAAGCAAACGGCTCACTCTGAGATCTGACCCCCCCCCCTGAACAGAGAGCAGGCTGCCTCCCCCGCCCAACCCGCGAGCCTCCCCCGCCCAACCCGTGACGAAGCCTAGAGCGGAGATGGTGCATGCGCCGTGTGCTCCGGTAAACAGCGATACACAAACACGGGAATAAACCTTTTCTCGTCCTGACGGTGCGTCGTGCTGAGTCCTACGTCCTGGATCTGACCTGGAGTTTGACGTGCTCCAGGGCCTCGACGACAGACGTTGCCGTTTGGTAAATAACAAGCTAACTCTTCGATCTGTCGTATCTATCGTGTAATTACTGTGTAGCATTAGCATTAGCTGTTTTTGTTCTGCGGCTGCGCGCTTCCCGGAGGCGTGGCTTAAACACCGTGTCATCCTGGTGAAGTCGTGTCATCTTAGTGAGGAGCCCCCGTCTGCTGCTCAGTCGAGGGGGACGGAAAAGACAGTTCTCTAGCGAAAGCATGTGGGAATCAATCAAAAAACCACTTTGGGCACAACATACGAGGCCCAAATAGCACTGGAGGAAGGTTAAAACCTCTGAAAAGTCGATTTTGCATGTTATGGGACCTTTAAACACTGTTTCAGACAAAGCGAGAGAGGACCCCCTTGAAAGGGGCTGGTGCAGATCACTGCATCAGAAATTATTGGGCCTAATATTACATTACTTAATTAATATAAGCATGATTTATTACTAAAACACATAGCTTGAAGCTAGTTTGTGGATATAAGGTATTATAAATTCTAAAATATACCAAATATACCTTGTAAATGTAAAACGTCTGGCAACTAAAATCTCCTATATATAAATTTTGAGGGTAAGGCAAATCGTAGAAAGGGGTTCAGAGGTTGTCATCCGGACGCCGTTTAAAGATCGAGACGTTTCGACTTTTATCCAAAAGTCATTGTCAATCAGAGAGCTGGTATGGGAACCTGTGCCTTATATGCTACTCTAAGTAGTGGGAGTCCAGCCCCCAGGGAGGAGTCACTGCACTCCTGTCTTTGTTATAAGATTGTTTGTTTGTCACCTGAGACTTGATTAATTGGTCTATCTTGTTGATTAATGGTTGGCCTCACCTAGTTTCACCTGTGTCTAAAGGTCTATTGTTATCTTGATAGCTGGCTGTTGCTCCCTCCTCACTACTGATTGCCTCATTAGCATTTGACTGGTCTATTGATCTGGACCAAGGTGTGAGAATTCTGTCATAAATTTTGGCTAAATTAAATCTTAAGCCCCCATTCCTGTTCAGGGAAGGATTTT
Source organism: Rhinogobius similis (assembly GCA_019453435.1). Classification (NCBI taxonomy): domain Eukaryota; kingdom Metazoa; phylum Chordata; class Actinopteri; order Gobiiformes; family Gobiidae; genus Rhinogobius; species Rhinogobius similis. The sequence goes on from CM033628.1 coordinate 37,332,123, forward strand.
CTCTTTTTACAAAAATGGCCTCCTTTACTCCTCTTTCAAACCAGTTCTTCTCTCTGCTCAAAATCTTCACCTCACTGTCCTCAAACGAGTGATTTGTAGCTTTTAGGTGCAGATGGACTGCACTCTGCGGTCCGGTGGAGGCCGCTCTTCTGTGTTGGTACAGCCTTTTGTGCAATGGCTGTTTTGTTTCTCCTATGTAACGTTCTTTACAACTGTCCTCACTGCACTCTATCGAATAAACTACATTGCTCTGTTTCTCTGTCGGCCTCTTGTCTTTCGGGTGGACCAGTTTCTGTTTAAGCGTGTTGCCAGGTTTGTAATAGACAGGGATGTCGTGTTGTCTAAAAATCCTTTGAAACTTCTCAGACAGGCCCGAGACATAAGGGATAGAGACACCCCTCCTGCTGGGGTCTTTATCCTTTCTGTCCTGTTTCTTGGCTCTTCTGACTTTGTTAAAGGCCCAGTTAGGGTATCCACAAGCTGAGAGGGCACGTTGGACGTGTTCTTCCTCCTTCTTTCTCCCCTCAGAGCTGGTGGGTACTTCATGGGCTCTGTGTTGCAAGGTCCTAATCACTCCCAGCTTGTGCTGCAGTGGGTGGTTGGAATCGAACAGTAAGTACTGGTCTGTGTGGGTAGGTACTTACTGCAGAGTGCAGTCCATCTGCACCTAAAAGCTACAAATCACTCGTTTGAGGACAGTGAGGTGAAGATTTTGAGCAGAGAGAAGAACTGGTTTGAAAGAGGAGTAAAGGAGGCCATTTTTATAAAAAGAGAAAATCCTTCCCTGAACAGGAATGGGGGCTTAAGATTTAATTTAGCCAAAATTTATGACAGCATTCTCACACCTTGGTCCAGATCAATAGACCAGTCAAATGCTAATGAGGCAATCAGTAGTGAGGAGGGAGCAACAGCCAGCTATCAAGATAACAATAGACCTTTAGACACAGGTGAAACTAGGTGAGGCCAACCATTAATCAACAAGATAGACCAATTAATCAAGTCTCAGGTGACAAACAAACAATCTTATAACAAAGACAGGAGTGCAGTGACTCCTCCCTGGGGGCTGGACTCCCACTACTTAGAGTAGCATATAAGGCACAGGTTCCCATACCAGCTCTCTGATTGACAATGACTTTTGGATAAAAGTCGAAACGTCTCGATCTTTAAACGGCGTCCGGATGACAACCTCTGAACCCCTTTCTACGATGGACCACACCTGGACGAATGAGGGTTTACATCGACGGTAAGGCAAATGTATTTTAGCGAGTTTCAAGTCTGTCTCTGTTGCGGCCCCTGACCGGCTCTTATTTTCTAAATTCGGCCCCCTCTCGAAATGAGTTTGACACCCCTGCCCTAGGAAGACTTAGACTCATTCCATCAAAAGCTTATGCATAAGTTATTACTTTTTTTTGACCCTTTAAACCTTAGTTCAACAAAATCACGCTGGGGATTTTGGATATCTTTTTTAATATTTAGCACGTCGAAGGAAAGAAATTTGAAAGACATTTAAACCTGGCATGTACATATGCCCCAAACATGTTTCACAATGTTTACACATAAAATGCCTTAATTTTGTATGAAAACATTAGATGGTGAAAAATTGTGTATTTTCTTACATCTGTGTCAGTAAACAGCAGACGGAGTTTCAAATGTATAGCTCTAAATTTGAGACTTTACCCTTTTCACTTTCACTGTCTTTACACACACTCTCCATCAACTTTTCAGGCTATTTAAGAGTGGTTCTGCACTATATCTGGCAACGCTCACATGAGACTACTGTATACTGCAATTACACTAAGGCCCTCTATTAGATTATAAATAAAATATCACAGTCTGTATTTTGGTTTACATCTTCAGATTCTAGTCCTAAATTAGCCTTAGGTTTGGTCTTTGTTTAGTCTTTGTTTGATTATTTTTTATAGATAGAAGATACAGTTTTGTTATGACTATTTTGATAGTGAATCGTCACAAAGTTCATCATAAACTTGTATCTGATATGGTCTTTTGCTTCTCAGTCCTTGATTTTGAGCTGGAAAGTCCCATTTACCTGAACAATGGCAGAAGAAAGCTCACAAACCTGTTTGTCCTTCAGCTAACACCTCCACAGTGACTGTGGTGAAGGCAGACTCTCCTGACTCCTGGTCCTCAGCTCTCACCTTTATCAAACAACAGAGACACAAATATCAATCTTTGTTTTAGCTTCATAACAACACAGTGACACTCAGCTCTGTAGTCAAAGCACAAACACAGAGGAGAAGAGAGGGGGAGATAAGCGTGTGGTGGTGGTTTTCCCATGGGTTCACGCTCTGCATTTGTTGCACCAAGGACATCAATCCAGCCTAATCTCCTGAGAAGATTTCTGTTCAATCCTGATGATGTTTGCACTTTTATAGTGACCTTCCATTGCACCATGACATATTTAGTATCTGTATCAGAGTTTCTTTTGATAAGACATTTGAATATAGTTTTAGTCTTGTTTTATTTGATTAAAACAAATGTTTATGTCATTTCTTCTTGGGGCATGTAAAGATGTTTGATTGGATGCTGAGTTTGTTTCTGCTTCGGTTTGGGGCTCTGTTATTGAAATTATTTTATTTTATGTTTTGTATTTTTAGTCCATAAATGTGATATTATCAATTATCAAGATATTATTATCAATTATTATTAACACTAATTAGGGCTGCGTGAAAAAAATGGAATTGTAATCTCATTGATGTGACGATTTGTTATTTCCATGATGTCGTTGGACTGTGATTCAGCGCTTCTCTGTTTTTCTCTACCCATTCTATTTCCACTAAAAACATTTTGCACCTCCAGACAAGATCTAGAATAGCTGGTCCTCCAGTTATTTTAAGAATAGGCTGGACTATTGTAAATGCCTGTGTAGGTCTCATAAAGTCCTCATTTAAGCAGCTACAACTAATGCAAATGCCTCAGCAAGGGTTGTCACTGAAACAAGTGAGACAGTATATTACCCCAGTACTACAAACATTACACTGGCTTCCAGTCCGTCACAGAATTCATTTCAAAATTCTTCTATTGGCCCTCAAATTGCTAAACAGTTGAGCTATTATTTAGTATTTAGTATTTGATGGACCTGCTAACTCATTCTGCACCAACGTCGGATCCTGAGATCAGCTGGGACAAGTCTCTTGGTGGCTTGGACTAAACACGGTGAAGCCTAGTTTTTTTTAATCTGCCTCCAAAATGAGGCGCTCCCTTCCAGAACAGTTACGGTTTGAAATATAAATAAATTAAATTGACTAACTCATAGCAAGTTTATGTATGAAGTCATACTTTCTTTCTGTTTTTATTGTAAATGTATACATTATGTGAATGTTTTATATTTTAACCCTATGAAAAGCACTTTGAGTTGTCTTGTGCATGAAAGCTGCTCTACAAAAAAACTTGACTTATCTTAAAGGCAATATAGAGATATTAAGTGTACATCACGGTCATGATCAAATCTAGGGATGGGCTGATTATGGAGCCGATCCCTGATATTTCCAAAACCAACATTTAGATTTTAAAATCCATAGCAAGGCCCATAAATCTGGTTTAAGTTCTCAAATTCCCTTTTAACTTATAAATAAATAATAAGAAAAATAATCATAATAATAATAATTTATCTGTGATATAAACACATTTTTTGCATGATAATGTAAACATAAGGCCATGTTTTTAGCCTAATTGCTCTTCTGTTTCAATTTTTACTCATTACTTATTGTTTTGTTGATATGTCAATCAATGAAAATATAATGTTGAGTCATTTAGTACTTAAAACCAGAGCTTGTCCACAGATTATGAATGCACAAACCTGGATGACATGTTTGTCTCTGGGGCTGAGGTGACTCGTCTTGGCGATTACAAGTCCCTCTTTGGTGACCGAGAACAGCTCCGTGTGGTTAGACGTGGGACTCAGGCTGAAAACGATCATGGGGTTGGCGCTCTGAAAAATTACAATTACAGATTACAAAAAACATGAAACAAATCCAAATTTCAGTGGAAATGCACGAGTGAGTCTGTTTCCACACCTGGTTGAAGTCCTGATCTATGACGGTCAACACGAGCTCTCTGTTGCCGTAGGTGTGAACCAGAGCGGCCGAACCGTGCCCCACCATCACAAAGCCTGGATACTCAGACTTCTCAAACGCCGGTGCAAACTGGTTATGGGCCAAAACACGCACTGTTACCTCAGCTACAGAGTACTTCCTGGGGTCATTGTCCTGGAAAGCCTTTAAAATATACATATTATTTTTAATTGTTTAAAGAGATACAGATAATGAAAAAGGTGTGTGCTGTTCTTACCATGACCTGAAGGTGGAGTGCTGGAGTGGCGAGTCTGTCGGAGAAGCCCTGGGTTAAAGACATCTCCCCAGTGTGTTTGTTGATCAGGAAGTGTCCGTCCTCGTTCCCTTGAACACAAGTGTGCACATGTAAGTGTAAACGTGTGTGTGTGTGTGTGTGTTATAGAGTGAGTTTTCACTGCTGTGTTTAGCATGTATGTGCTGTACCTGTGAGGATGGCATAACTGATGGAGGAGATCAGGCCACTGTCCCCATCCACTGCATGTATGGGGCCAGGAGAAAAACTCAACACAACGTCCTGCAACACACATTTTAGCTTTCAGAACTTTTTACATTCATAACATGAGCTGGCATACAGCTAAAAGACAGTGGACATCAACACTCAGAGGGATGTGTGCTGGTCAGATGGTGAGCGTGCCTGTGTACACTTGTAAACCTCTCAATCTAAATGATATTATAGATCGGCAGTGCTGTGGATCTCATTCCAAGCTTTTGCTTTCATAGCACTTCAGCTACAAAGGTTGGGATCATGATTTGAGTTTGGAACCAAAGCTGTGAGCGTGAGGATTAAATGCAACATTATGATGATTAAGGACTTGTTGTAAACAGCAGTGTAAACAAGGATGTGTTGTTTGTTATATTTAGTTTCTTATTCAAAATGGCTTAGTAATAAAAATGGGTCCAAGACCACCTGGTCAAAACTGCAGAAATGATAAGCCCCACATCATCACTGTGACATTTCACCGTAACAAGCAATAACCCTTACTCACAACTAAGTAACGAGATGTGGGCGGGAATGAGGGGTAGGTGAAAGGAATTGTCTGACCACTCAAGCCTCAGTTGCAGAACAATACAGGATTAGTTCAAACATGCAGGTAATCACTCAAAATACAACTTTGATTTAGCATAATACAGTCCCGATCAAAAGTTTAAGACCAGTTAAATAAATGGCAAGTCACATTTTGCATGGTTGATCTTAACAAGGTTCCAAGAGCGTCAAGTGTCAAGTGGTGCCTGGTGGAAGTCCTATGTCCTGGGGCTTTGTGAACTGTAGCGTTATCCTGTTGAAAAACCCAGTGGTTCCACAGACGAGGCCCTCAGTCATGTGGGATGCTCTCTGCAACATCTGCACAGAGCCAGGGGCCCCTGCACCACCTGGAGCTCCATTGTTCCACTGAAGGAAAAAGCACCCAGATCATTATGGCGCCCCCTCCCTGTGGTGTGTAGAAAACATCTCAGGTGGATCTGCTTGTCGTGCCAGTAACATTGGAAACCATCAGGACCATCAATGTTATTATTATTTTTTTTTTTATCAGAGAATAAAGCTTTCTTCCACCTTTCAGTGTCCCATGTTTGTGTCTCTTGTAAAGTCCAAGCTGCAGTTCTGTGCCGTTTTGTTTTTGAAGCCCTTCAGTGTCAGATGTGTCTGATATTATTGGGCTGCAGTCACACCAGTAACCGCCTTAATTTGGGTGGAGGATGGTCCAGTGTCTTGACAGACGAATCCTTACACTTGAATTTTTTGTTCCATAACCCTGTCTGTCTTACTGCATCCCACCTCATCAGTGATGGAGAGAGGCTCTGCTTATGCAGCTTAACAACCCAACCACGTTCAAAAAGAGAATGTTTTTTTGCCTTTGCCATCAAAATATCATGACAGGTGAACACCTGACAAATTGATACTGAATTTCTGCACAGATTTGGACTTTCAAATGCATATTGTCCTAAACTTTTGATCAGCTGCAGAACAGTATAATTGTTGTTTTCAATAAAATGTTTACTTTTTTTGTCTCACTCCCATTTCTTGTTGCTTATTAAAGCAAAATGTGACTTTTGCCATTTATTCAACTGGCCTTACACTTTTCATTGGGACTGTATGTCCCCTTTCAAAAAATACATACCCACCTTTAATAGACAAAAAACACAATTCCTCATAGTTATGAGCAGAGATTTGACAGTGCTCTTACCTGCTGTCCCTCGGTGACATTGGCAGTGTATGTGGGGTTGACACAGACCCGAGCACCCGGCTCCTCGTGCAGGACGATGCAGGGAGTAAAGTGTGGGTACTGGTCATCTCCGTCCTGGACTGTGATGGAGACCTGAGCACTGGTGCGGTGCTGCTCGGCTGTGCTCGCCTCCTGCAACAACACGCTCTTTTATTCTAACAGCAATATGCAAGCATGTCCAAATGTTCGATTAGGAACCTTACAGAGGCATACACGATCACACTGAGTGAAGTCTTGCTCTCGTAGTCTAAAGGCTTGGCCAGGACCACGTCTCCGCTGTTTGGTAGAACCACTTTGAAGTACTCCGCATCAGGCTGCAGAAATAATCAAAACAAATACATATATGATAGTGCTTCAATATTTTAATCAACTAGATTACGACTTACTGATGTCTGGTCGATAGTGTACTTAATCTTGTCGTTATCGGCGTCTGTAGCTTGGACCTTGAAAACAACTGCGTCCACAGGAGTCAACTAAAAAAAAAGAAAAGTAGATTTTCACTCAGTATTAAGTAGCAGTGAGAAAACTCACAGAAAGACATAATTCCAAGTTTGTGGTGTTCTAAGAAGTGGCTAAAGCTACAAGTAAACGAGAAATTACTTGTGGTTTATCTTCATCTTTTTATCTTCAGCATTATTATCACCAATCCTAATCACTGATTAGCATTTTATGCATTGCTTTGTGCAACAAAGCCAGGTTTGCTTTTTGCAGATATATTTTTGTACAATATAACTTGTTGTTGTATGAATGTCATCACAACAGCTGACAGAAAAGACTAGGACTGCTCTGATATTTGATATTCGTTTGCAGATTTCCTTTAGCGTTTCCTATTCTTTGCATTAGCTAAAACCAATGATGGCTATCAAAGGCATACAGGCCACATGAACCGCTTGAGATTGGTTGTTAAGTGCACTACGGGTTTTCTGTGCATGTAAACGCACTAAGTGTGATCGGACAGACAGGTGAAAGGAGAAAGGAACAAGGAGGAAATACTTGACAAAGTACCTCACTGATGACAGCAGACTGCACAGGGCCGTCCACAAACACTGGGCTGTTATCGTTTTCATTGAGGATCTCCACCACAATCCTGTAAACGCTCTGTAACCACAGCACGGAGCAGGTCAGTCATGGTCTGGGAGAGTGTACACAGGAATTCTGGGTAAAAGGTATGGCATGATGTACCTGAAGTGTGTCCTGCTCATAACATACCAACTCTGCCATTAAAACAGCGCCCTCTGTCTGAGAACAAGAAATTAAAAATGGAAGCATTAGACATTTGTGCTAGAGCCAAAGTATGGATGCTCCATGTCCAGGAGAAATTCTTTAAATGAATAAACACTTAAAGTAGGGCTGTGCAATGGATCCAATTTGAGGAGATAGACTTTTTTTTTTGCATATCGCCCAGCCCTAACTTCAAGGTTTGAAAATCTATGCAGTGCAAGGGACGTTTTGGTCTAAATATGTCCAAAACATTTAATTAGAAGATTTTTTAAGTGTTTAGAAGAAAAAGAGCCTAAAAAGCGAATGTGACTGGTGAAAAAAGGGTTGGGGATCAGTCAGGTAAGATTTTCTTGTTACTTTTTAGAATAATAACAAAGTGAGTTAAGATTTGGGTTGACTACAAGTTACTATTACAAGCTATTACAACATGTACTTAAAGTTATTCTGCTTTTTTCTAGCACATAGGAGAATTTCAAAATGTCACTTTTTTTCATTCTTGAAAAAAATGTCTGATATCTTTAACCCAACGTGTATGAGAGTCTCAAATGTAGGATAATACAGGATTACTCAAGAGAAATTTGGATAATATGTCTCCTTTAATAAGGTATGCAGTGGTTCCCAACCTGGGGGGCAGGGACCAGAGCTTTGTCTGGTCAGAGAGTCAGGTCATCAAAGTAATAATTTGTGCAAATTAAATAGTCAAAATCCCAAACAAATGATTGGAAATTGGATGTGAGAACATAAAAAATACAAATTGTGTGAATTTGTTTGAAATAGAGGCATCTGAGTTATTCTTTATTGTGTAAACCATTTGAATGTGTGTGTGTTTATTTTGCATAATGTGTGTCCTTTAAATTGAGTTCCTTGGCCCAATGACAACACATTGGAGGCTGAGGTTAATACTAAATATATATATTTATGCTATCACTTTTAGCATACCAGTCATAACTTGATTCTCTGCTGTTTTTATCTACATGGTTTACCTCCCGGTCCAGGACTTTTTCTGCAGATGTGTTGAGCCAGAGGTTTGTTCCGTCCAAGAAGAACCAGTGTGCATCTTTTCCACGCACAGTCCAGGAGAAGCTGTCCTCAGTCAGGTCCCCAAAGAGCTCCGGAGACAGGATGAGCGGGGGGCTGTTCTCTCTCACTGCAGCAAACACGTCTTGCCCATCCAGACAGCCGCCCCAGCCTGACATGCCTGCAAGACGGATACTGTGACTGTGGGAGATAACCAGCTAACTCAAGAAACATAATGTGAAAAACTGTACCATAAGACTTAGGACTCTGCAGTAAGAGTAGAATTGCACAGATGTGGCTCTTGGCCCTCAAAACACGCAGTAGTATTTGAGCAAGGGCCATTTCTCATCTCCGTTTGACGTCAGGGGCCACATCTGTGATCAGGTGAAAAAGAGAGTAAGTCAACAGTGCTCTGATGATACTGTGGCAGGGTTAACACGATCATTCTTTAGTAAACCTATTTAAATACAAAACTGTACTGAATGTGCCCCATCACAGAAATACAGTATTTGATTTAGTCCAGTGGTTCTCAAATTTAACACAAGCAGTAAGTACTACCTGGGAGAATGTTTTTATTTCTGAGCACCAGATCTACACCTAGACTATATCAGGCCAAAAAAAGAGTAACAATGGCTATGATTAAGCCGAAGGAGCACAAAAACATGAATTGATTTGTGTGTGAATAAAATAAATTCTCACTCTTCTGAGGGCCCATGTACCACTATATTTGAAACACTGAATTAGTCTATTTTGAATCCACAATAATGCAAATATAATTGCAGCTGATCATAACAAGACACGCACTGCTTATGAAACATAATAGAAGGATAACCTGTAACTTATTGACTTATTAACCATAACACTACACTACATTAAACTATATCTTTAACGCCTTAAGCTTCAGGGCAATTTTTCCTATTTTTCGGACTAAAATTTGCCTCAACTCAAACTGACGCAGGGCCTGAGTGAAACTAGTTTGGGCTTTTGCTGGGTTAAGTATTCTTCTTTCAAAGCTGAAGCAAATTTGACTAAAAATTTGTTTTAGGGACTTCATAATATTTTAAGTAAGTCTAGGCGGAATCCATATAAAAGTCCTATTCAATGTTTCTGAATTTTAGGGTAATTTTTTTTATTTGTGGGTTTGGAGAACAAACTGATCCTGATTCATCCCAGAATGGTTGATTTGACTGTAAACAAGGTTAGCTTTCTTTTCATATTTAACGTGTTCAGCAGCTTGATAGTTTCCTTTAATCAGATGGTGGATAAAAAAGGAATAAATTAAGAAAAAGTCCAATGCTACACCGGTGGGACAGGTGGTAACAGGTTAACAGATTCTGTGATTCTCGCAATAGTACAAGATTTATTTTTTTATATGCTCCTCAAACAAATAAAAAATACCCTAATGTTATGATTATATTTTCCCCATGCCAAGTGTATGTTTTATGGTGGTATGTCAATCAGACCGATGGCCATTCTTTCTAAAACATTATGTAAAGTGTATGTAATAAACTGAAATGACTTGAATTAAATCTCAAACAAAAGTAGTTTGTACAATGTCACTGGTGCTAGCCTTTAGCAGACTGACCTGTCAAATCCTCCGCAGCCTGAGCTTGTCTCCACGCTCTCCATAGCCTCTCCTCCTCTGGGGACAGCTGACAGACATAGGGTCCGAGGAAAACAAAAGTCAGAGTTTGGAGTCAATAATCCCCACACACGCGAGCACAGTCCCGCTTTGAGGCAGGTCTGCGCGGCTCAGGTCTGCACGGCTCAGGTCCGCACGGCTCAGGTCTGCACGCTCACGTCTGCACGGAACAGCGGCTTTACGGCGCGTGCTCTCGCTCCCGGGATAATCTGAGGCTCAAGCGGGGGCGGGGCTTACCTGTGCACAGCCTCGCGAGCCAACCACGGCGCGGGAAATCGCACTTTGATGTCAGCCGCGGGGTTCACGTGCGCGCAAGATTTGTCTCATCCGAGCATGTCTGACCTGATGAACGCACTGTACAGAGCTAACATTTGGACTTTTAATTAGCCTAGATCAAATACACTATGGAAGGGTTGAACTGTGTTTGATTTATTTAGTTATGATATTTTGAATCTTAATACTGCTGATAATTGCAACCAAGAATTGTTTTTGCTACAGCTAGCCTAAAGGAATTAATTCGATTAGCCTGGCGCCCTAACTAATGATTCTTGACAAGGATTTATCTATCAAGTCACAGCTGCTCACCTGCTCAAGATTAGCCTAGTTCTTACACTAGAGGCTACATAATGACCTCACTTCACAGGGTCAAGCTGGAGTGATGGTTTATATGTTTTAAGCCTCATGCCTTCTCTTTTCACTGCATAATGTGGGGCATAACGCCCTTGAACTGGGTTCGGTGGATCTGCTGTAAATGGCAGAGAAGCCACAAACTTGACTGTCGTGGTTGGACTTGACCACAGGGTGTCAGTAGAATTTCAGCTCAGGAATTTGGACTTTATAAACACAGGACCATGTCCACTCACTTCTGAAACAGTGGGCTCTGCATTTTGATTGGCTTTAACTATAGGCATTAACTTAGGCAAATCATTCTCAAATGTTTAACTCAAACTCGAGTATCTAGAGTAAAAAGCCTATAAAAGGCAATAAAATGATAAATGGTCACATTTATATAGAGATTTTGTACCTTTCAAGCAACTCAAAGAGCTGTACATCAAGGAACCATTCACCCATTCACTCACAGTCACAGACCAGTGAACGCAGACACTGGGGGCGAGGACAGTATTCATCTGAGGGAGCTGGAATCACACCGCCAACCTGTGTGTCAGTGGACCTGACCGCAACCAATGATGTTCTCATGTCAGAAGCAAATAATACATTTTCTGTGCAGAGAGCACTAGCCTGTTCTGCTGTACTGATGAGATCTGTAGATCAGTTTAACTGAAGTGTCCTGTTGCAGTTATGCAATGCAACCTAACGGTCATTTATTTGTATACAGCCCCACCATGTAGCCTTTTAGCCACAAAATTAACAAAAATAAAGCATGTTTATTCCTTCTGGATGTTTTATTGCACTGAAAACACGTGAGTCCTTCCTTACTGTGAGCGGATCTGCTCCACAAACCTGACTCGTACTTGGCCTGGAGGAGCCTTCTGCTTGATCCAAAACAGTTTTTTATTTGGCTATACTATTCATGGCCTAAAACATTCCTGTCTACATAGATAATGTTCCAATATATGTTTTTAACTTTATTTCACAGGTAATATATTCTGGTGCATTCTGGGGGTCAACTCAAGTGTGAGCATTTTTAGTGGCTAAATTTGGCACCCACAGGCCTTTGTGTCATTAATGAAGTCACTCTGCATATTCAGTGTGGATGGATGGACTAAACATAACCACTAAGGATTGTGCCAAGCTTCCATTAAAATGCAAAGAAAACAATGCCAACGATAAAACGCTGAAAGGGCCTTTACAACAACAAAGAGGAAGCTCTTTGTTTTAGACACAGCTGAAGCGCCCTGGATCACTTCTGAACCATGGTATTTTACTGCACTGAATGAGAGAGAACATGAGAGAGACTCATGAGCCAGAAAGCTCTCTGTTGTCACTCTCCAGATGCCTGACTGAACTGTATATGGAACATACTTTTTGCTGTGATTGATTTGTTAAATTTTATTGTTTCCCTTTTATGGTCCAACAAACATGATCTGTAACAATAAAAGCTTTATTGCTGTTGGACTTAGCAGCACAGTTTTATTTTTGGAGCTCCCCAGGGCACCGTGCTGGCTCCCCTTTGGCTTTTTACAACCACGGGCCATTTAAATGTGTCTTATTCTGTTTGAACAAAGGAGTTATTTTGCTAATTAACTCCTGCAGTCCAGAAGTAGTCTTAAGTGCTGTGCGGGGCAGTGTTCAGAAGAAGAAGGCAAAGAAAGTGGGCTGATCTTGTGGGAAAGCAATGTAAAATTGCTGTTATTACGGCGTCACTGAGTTGGCATGAGTCATGGATGAGCCTTTTGTTTGCAGTGTGCAGGGGGGGGGTTAATTAGAATCAGGTGGAGGGATGTGTCACGTGATGTCATTTGGTACTAGCTTTAGCAGTAAACACATGCTCTTATGCTACAGACTCCATTGTGCTGAGTGCCTGCAGACAGTTGTGGGGGCTCCGGAACTGAATGAAGTGGGGATTAGGATTAGAGCTGACTGTTATTTTAGTATCAACTTGTCAGCAATACATTTTTCGACATCAATCGACTAATCCAGAGTTTCAGTTGAGGAACGGTTTCAGGTTTATTTCAGCATCTTTTTGGAGTACAAAATATAATAGTAATAATTGACAATATGCGACTAGTACACCTGGAAGCCTGAAACTCAAGTTAAGGGGTACTCTGAGACAAAAAAGGTTCGGAACCTGGACTAATCTCCCGATTTGGGATGTTAAAAAAAACCTTCAACGGAAAAAATAAGGTTGAAGCATGACTGACAGCTTCTAGACTGAAAGAGTGTTATTTATGAAAATCAGAAATAATGTATTATTTTATGAGTTTTAGAGTAATAATGATTGATTAAGATTAATTACGACTACGATTATTTCTACAGTGGTCTGGTGGCGCTCAGTGGATCCTGCAGACCCAGTGGGGACGCACTTGGACGTGTTCCAGCCCAGTGAAACATGACCACTTATGTTTACTCCCGCCCTTTCCGTGCGCTTTTACGCACACGCGCACATGGGTCAAGTATGCGCGCACATTCTGGCTGCATAAACAATAAGATATGGCCCCTCTGCACTCTGGTTTTTAGTTCATCACCAAAAATAAGAGTCCACGGGAATCGTTACGACGTCTCCAAAGTGGGATTGTCCATTTGTCCCGAAGAGGAGGACGCGTCTCTGGGGAAGGCTCTGTCACCTGGACGTTTACTGAGCGGTTTGGTGTTCTTGAGCGACAGGAACCTCGGGGAAGTTGCCTGCCTGGGTGATACTTGCCCTGGGGGAGAATGTAAGTGACCGCAGAGGAGAGACGCCTTGCCGCCTGCCTCCAGATGTTCCATGCGCGGTGCTGCATGCGCTTCTGCAGCAGGGAGAGAATGGGAGAGAACTCTGGAGAAGACGCGGGGCGACCGTGCGAGGAGCCGTAATGGACCGGTCCACATAGCGGGGCAGGCTCTCGGACCCACAGCCTTTGGAGTGGATTTGAAGCGCAGCAAGAAATGGATAGAGGGAAAGTGAGGACGCGTGTGCTGCTCAGGATCCTTCTGCTTCTGATTTCATCATGCGGCGTGATTGGAAAGACACTACACGTTCATGACACAGGTACAATTTGTTATTGAGTTGTAGGGCCATTGGTTTTAAGTCCATAATACGTACTTTTTATTTAACGGGTTTGCGTTTCTTAATTGCCCTCAGTGCCAATTATTATATTCATTATTAATATATTCAGTCTTACTTTTTAAGAGTCTGACTCACGTTATACATTTTACATACATGTTTTATGTATGTAAAATGTATAACGTTACATACATTTATACATTTCATATATTGAAAATATTTGTCTACTTACTATAATCAATAGTAGATTAGACATGATCCTATTGAAAGTCCTGTTGATAATTATTATCACTGCATTGATTAAGAGCCTTTGTGTTCATGCAAAGACCAGAGACAATGATGTTGTGCTTTGTTACCTTTAAATGAGTTGCTGTCCACAGCCCGTGCATGACAGAAGAAGTGTCATGGATAGTGTGCGTTGTGTTTGCAGTGGTGGATCTGCTGGGAGCTCTAAACCTCTCCCAGCCCATCAGCGGAGTGTCCTGGGTGCATACCACCACTGGAATATTGTACAAATTCCGCAGCAGAGCACCACACCTCACCCTTCCTTCAGAATACTCCCAGTACATCAGCTCCAACAATGGCAGCAGCCTGGGTGTGCTTCTGCAGGGTGTGCAAACCTCAAACCCACCTGCCACCCTGCTCTCTCTCTCCTCTTCATCCTCTCCCATTCTGCAAATCACATCCTCCTCTAAAACCTTGAGTGTGGAGTACCGGTCTTCAGGAGCTGCACAGAAGCTCTCCGCTGTGGTGTTCCCCAGGAGAAACCCCTTTGCTGCACAGGATCTGGTTCGGCTGGCTGTAAGTGTGGAGCCGCAGAGGGTCACCTTCTTTGTAGAATGTGAGGAACCACTGGTTGTACCAGTAACAACTAAAGAAAAAATCAACCTCACGTTACCTGAAGATGTGCTTGTCACTGTGGGCAGCACAGCCGGGATGAAACACAGCAAATTTACTGTAAGTACCATTTCTACAAAGTAAAAGTACAGTTTGTTATTCTTAGTCTTATCTTTCAGAACACGACACAAATCCAAATCTTCTGGTTCATACAGGGCTATCTGTTAGCTGCAGAACTCTCTGCAAAGGGCTATGAGAAGAGAGAATGGGACTGTGACAGTACAGGTGAGACCTGGGAAAGTCTGCTATTTCACATGTGTCTTTTTTTTTTTTTTTTGCACAAATGGCTATTATAGATTTTTTGTATTTTTCACTGTATTTGGTGATAATCTAA
The DNA here is from genome assembly GCA_019453435.1 of Rhinogobius similis. Classification (NCBI taxonomy): domain Eukaryota; kingdom Metazoa; phylum Chordata; class Actinopteri; order Gobiiformes; family Gobiidae; genus Rhinogobius; species Rhinogobius similis. The sequence goes on from CM033628.1 coordinate 37,347,211, forward strand.
TAATAATTATTATTATTTAGGGCTTTTGCCATGATTAATATGTCTAGTGTTTTCAAAACTATGATTTAACATTAGGTATTGCAATAATTTATAATAATTTTCTCTAGAAACAAAAAGTGATGTTTCCAAAAGTTAACAAACTTGGCCTGATATTAATATAAGTTTGGACCTATTTTATGGTTAAGAAGTATTTAACACATGCAGATTGCATCTTTTGACACACAAACAGGCTAAAATCTGGTTGCCTGGGATCCAGAATACACATTTCACTACAGCTGTGGCCTTGCTGGAATTGGCAAACATGTTGATTTAACCAAAAAAAGGATAGAAAATCAAACAATGAAACAGCAATTGGTCAGTAAAAAACAAGCCAATTAACCAACATTTACAGAAGAAATGCAAATGGATGACCCTCCCAGAGCATCCCCTGACCTTAGACTCTTGTGCCATAAAGAGAAGCCTGGAGAAGAACATTGGTGCAGGAGAGACACAATCCCATGAATGACAGGCTGTAGATGTGTCCAGGACTGACTGCAACTATTGACAGATAGATCTCAAGTCTGTGGAGTCCACTCTGGACTGATAAGATGCCTTGTTTTCTCTAATTTGAAGGTTATAGGTTGTACTTCCTGGTTGGACATGGGCAGCAGATGTGACATGGACTTACTTAGCAAAAAGGGTCAGAGCTACGTTTAGTCCGAAAAATGTGTTCCTTGCTGGTAAATCATCTGTGCAAATCTTATGTAACTGTGTGTATTGATGACACAGATTCCTTTCTAGAACTCAGCTCTACGTCCTGCAATGTTCATCTTATATTTTCAACATTTCCACACAAATTGCCATATACTTTTAAAAAATAATAAGAATGAAAAACCATCATATGCACATGTATTTTACATGTATTACACTAAGTACACTAAAACGTTTGTTGTTGTTCTTGTAGATTCTGATTCTGATCTGCTGAAGTCGGCAAATGGGACTACTGGCCACCAAATGCTTCCTTCTAGCAAACCTCAGAAAAACTACAAATCCAGTAATGTGGAGGAGGAGCAGAGGGACCAGCAGCACAGAGCGGTGGTGCTGGGGCCCCCATCTCCTCCTCATGGGACAAAGACTGGTTCAACCCAAGGAGAAGACAGGCTCAAGAGTCTTGAGGTCCAGATCAGTCAGCTCACCCAAATGATGGACATGGTGAAAGCTCAGGTAGTCCCATGTGAGCGGAAGGAAAATTTGGCACATGTATATTCTAATATGTGCAAATATTTAACAAAACGAAGGAAAATGCGAGGCATTATTTCTTGTTTTGTACTTTGCAGTCGGAGTTTTGTATTTTGCAGTCAGAGTGCCTTTTTTCCTACGTTTTATTAATGTTGGTGATTCTGTTCACTGTGGTCCTGAAGAGCACCTGACCTACTGACCCACTGAAGCGCTCATCTTCTTTTATCAAATGTGCAAATATTTATTCCAAACAAGGGTATAAGATGATAGTCGCTAAGTTTACTGAGTGTAAACAACCAAACTTAATTCATCTTCCCTCAAAGTTGGTCAGACCACTCTTCATCCAGTCTACAGTGGGTTAAAGAACTGAATAGGTGCGGAATAGTTGAGAGACTTTTAGGGACATCTTGTAATTTAGCATTAGCATTAAAACGTTGTAGCTATAATAGAGTCCTTTCACATTAGTGCGCATGCCCAGGTCCCTGTTGAGTATGCAAGATTTAGCGAGAGTTCATTTGAAGGGGCATTGTTTATATGGGCAACGATCTGCTTAACGAAAAAAAATCGATTTTTAAATTAAATGTATCCATAATGGGAGGCCACGACTGTTGTGGGTTTGGATGCAATTATCGAAGGGACAAAGAAACAAGTGTGGTTTTTCTGAGTTCCGTCTTTGCGATGCGGCTTCCCTGTCTGGAAGTGACATCCACAGACTTAAATGTTCTTGGTGAGTGATTTCAAAGTCAAGTCTGCATGACCAGTTTGCCTCAGCTACGTTGATTCCGTGAGTCCTGTCTCATGGAACTCCTGGAACTCTTAAAAACCACACCTGTCACAATGCGTGATTTGCAATTGAAGGGGCGTGTGTTATCTTTAAAGAGAATAGTAACAACACTTTCATACCAGCAAATAAAATACCGAAATATCTACACACTGAACAATGACTTGTAACAAGGCTTTGACCTCTCATAAATGTGCTCGATGGGTTGATACCAGCTGACACTTTCTGGATTATTCAAAATTTGCGTGTTATGTGGGCTAATGCTAATGGGTACAGGGAGACTCGGAGTCCTTCAAATCACACCGGACTAGCCGCGTTGCTAAGTGGTTGATATTGTTGATAACACATGCCTCTTCAATTGCAAATCACACATTGTCATGCGTGGTTTTTGCATGGATGTATTAAAAGAACTGGATAAGGTACGCCCCCTCTGTCTGTGGTCCCAGATTGATTTGTGGCCGTGCGAGGTACTGCAGCCTCTTGGAACCAGCCTTTTTCTAAAATTGCACATTATAATTGCAGACAGTACTGAATTATTATCTGTATTTAAATAAAATAGAAGGAAATGTTCTTTTCTACCGTTTCTAAAATCACCGAAATTACCGTTTTTATATGAAGTGGGGGATTGTCGTCACGTGGCGCCCTAAAACAAAGATGGCAGCCATCGTTTCAGGAAGTAAAACAAAGATGGCAGCCATCGTATCAGGAAGTAAAACAAAGATGTCAGCCTTCGTATCAGGAAGTAAATGCGGAAGTAAGAAACTTTTTTGGGGTCATGCGCCAATGAGCTCACTCCATAGGGATAAACAGGGCGGCCATTTTGGATTCATCTTCCAGGTTTTATTATAGTTCTATGGGTTTTCGGGAAATCCCTCGGGATTTTGAACAATGTGAAAGGACGGAGATCAGGACGGAGATCATGTATAGTATAACCAGACTTTTGGCAAACATAGATAGCGCTATTACGTTCAGAGTGAGACATGTTTTTCAGTTCTTCAGACATGAAGAACTTCATTGCTCACAAGTTATTAGCTCTCCACAGCACAAATAACAAATAACAATTGAAAAAAGCAATAGGCCCTACGCCCTGTAGGGGCTCGAGCCTAATTAAAAAGTAAAAACGTTTTTGCTTTCACATTGGATCAAAACAAAACCACACATTAGTCCACAGTAGAGAGGCTGTGGCCATCTCTTCTGATCTAAAATGAGTAGGCACACATTCAAACATGTCTAATATATTTTCCTGTCTGTTTCTTACCTGGTGCAGTTGAATGCCTCTCCTGTGTGATCGGACTGCACTGCAACATGCAGCAGGAACACCACTAAAGACCACCTCTCTACATGTGTTATTGGGATCTTTGAGATTCAAATCAAGACACCTCAACTGTACTTCCCTGATTTACATGCATTTGAAAAATTCTGTTTTAATTGGACTAGGCCACTTATCCAGTTTTCCTGGCGTGCATGTAAACAAGATTTTCATTTTTTCAATATCCATCCTAATGACAAACGCTAGCTACGTCAGACTTTATCTTTAACAGGACTAAGATATGTACACCGATTCACCTCGGAACTTGGAACATGAACAGTTTGAATGGAATGTATGATTTCATGTGTTTGATCATATGTTCTCTCTTGAACAGAACGCGGAGCTGCAGACACGTGTGCAGTACCTGGAGGGGTGCGAGTGTGTGAGACCCAGGCAGAGCTGTGTGTGGGAGGGCCGGGAGGTGGAGGAGGGACAGCGCTGGCACACGGACATCCACACCCTGTGCACATGTACAGCCGGCGAGGTCAGGTGTCAGGCCCACAGCAGAGGTAATGTCTGTCCAGATGTTTGGCCAGTGCTCCTTTGGTTCAGTGTTTCACTGTAGTTTTGTCAGAGGTGTCATTTGACTGGGATAAAATCTTTGACAGAATGTACACTTTTTTGTGTGTGTGAAATTCTATATTTTAAAAAAGTATTTATCATTTATTTACCTTTCTAATTAAATAACCTCAAACTATCTACAGACATGAGTGTTCGCTTATTTAGCTAATTTTTATGATATATCTTTATTTCATAATATTATACACAAAAACAAAAACATTTTCTAAAAGTTGCCTGAAACTAGATACAATCAAACAACTGAAACTAAAATCATATTACAATTTGAGCTGCAAAGGACTGCGGTTACATGCACACTCAAAATCTGAATATTGCCAGAGTTAGATTATTAAAGGGACACGTAAACAGCAAAATCTAACCGTCCAATTTCTTTCTCATCACTTTGATCAGATTTTGCTGTTTGCATGTCATTTAAATATTCTTAAAGGTTCAAAAAGCAGATAATAATGAGATTTAGGTGTGCCACTGTAAACATTCATGCATAGTCACATTTGTGAGAAATTGCAGTTGCTTCACCTTTGGTGCACCCTCCATAAAGCTTAATTAGAACCAGAGAGGCTAAGCGTCTGATGTAGGGTTCCCACGCATCACAGAAATGCTCCTATAAACTTAATTGTGTACTATAACATATATAAACAACATGAACCCGCTCTGATGGAAGGTCACATAGTGCTGATCATTATCTTACTCTGCAGACTGGTTCTCTGTATATTCTATGTAGAAGATCCCTCAGTCGGTCTCCACCTCCTCTGCGTCTCTGGCCAAGCTCAGCGTGCTATCAGGTCCGTTTATCGCAGTCACACATGGGAAACAGACAGGCTCTTTTTCTCTTATTTGTCAGATTTAGAACAAAATCAAACTTCAGCTCAACAGAGTTTATTGATTCTGCAGACCACATGTTTCTCTTTTTTTGTTTTTTACTGTTAAGCAGCCATGTTTGTTTTGTGATTGTGAACATGCGTTTCTCTGCTTCACTAATCTGACCTCTGGGAGACAGGACCGGGCCTCAGACTATACATCTCTGGAACGTGGCAAACACATGACGAGGTCCTTTTCTTGTGTGCATGTCTCTTTCTTTGATGACCATTGCTGAATAATGCCTAAAATGGATTTTGAATTTGAATTTGAAATTGTGGCCTTTGACTTCAGATGCTGTAGTTTGAAGATTGAGGAACACATTATTTATTGCTCTGACTTAATGTAATGGGTCTGAAGGTGATGTCACTGAAAAGATAGATGTGACATATCCGTCCCAGCTGTTGGGCTCAGCTGTTCTCTGGTGCTGTTGAGGCGTGTTATGGTTACAGAGGGTCTATTTATCAAGTCAGAATTGTGAGGGGGTTCAACCATCCCCTTATTATTTTATCAATAACATTTTGAGAATTTTGAGTTAAATTTGCTTTTCATCTGTGCAGTTTGTTGTCTGCACGTCACTACTGAAGTGGCTCCTCTGGTTCTGGGCTCTGTACTTGACTGACTTGTTGTATCAGGAATGGATCAGTGCCATAAAAACACAACTTCACATTCTGTATTAGCATCAAATGGAAACCACTGCATGTATTGTTGTATTGCCAACGAACAAAAGAACTGACTAGAAGTGCAACTTTATGAATTAGACGGAATTCAAACATTTACAATATCTGCATGTAGCCTGTGGCAAACATGTGGAACTAATGACCCTGAACTGTTCATTAAGCATTTCCTGTGTCTCCTTCCGTTCAGCAACAGTTTATACTTTGACCGAATTCTCTTTATTGCTGCTCACTGTGAGCCTCTTCAGAATAACCCTGCTTTATTGTTACTTCTCCTCACATGATACCCTGCTCAGTCCATAGATCCATGTCCATAGTTTGTGTATGTTGTCGTGGAGCAGCCTTTGATCTTGGTCATGCTTGAATTCCTGAAGGAAATGCCTCTGTCCCTGACCCAGCAGCAGGCTGCTTGTTGTCCCATCCCACACACCAGTACAAGCAAACGCAAGCACTGGTTTCCGGGACTCATTTCTGACCATAAAGCAACATTGTGGCTGCAAAACACGCAGTTTTTATTAATGCATTTTTCAGCAAAGATGTTATTGCTTTGCAAACATGTTCTCGTAAACAAATTCAAACTGGTGCCACTGGGGAGCCTGTTAGAAGCTGGGGGCGAGTGACCACGGTCCTGGTTAGAGGAAATTAGCAGGAAGATTAGCCTCTTTTTCCTGGTTTAGGTTTATCAGGGAAACCACCCACCCTGACATGACAGGAAAACTCAGTACTTTCTTGCTTGGAGACGAGTGCTAACAACTAAACCAATGTGCAGCTGCATTAATATGGTTCTACCAGGCATTATACTTTAGTCCTATTCTTTATTAATGCTCACAGTGCTCTATTTACAATAGAGAACAAAGCAATACAATACAATTATAATTGTTAATTTGAACTTTTGTTTTGCAGGAGTAATCTAAAATTAAACATTGATGGGTATTTCGCCTAACACTTAGGCAGCTACCCAGGCAAATATATCTCTCCACATAAAGAACTTCAAAGTCTATATGACAGGACAGGTTTTTCTAATTATGACTGAGTTTGGTGAGAGTCAACTGTGGTAAATATTTGTCATAGTATTACATTTGTGAAGTTGCAGTTTGTGAAAACGATCGCTTAATATTCAAGGGAGTAGTGCTGTGCTCTAAAATGGAATCCCTCCACCTGTGTCATCAAAAGGCAACATGCAGTTGAAAATAAAGAGACAAACACTTAACTGAAACATCTTTCTGACAAACAGTCATTCAACAAAATAAAGGTGTTCAGGTATTATCATTTGTCCAATCATAACTATTGTGTAATTTATATAGATTTTGGCCTTTGTTTTCAAAGTGGTTGCTAGGAAACAGTGGTGGAATTAACTAGGTCACATTTGCTGCTCATGTCCAACCAGTAAGTACAATTGTTAACATTTTGAAAACTGTCAAACTGAGGACAAACAGGAAAAATGTTTAGTCAGATCATAAATATAATCATATAATCAGTTCAATACGTTTTAGTGAAACATGACGTCTAACCTGTCATATAGACTTTAAGCATTAAAACAAGTACAAAGAGTACATACAGAAACATAAATGTCTGTCTGTATGTATATATATATATATATATATATATATATATATATATATATATATATATATATATATATATATATATATATATATATATATATATATATATAATCTTTGGCTCCCAGGACTCCTCTGAAAAAGAGATTGTTAATCCTGGTTAAATAAAGGTCAATAAAATTGACAGCGTTATTTCCAGTTCTTAGATTTCAAATGGATTGCATGTTTGTTATTACATTGCAAACATTTAGACCATTTAAATTCTAGATTGATGTCACAGGACTTTGGCATTCCCCGTGCCATTTCTGTATGAAATGGTCCTTTAACGTTTGTTCCACAGTGAGCCTCAGGGAGTTAAAATTGGGGATTTCCTGACTTGTCTACGTATGAGAGAGACTACAGTGTGTGATGATGCAAGACAAATTTCCCCTTTAAAAATATATATATATACCTTACCTTACCTGCAGTAGCCATAGAATAATCTTTAAAAACCTAAAGGGTTTTTCATTAGTTCAAAAAGTTTCAAAACCCCATACCTCACATGCATACAGGATTATTTGGAAACTAACTTTGCAAACAGATTAAAGGAAACATCTATTGATCAAATGAAGTTTCCTAATTCTTGAGGTACACAAAGGTTAGGTCACTGTCCAGCCCTGTAAGTTTCCTATCTTTGCTCCACCAGTAAATCTCTGAGTGTTAATAGAATGAACACTGGTCTCTGTAGACCGGGCTTATGGCCGTGGCCCATAAAGCACTGTGTGTAAGAGAGAAACCACATGCACAGATTGTCGACACCACACTAGACTGTCAGCAGCTGTGCATCTCCAGAGCACAGCCACATGTTTGGACACTGACCTGAGGAAAAGTCAAGTGTGCTCCACTGACAGGAGCTGGATTTGAGCCAACCCATGTAAAACTCTGTCATCTGCAGGTTGTGATCTTGACGGAACTGTTCAGAACGTATCCTTCTCCACCACCGTAGAGGGCTGTCAAACCTGCACATGTAAGGTAAGCTTTCATTTAAAAGATCTTTGATTTTTGAGTTACTGTTTGTAATCTTATCTAACCACACCCCCCCTCTTGCCTTAGGGAGGTAAAAGAGAGTGCACTTCCCTGCCCTGTCCTCCTCTGGACTGTGCACACACAGAGACTGTCCCTGGAGAATGCTGCCAGAAATGTAGAGGTCAGAGTTCACAGCATCCATCACTCTTTATTAAGGAGGTCAACCAGGAACCATGTCCCAGCCATCGTCAGCCTTCTGCTCCATTCTTACACTCTTAAAACTCATTTGCCTTTGTATGATATATTACCTTGTAGAAAAAAAATCCTTCAGCTCAAAAACAACTGCACTATTTTTTCTTATCATTTCAGCGCTTACATGCAATCAATGATCTGTTCAAAAACACCAAACAGTCTAGGTGAGAATAGTAAGGACGCCTGAGCGCTGAAATAGTCTTTCCATACGTTTTAAGTTATAAAATGTTACATATAATATACATGTGCATCATTTCACGATACGATATTTAGTGCGACATTATGAAGAGATATTTTACTTTTTAATATACTTTTAAAATACTTGGGCACTTTGTTGTTAATCCTTATTGCCATTATAAATGTGTTAAACATGTTTGCACTGCGTTTCAGACCATTGACCATGTAGCTCCTGCTAGGATTGGCTAATACTTTTGTTGAACCTCAACAAGACATTTACAGACACATGAGCACGTTCTGATTCTTTAAGTATCACACAAAACGTGAACCGAGCATAACATGAGCCACAAAAAAAGCTATCACTTTATACCCTAGTTTAGAGGATTACTCTTGACATTTGAGTCTATTCTTGAGTTAATTTTTGAATAATTTTGCAGCTCTTCCAAACAACAATTTCGATATTACTATTAATATTACTACCACCTCTATTTCTCTCAGTTTTTTCTTTTTTTTTTCTCTGTAAAACGAAACAATGTATTCAAGCAAGGGAGCTTGAAATGTGATATATTGTGACACTAGAGGTAATCCTTTTCAACCATTTAAAGGGCCTGTACCTGATTTTGAACCATGACACAGGAACATGTTTTAGTTTGAACCATTAGCCCCGCCCACACAGTCCTTCCTTTCACTCAGTATTGCTCCATGACACAGAAACGACTGTCTGGTATAGTCTAATGCCGTTGTTTCCATATAGTTCCTCTAACTCCCCTTACAATTAGCTTTTAGCACTTTTGAAACTGCACCATGACAGAATCACTTGTCTGGGATAGTGTCACGCAGTTATTTACCCATGATTCATAGTGTACAATATGCCTGCGTTTATAATATGCACAGATTATACATCACAAACCCAATGTTTTTCCATGACTTCTATCAAACAAGGTGTAATGTTAAGAGAATTTATCTTAACTAGACTAAATAAAAATCAGGTACAGGGCCTTTAATGAAGAATAAAACAAAGAGCCTTGGTGAAACATACAAACTATTATAGTGTAGTTTAGGTACGGAGCATATTTTTGGATTTACAGAATATAAAAATAATGACAGTACTTACAGCTTCAACATGTCAAGAACAGGGTCACTGAATTCCTTGCAGCTGAAATAATTACTATTTTTAAAAATGTTGTAATCATGTAAGAATTTAGCAAATGAATAAATATTGTAAATACAGTGAACCATCAACAATAAAATAAAGTGCTGTACAAAGAAGGTGTTAAAATAATGTACTGAACAAAAGCATCAGGATATTTGGGTTATCGTTACATCCCTTCCCCCTTGTTGACCACCAGGCTGTGTCCATGACGGGAACCTCTATGATCACAACGCCAAGTGGAGGTCTGTGGACAACCCCTGTGAACTCTGCTACTGTTTGGTAAGTCTGATATTGTGCTGTACTGTTTTTTGATTCATTAAGTGCATTTATTCTTATGTTGGGTTCCGTTTCATGTTCTCAGGAGGGCCGTGTTCGCTGTGAGAAAGAGCAATGCCACACTCCATGTAAAAACCCGGCCGCTCCTCCTCCTAACAGCTGCTGCCCAGTTTGCCAAGGTCAGATTATTCCACAATGTGCAGATACAATTAGGCCAGTCACAATAACAGATTTTGATGTGCGATGTATTCCAGAAAATATGGTGATAAACGATAAGATTGCCACACATTGTAACCTGCAAATCCCAGTAAAGCCTTTTCCAATTGAACCATATTGTAAAAATCATGAGCTGCAATAAGTAAATAGCAGAATGAAACACTGTATATGGCATGTTTTTCTAATTATTTCTTAGTTTGGTGGGATAGTATCTGTGGTAAATTTTTGTCATAGTTTTACATCAGTCAAGTTACAGTTTGTGAAGAAAAAAAGTTGCTGACAGTTTAAACAAAATAAAAGTATTATAAATGTGGTATTACGGTTTGTCAAATCATAAATATTGTGTCATTTTAATGACTCCAAATGTTACATTTATAGAAATTAAGTCAAATCTGCTGCACATGTCCAACCAGCAAGTAACTATATCATTTTCAAACAAAAAAAAATAGCCAAAAACCTTTTGTAAAATCATAAATATAATCATGTTTACTACATACTTTAGTGAAAAGTCTAACTTGTCACATGCACAAGTTCATTTAGTATCGTTTGCGAGCTGGTATATGTTAATTATTTAACCATCAGCAGCAAAAATGTTTAATATTAGGGCTGTCACTAACAGTAGTCGACTAGTCAGCACTAATTTTCTCGATTAGTCAACTAGTCAAACAATTATTTATATATATATTAATCAAATCAAGCAAGCAAAATGTATTGGTAGAGCACAAATTGTTCAAAACGCAATTCAAAGTGCTTTACAGACATTAAAACACATATGTAAAATACATTAAAATCACACACACACACAAAAAATATATATATATATAAATAAATATAAATATATAAATATATATCTATATATATATATATATATATATATATATATATATATATATATATATATATATATTAAGTGAACAGTGAACAGCCTAGACTTGAAAACAGCTAGTTTAGGGGATTAGAATTGTTGAATATATTTTTAACCAAATAAAAGTTGCAATATGGTGACTGAAGGCTTCTAGATTGAGAATATATGTAAAGAAAGTGTATTATTGATGAAAATGAGCAATTGTTGAATAACTAGCAATTTTGATATAGTTATTTTGCCGTCTTTTTTACAGAAAGTATTTTGAAATGTTGTTGAGTTTGTATAGTCCACTTAACAATTACGATTATCAATTTTTATTGTCAATTACTTTATAGACGACTAGATTAACAACTACTAAATTAGTCGATTAATCGTTGCAGCCCTATTTAATATATTTCCTGTTAGTGCAAAGAAAATATACTATAAAATAACTATAAATATTGAGCCCCACAAAATATTGTTCCAGCTTTCATATATTCAGTGATAAATCAACATAGTAATTATCTTGACAGGCCTGGAAACAACTGTGTAAGTTAATAGTGCTAACCTCTAACCCTGTATCCCGTAGGTTGTGGTGTGAATGGCCACACTTTTCCCAATGGTGCTTTGATTCCTACCGGTGATAGATGTCAGGAATGTACTTGCCTGGTAGGCCTGCATTCAATTCCATCACCATATGATATTTCTCTTGCAAAACCTCTATAAAAGTGTTACCATTTTCAGAATGGAGACGTGCGGTGCTCCCCTCTCCCCTGCCCCGCGCTGTCGTGTCCCAGCCCGGTGCATCGAGTGGGGGACTGCTGCCCGAGGTGCGTCTGTGCTGTGTCTGGAGTCTGGAGCTCATTATTTCACACTCAAGTTAAACGTTGTACTTGCTGCACTTGTTTACAGCTGTGGTCAGTGTGAGTACGAGGCCCAGCTGTACACAGAAGGACAGACCTTCAGCTCCAGCAGAGACAACTGCCTCCAGTGCCACTGCTCTGTGCGTACATGAGCTGAAGTTTGGGATCTATTGGAAAACGACCGCTCTAATTTTAATGAAAACATTTTTTTAAATTAAATTATCTGGGTTTAAATAGCCGTCGCATTGTATTTTGATCATTGAAATCGTTCTGTGGACTATACAGACTCAAAAACTCTTATGATACCTTTTATAACTAAGACAGCAGCATTATTAAATAAAATATATAAAAAAAAACAAAAACAATACATCTTCTAATTTTCGGAAATAACACACTTTATTTGTACATATTCACTATCTTGAAGCCTTCAGTCTGCATATTTTAACCTTAATTTGGTTGATAATGTATTTCAAAAGTCTTGATGTACAATATAAATAATTGTTTGTTGTTATTTTTCTTAATGACTGTCAGCTTGACTCTTTGCTTATACATTGTTATTTTTATTATCTACATAGTATAACTTTTCTCTGATCTCTGTGTTCCGTGAGCCTTGATGCCTGAGTGACCTGTTCTCTCTGCTCTCCAGGCAGGGCAGGTGTCGTGTGAGCACATGGCCTCCTCGTGCCCCCCTCTGCGCTGCAGCCATCCTGCCCGCTCTGCAGGAGAGTGCTGTCCCTCGTGTAAAGGTCAGTCCTGCTCATGTCAAATCATAACTTTAAAAATCTATGTACAGTATTCATTACCAGCAGTGTTCTCTTGTCATGTCTGCTGTACAGAGTGTGAGTATGAGAGGAGAGTGTATGCGAACGGGAATGTGTTCACCCCAGCCGGCAGTGGGCCCTGTCTGCAGTGCACCTGTAAGGCAAGTCCACACTTTAGCTCTGAAGGAATGCTCTTTCTTTTCTACTCTTATAGCTTTTTACAGACTACAAACAGTCAAGGTCAGCTGAGTGTGTGCAGTACACGGGGCTCCATATGTGAAACATGCTCCAAACAGTAGAAAACATTAAGTGTTATTGGTAATCACCTCCATTAACTGAAATTATACCACATTCAGTGATTATTCCAATGCTAACTGTTGTGTGTTCATTTTGCATAATGCACAAGTATTAATTAAATCACTGTTTTAATATCACCACACTGAGGACATCATGATAGCACACAAATGCTTAACTGATTTGAGTCTAGAATGTAAAACACAAATAATTAAAATTGTGAACATCCACAGACAATGAACAGGCTTTTCAGATTCACAGGTGAACTAAATCAGTTTGTGGCTGTGGTATAAGCACGTTAAATAACTTAGAGCCATGCGCTATGAAGTTTTAATGCACTTTGAGCCAGAATTACAGCTGCAAAAAGGGTAGTGCGTGTTAAAGTGAAGAAAAAGACAGGCGTAGACAATTTAGCGAAAATTGGCTAGTGACAATCTTCATCGTCGTTCATCATCATAACTTCTTATTTGGTTGTTCTCTCAAAGGAGCAGTTGTAGAGGCACACTGTCTGCTCATGCAGTAAACCAATACACAGATTTGCACTGATAACATGCTCAGTTTGTAATGATTAATAAGGTGCTGCATGCCCCAAATTCCACATGCTACTTTTAAGTTGTACTGGCAATTTAACATCTGTTTTAGTAAATCTGGCCCTTTGTGGAGGAACACTGTTACGTGTGTTAATACTGCATGACACATGGCTCCAAGTTGTTTAATGCTTACTTCACTGATTAACTCTTTGTTTCTATTGCATCAGAACGGAAATGTCATCTGTCATCAAGAGAAGTGCCCTCCACTGTCATGCTTCAATCCCATCATTGACCCACAACACTGCTGTCCCATCTGCAAAGGTATTACAAGTCTCAGAAAAGTATTTACTGATATTGGCACCTATAGTCTCCTAAGTAGGTAACATTGGGTTGTAGATTTGGAGACTCTCTAATCTCTAGTATCTCAGAATTAGAATAAGAATCACTTTTATTTATCTCCAAGATGAAAGTCTTTTCATTATAGATATGCCGCCGACCAGAAGAAATAGAATACATATTGTTTATCCCTTTATTGATAAATACATTTCATACCATACTGTCAAACGTTCCAGGTAAATCTGGTAATCCATGGAGACAAGCATGTTATCAGCATGACAGCATGCTATCAGAAAGGTTGCATAGTGCACCTTTTAAAACACTAAACAGACATTTTTCCTCCATATTTATCTATCTTACCCATAATAGTGGAGTGTTACAGTATATACTGTAAAGTATGTACTAGAGTATACATTACTTTCTGATTCCAGTGTGCGTTCTTGAGGGAGTGGAGTTTGAGGAGGGGTCTGAGTGGCGTCCTGAGGGCCCCTGCTCCTCTTGCACTTGTGTGGATGGTGAAACCCGCTGCACCCACACCCGCTGCCCACCCACTGACTGCCTCCATCCCACAAAGATCACTGGTAACAATACTAGTCCTGTGCAATGACCTTTTATTAGTCACAGTCAGGTTTTTATTAGAATGACTCTGCGTCTCGGCTTTCAGGCACCTGTTGTCCAGTCTGCGACAGTTGCACTTATAACCATCGTATCTATAGCAACGGGCAGAGGTTTACAAGCCTGGAACACCCCTGCCAAATCTGCACTTGTCTGGTGAGTCTTCATTACTCTCCTCTCCTTTCTCTATTTTTGCTCATACACAAACATCTATACCGCCATTGTGTAAGGCAGTGGTTCTCAAACTTTTTCAGTCGCGACCCCCAAAATAACAATAGTTCACATTCGTGACCCCCAAACACAAAAAACAGGCGACACGCAAAGTGATAAATTAGCCTCATATCTCATATCTAATGTTTGATTTCATTTTGAGAATATAGACCTAGAATCTACATTTACCACTGCATTTGAAGGGTTTCAAGTCTTAAGACTATTGTATCAATTTTTCCCCATCATCTGGGGACCCCCGGAAATCATTTCATGACCCCCATTGGGGTACCGACCCCTAGTTTAAGAACCACTGGTCTAAGGCATGGATTTTCAACCAGCACGCAGGGGCATAGTATTGTGCCTTGAGGGATTGCCACCTGTGAAAAATATCCTGTTTGAGTGAACTCATTCACACTGTTCACTGAAATATCCTGAGCAAACCTCTCAACCAGAAAAGACACCAAAACGGCCTCATGCAAAATCCACTGAGCACAGTGACACAGACATTATGGATTGATGTTTTAGTAGATTGTGTGTCACATCATCTTTTTGAAAAGAACTCGATACAAAAAAGTTGTTGCAAATTGTGGTTGGGATAGATTTATTGTCAGTTCATTAGCAAGAACCACGCCACAATGAAGACATGCATAAACAATTATTTATTGAAGTGAGAGACTCTGATGTTCCATGGCTGGTGGAGAGACTCAATGTAGGGGCTCCATCTCGCTGAAAAAACAAGTTATATAGAAGGGGAGGGACAGAGAGAACAGAGTCAACTGGTGACTGAGGCGTTACGCTGGTATAAGAAGGCTTCTGGGAAATAGGGGTGTGGCCTGGAGACAGTGGTGGTGGTGTGGTCCAGCTCATGAACCTCAGTTAACATATTATCTACATGTATGTCTTTTTGGCCATACATTGGGCTGCAAGATGTCTGATATTATTTTAGCCTTTTATGAAATGTCCCTCTTGCAGCATGGAACTGTGGAGTGTGTGAGGAGAGCTTGTCCCCCAGTCACCTGCACTAACCCATCCACACCACCAGGGGAGTGCTGTCCAAAGTGTCCAGGTAAATGGCAAGCATTATTCATTATTGTGAGTATTTTAAATGTTCTGGTCCTTCCAGAAATCTGAGCACATTCACTCACTATCAAACACTCCAACTGTTTCTTTATTCTAGCCTTTAGTGACACTGACTAAAAATATAGTTGTAACATAGACCTTTAAACTAATACGACCTGTGAGTGGTGGTTAGTCGTAAAATGGCACACACACCACAGAGACCTTCTTGTTGGCCGCCCCAAGGTTACACCTGGAGAAAGATCATTTGTGTTAATTATGAATGTGACAGACTGCTCCTTTGAGAACCGCGTGTTTGTGGATGGAGAAGCCTTCCCAAACCCAGTCAACGTGTGCGAGGAGTGTAAGTGTGATAACGGTCAGACGGACTGCTACAGAAGTGAATGTCCAGCCCCTCACTGTAACGCGCCTGTGCCGGGACAGTGCTGCAACAACATCTGCAACGGTGAGACCCTGGTCACATACACTTACATGCATTCGACACACCGCGCACTCAAAATGAAAACTCTGTCCTGCTTTAGGCTGTAGTTACGCTGGGAAAGAGTACGCCAACGGCCAGGAGTTTCCCCACCCCATAGACAAGTGTCGCACCTGCATCTGCACTGTGAGCTCAGGAAATCATCTTCATGTACGTGTTTCTAGAATGAATGATTTCATTGACCCTTTTGTTTTGTTATAACAGAATGGAAATGTGCAGTGTTTGAAGAAGAGATGTCCCCCACTCCACTGCCCCAACCCTAGTCTGCAACCTGGAGAGTGCTGCCCCACGTGTCCAGGTAATATGTTTAAGAAATATAAAGAAACATTATATTCAGTCTACAGTCCTGTTCCATCATAAGCTCAGTGACTAACAATTTTGTGTAAAACAAACCAAATATATTGTTTATAAGTTTATAAGTTAGTGAAGTTTAATGCACCCTTATCTAAAAGTTTATTGAATGGTTTACTATATACTATTTACAACGTCTCAGTTCCAAAATGTGGCCCTCGATGAAAAAACTTTGGACGTCTCTGGTTTACATTGTTCTTTTTGTATACATTTTACAGGTCAAAATTTTAATACTTAAATACTTGATTTGGGGTGCACGGTGGCAGAGCGACTAGAGTTTCTGCCTCCCAGCAAGGAGATCGTGGGTTCAAATCCCGGACCACCCCAACATCACACGATCTCTCTGGGTGGAGTCTGCATGTTCTCCCCGTGTTACCGTGGGTTCTCTCCGGGTTCTCTGGCTCCTCCCACTGTCCAAACACATGTCCAAATCTTATGGTTTAAAGTCCTGGCAGATATTCTGAAGCTATAAAAATAATTAAACTTTATTTTATTTACGTTGACAGAGTAGATGTTAAATGCCGTGACAGTTTTTGTGTCATGTGGATACGGTCAGTAATTACAGAGATAATAACCATCTCAACTGCATTTTAACAGTTAAAGGTAAAAAAAAAATGTTTTTACTTTACTAGTTTACATTTATTTTACTTTTACTCAAAAACTATCAACTATATTCTTACATGTTGGGATGCCAGATGAATGTACTCTATGACTTAATAGTAATGGATTATGTTTATCCAGCTCCTCCTTCTGACTGCACGTATGAACAGCGCCCATACCGACACTCTGAGCGCTTCTACCACCCGACGGACAGCTGTCAATCATGTGTCTGCACCAACGGGACCGTCCAATGTCAGCGCAGACCTTGCCCCTTTGCCTCCTGCTCTCATCCAATCACACGAGACTGCTGCCGGAGCTGTGACGGTACATCCACGGCACCCGCTTTTCAAAAACCTGTCTGCTCTAAACTAAAGTGTAATACATCCTGCAGGTTGTCTGTTGAATGCGGCAGAGCGAGCTAACGGTGAGACTTGGGAGGACACGTCTGACCCCTGTGCTGAGTGCACGTGTCGACACGGCTCTGTGCTCTGTGAGAAGAAGCGCTGTCCTCCGTCCAACTGTAAACACCCCGTGCAGAGAGGCTGCTGCAAGTCCTGTGATGGTGATTATTGACACAGGCACACAGGCACATATTATTCTCTCTATAACTCTGTAACAGGGCTATTCAACCAAAGGCCCGGGGGCCAATTCAGGCCCTCCAAGGGATGTGATCCGGCCCTCAACCCACAAAAATATGGAAAATATTGTATCTCTTGTTATTGGTTTAGTCCTGGTTTAGACCTGGTTTAGACCTGATTTAGATCTGGTTTAGTCCTGATTTACACCTTGGGTAGACCTGGTTTAATACTGGTTTAGTCCTGGTTTACACCTTGAGTAGACCTGGTTTAGTCCTGGTTTACACCTTGAGTAGACCTGGTTTAGTCCTGGTTTACACCTTGAGTAGCCCTGGTTTAGACCTGGTTTACACCTTGAGTAGACCTGGTTTAGTCCTGGTTTACACCTTGAGTAGACCTGGTTTAGTCCTGGTTTACACCTTGGGTAGACCTGGTTTAATACTGGTTTAGTCCTGGTTTACACCTTGGGTAGACCAGGTTTAGACCGCCTTAAGCTCTGGTAAAGGAGGTCTTACCAGACCTGGTGTAGTCCTGGTTCAGTTCTGCAGATGTTGTTAAAGCCTTTCGTGTTACATTTTCTTCGTGTGTCAAAAGTGTTGAACATGTTTGTGGCCCCGAGGACAGTACCATCCAAAAAATCTGGCCCTCGATAAAATAAGGTTGAATAGCCCTGCTCTATAACGAAGAAATCATTACAGTCCAGTATATTTGAATTTTGTTGTTTAATGTGTGTTTGTGTTGTTTGTGTTTGTGTTGTGTTGTGTTGTCTTTGTGGTCTGCAACTAATTATTATTTTGCCAATCCATAATTATAATTCTTTTGATTAATCAATTAGTTGTTTAGAAATGTACATAAATAGATTTTTGTTCAATTTGTACATATTTCCGATCGACCAATTACTAAATTCAGTTGACTCAATAATCGATTAATTGCGATTAATCTAGTAACTTTTTAGGCTGTCACAATTTGTTTTATCTCTCAAATACAGGCAAAGCTAATTAAAGAAGACACCTGTAAAAAAAATCAAGATAGAATGACTGAGCTTTTTCCCTTTCTTCTAGCTTGCATGTTTAAAGGAAAAGAATACCCCGACAGCTTTGAATTTGCAGATGACAATGACCCCTGCAGCGTGTGTTACTGCCAAAGAGGTGAGGTCGTCTGCTCCAGAATCCCCTGTTATGAAGAATGCAGCCACCCGTATAAAGCCCCAGGACAGTGTTGTGCAGAATGTGACCGTAAGCACAAACTCAAACACCATTCATTATCTAATTAACATGCAGTTTTAGAATGAATGTTCTGTGTCCTTCGTAGGTTGCTCCTACAACGGTGCAGTGCTGAGTAACGGCCAGACCATTCCAAACCGGGAGAACCCCTGCTCCCAGTGCACCTGCCAGGTAAAGTCACATTCTGACATTGAAGAGTGTCAATTTATGAATCTGTGTCGTGCTTCTTACAGAGCGGGTCAGTGCGATGTGAAAGGAAAACGTGTCCTCCTGCGTACTGTCCTCACCCTGCTCCGGACCCATGTGGATGCCCTGTGTGTGATGGTAACTGGAAACAATCTATGAATCTTTTCTTCAGACTATGTTCTTTAAAGGAGCACTGTAAGTTTTCTTCAAGTTTTTTTTTAAATGTGTATGACAGGGACAATGCAATCATACATAGCTACAAGTAGAGCTGCAGCTGATGTGACGCATATATAGTGTACAGTATAGCTAGGGTTGAGCTTTTTCCTACACATTAACATTTCAAAACATTATACAATCACAATATTTAAATGTATTCTTACAACACTGGAGTTTAACATTTTAGACGTTCCCGCATTTAATACATACACACAGATAACAATATTTGCAGGTGGGTACAGCTCTGGTCCGTTATTCGTACATTTGAGTTCAGTGGACTGTCAGCTCCACAGTTTACAGTTCTTACATTAGAGGGATCATTGTACAAATGTAGTTGAGCAGTGTGAGATTGTGCAGTTATCACTAAAGGTGCTTCTAATGACTGTAGCTTGTTCATCTTTGAACAAATGTTCTAAGTGGCTAGAGTGCTAGATTATTCATGCATTTGCAACTTTAAGAGGTGAGCACTGTGGAAAAAACATAATTGCTGTTACTTTGGTCACAGTGTGTTAGTAGTCTGGAACAGGACATCCATCATAAGAAAACAGTTTTAAAGGACACATATTATGGAAAATGTACTTTTTTGAGCTTTTAGCCATGTTCTAACATTGTTCCTTCATCAAAAACATACCTGGAGTTGCCTCATTCACACTCATTCACACACGATAACTGACGTCACTTAACCGAGAATCTTCTGCTGTTTTTAAGTCCTTAAATCATTGCCTGACTCACTCTGAGCATTTCTGCCTCCTAATCACGATCTTTACAACTGTGTCACAGCTCTGCACAGCTGCATTACAAAACACTGTGGATATACAAACATGTACAATTGCCTCTGCAGCCAGTAGGTGGCGCCACATCTAAGTTAATATGCTGTCTCCCAAGGCAGTGATAGCGTTATGTTGTTCAGTGTACATTTTATTTTTGGTTCTAAAACATGAGATGTCAAAGTAAAGATACGCAAAATCATATTTAAATGCCAATAACAATATAAATAACGCATAATATTATATAGTATAAGTTGAACATTACTTTAGTGGACTACATTAAATTAGCTTTTCCCATTGAAGTCTTTGCATTATAAACCATTAAATATGTTCTGTTTCAAAGGATGCCTGTACCAAGGGTCGACCTATGTTGATGGCCAGACTGTGACAGGAGGAAATGGAGGCTGCCAAGAGTGTACATGCAGGGTAAGGAGGGCTGCCTGCTTTCAATTAACTCTACCCTTTTCTTATTGTGTTCATAATGTTTCACAGAGAGGAGATGTAGAGTGCTGCTCATGGATGTTTTGTTTTGTTTCACAGAGAGGAGAGGTGAAGTGCGCTGAGAGGAGGTGTCCTGTGGTGTCCTGTCCTCACCCTGCCCTGGACTCCTGCGGCTGTGGGGAGTGTGAGGGCTGTAACTACTATGGACGTGACTGCTACAGTGGAGAGAGGTTTCCACATCCGACTGACCACTGCCAGCTCTGCTCCTGTCTGGTATCACACATGCCTTTACTTTGTGTTCAAAAAGGGGACAGAAGAAGTTGACTTTATCTACCTGCACTTAAACTGAGACTTGGTCACGTCTGAACTTCAGTCCTGTTCACTAATGCCTCGAATCGAAGCGTTTATCATATTAATGTTGTTTATTTCAAAGTAGGTTTAGAACACATCAAAATCCTGGCCTAATCTTAAACTTAATTGCTAATTATTTATTCATATGTACAGTTGTAAAATGTTTGCTACTGTACATAAAATCCTGGGTGAAAATGCTTCACATTAAACTGACTGTCTATTCATGGATTTCAGATAAATAATTCCTTCCGCATTTGAAAGATTTTGTGAGGTCATTTCCTGCCCCTCCTGCCCCAGTAACACCAATCCGGGCACCGTAACAAGCCTTGTTATATATTTAGATTTGAATCACTTTAGATTAAATTTAAATTGAAACCACATTGGTTTAGCTGTCGACCCATGAACGTCGATACTCTAGAAGACATATTATTTAGATCAATTTGACAAGAAGGTTTTGATGTGTGCCTGTCACTCATGTGTGCCTTACACTCATCAACATGAGCTTGTTTTTTCTTCTCAGAGTGGCGCAGTGGCCTGCACTCAGGTGCCCTGTCCCAGTGTGACCTGCAGGCGTCCAGTGACCCCTCCAGGAGACTGCTGTCCCGTCTGCACAGGGGACTGTGTACATGAGGGCAGAGAACACCTGCATGGCTCCACATTCAGCCCGTCCTCTGACCCCTGCACCACCTGCTCCTGTCAGGTCAGCACCACACTCACTATCCAGACTTTGATCATTTGTGTTTCTTGTACCATGGATATATATTTCCTCTTTGGAAACTCAAAATTGCACACTATTTATGTTGTAGGTATTGAATGTGTTCCAAATACTTTTCCACTTTTACTTGAGTAGGAAAAGGTTTCAAAGATAGTAGAAATCGAGATGTTTCAGCTGCTTCATTTTTAATCTGATGGTACAGGTCTGAGAAGATAGAATTTATACTGCTCTGAGCTAGATTAAATTATACCTTCTCAGACTGAAAATGATTTACAGATGGTAGTCAAAAAGCTCAGTGATTACTTTGAAACCTTTTCTACCATGGATGGACCGCTCCTGGACAAATGAAGGATACTTGAGAAATTATAGCCATACAACAAACCACTTTTAATTGTATTTACTTAAGATACAATGCACATGTCTTTCATAGTTTAAATAGTTATTTTATTGTAGCTTTTTCTAATATAGAAAAGCCAATGTTTATTTGGTTTTGTGTACAGGGATCCAACATAAACATACCTATCCAAAGTGAGTTTTTGAACTAAATATGTTACTAGCTAGAATAAAAAATATACCTGGAACCTTTCTTCTTGAAACTTCAGACTATACAGCAAAGCCTCTAACTCACATTTTTAATATATGCCTGAAAAGTGCTAAAATTCAATATCTGAAAATCTGCATCTGTACTCCCTTTGTTGAAAGGTGGTGATCCAAGTTAAGTAAATAACTATAGGCCTATTTCTAAACTCTGTGTCGTTGCCAACGTCCGTAAAAAGTGGTAAGAATACAATTGAAAGATCAAAGCTGCGTTTAAGGTTCTAAAAAATTCCCAGCAAGTCTTCGATCTACTGAAGGCTTTTGACACAAGCCTCTGCTTCTGATTAAGGGTTATAACAGAATCTTTGACCAAACCTCAGACTGATTTGTCAGTTATTTGTCAAATTGCTTACAGAGCTTAAGGTCACTATCTGTGGCCCTTGTGCAGAGAGTTGAATGTAACTGTGTGCCCTTGTGCAGAGAGTTGAAGGTCACTATGCCTGCCTTGGGGGAAGCGAGCCTTCTGTTATGCTGCTCCCACAGCTTGGAAATCTCTCCAAACTAGAGCAAGAATTCTATGAACATTTTCTAGTGTGCTTTTAACTGTTTCTATATTAATCTTTCTTAAATGTCTGTTGTTTAGTTTAGATGCATACATGTTTTTATGACTATGTGCTGCCATTGTGCACTTTGGCCCAGTTTTCAGGTTGGCTAACACCCATGTCAAGCCTTGTTACTCCCTCACTTTCAGAATGAGGTGGTGAGCTGTGAGAAGAGGCCCTGTCCTGTCCGGTGCTCTCACCCGGCGCCCTCAGACAGCTGCTGCCCTGTGTGTGACTCCTGTCTGTACGAGGGAGCGCTCCATCCACAGGGCGAGACCTTCACCCCGTCTGAGCCCTGCCAGCGCTGCACCTGTGTCCGGGGCTCAGTCACCTGTTCCCCCCTGCTCTGCCCCAAACCGGCCTGCTCTAAACCAGTCTCCAAGCCCGGACAGTGCTGCCCAGAATGCCCAGGTGAGCCACACGTCCCTTTTGTGCACATGTCAGTGTTCAAAGTCACATCGATTCGTCTCATATTTTCTTTTTAGTTTGTGTTTCAGGGCAGAAGAAGTACAGAGAAGGACAGACCTGGACGCCCAGCTCAAACCCCTGCTCCAGCTGCACCTGCACGGTCTGTATCATATAACATAAAGACCCTTAAAAATGCTCTGTCATCAAAATGTTCAAAATTCCAGAATGGAGAAGATTGGAGGCAAAATGAAGTTGACCATAACATATTTATTAACTGTCATCATCATCTGATCTAAATACTAATGGTTTTAGGCTGAAATAACATGTAAATGAATTTCAAGGTAAAAATGTCAGTTTGTATGCTTTTCTATTGCAAAGAATGAAGGAGACTCAAAATTGTTTATGAGTTATTGTTTATGAAAAGTATTTATCCAGTAAAACATAAAAATCTGGATCTCCAAAAATAAACAAATGATGTAAAATACCATAGTACACATGTTAACCTGCTTCTGATATCACTTACATGTATCTGAGTGGTTTTCATTTGCCAAAACCTGGATTATTCAAATTCTGTGATATCCTAAGGTCACTTCCATTTTCTCCTTTGGAATAACATTATGTTTCAGTTCACTTTTGCCTCTATTCCAGAATTTAGAATGTTTTTGGTTACGAACTTTTACAGAGACCATGTGCTCCCTTTTCTTATATTCTGTCTTTTTCTTATATTTCTGTGTAATACGTGTAGGCCGGTGAAGTCCACTGCGTGTCTCCCGATTGTCCCAAACTGCCCTGTCTGCACCAGGTGACCGACCCGGGATCCTGCTGTCCCCGCTGCAGAGGTGAACAGGAAAACAATGGAATTATTATGTTCAAATGTGACAGGATTACAGGAGGTTGTGTTCTGTGATGTCATGACAACAGAGGATAGTTTAGATTTGAGATCGAGAACGGATGAAAAGTGCCATAATGCATCAATGTTTTTAGTAAAAGAAAATATATATATTTGGCCACTTGGAAATGTAATGCTTACAAATATATATGAAGGGTTGTGTGTTCCTTATAGGGTTGTCAAAAGTATCATAAAACTAGCAAAAAGTAGAAACTCAGTATTGATGCTGTAAACACCCACATGTAATATCATAACATAACAATATCAAAACAGATCACATTTAGGAAAGCAGATATAGCTCAAGTCTCAAGTCTACTGTTGCTGGAGCAAATATCACATTGGAATGGAAATTCCTATCCTAGTGCTCTCAATTGTCAGATTGCAGAGACTGCAATTATTTAGATAATAGAAAGAAAGCACAGAACAAAATGTGCTTTTTATATAAATGTCTTGTTGAAATGTATGGGATACTTGGATTTGTGTATCAGTAGTGCTGCCATGATTAGTCGGAGTAATCGAACATTGACATATATGGGCTTGAAACACATAAATTTATTGCAAAGGAAGTGGCTGAGTGGCAAAAAAGAACACTTACTATGATTATTTTTTCATCATTTAAATTCAGTCAGATATTTTTACCTTTATCTTGTTATAGATGCATTTTAAAATCCTCAGTTTACAATATAAATAATCAGTTGACTAGTTGGTTACTAAAAAAAATGATATAATCTTGCAGCCCTGTTTATCAGTTCATATTTCAATCTCTGCCACTTTAATGCTCCTGGAGTTGTTTACAGTGTGCGTTCTGAACAGAATCCTTCTTTTTAAACATATAATCACACTCACAGTATGTGTGTGAAATATGTTGCTCGCTCTCCCTTTGAAAACAGAAGCTGACCAGAGTTGTTTTGTTTGTAGGTTGCATGTACGAGGGCTCGGAGCACCCTGAGGGCAGCAGCTGGTTTGCAGACTCCACCCCCTGTGTGACCTGCATGTGTGTGGGCGGGGTCACCACCTGCTCTGAGGTCCGCTGCCTCTCTCCCTGTAATAACTTCATCAGTGTGCCTGGAGAGTGCTGCCCTGTCTGCGCAGGTAGCAACTCACTGACTTGTATTTAGCCCTGTTGGCTTGTAGTTAAAATGTTTTCCCTTGGTATCACACATTTTGCATCTGCATTGAATTCTCTTGTGTTTTATTGCTCTATTTACAATTTAAAATATGCTGGAATACTGACACATATTATACATTGCGCTCTTGTACATCTTGGTAATTTATGGTTTCCAGCCGAATAGTAATGATCATAATATAATTGTATTGCTGAATATATTTGAGCTAAAAACAAATCTGTCACAAAGCGATGGTGTTGTAGCTTTTAGCTATTGGTCATTTATTCGGTGTATTCAGTCATTTACATCAGTGGTTCCCAACCTTTTTTGTCTCGAGTACCTCCTAAGCTTTGTCTCATACTCAGAGTACCCCGTAACTTGCGTTTTGGGCAAATAAATAGGTTCACTTGTCGAATATAGTCAATTATTACTGGTATATTTTTGTTTTGATTATATTCATTGTCTATTTACTCCAAAAACATGCTGAATTTACAACTAATGACACTCTTTTCTTCAAATAAAAGTACATTTCATGTTCATTTAAAAGCTGAAACCATTTCAAGTACCCCCTTGCAGTTCCTCCTGGGATTTACATGCTGAAATGACTAGATGAAGGTGACTGGACCTATAAATAGCACTACTGGAGATGACGTGCCCTTGTGACATCAGCTGACATTGATTTTGTGCTCTATGGGCATTAACGTAAAATCGCATCACTTTCTGTTTTCTGTCTTCTATTAAATGAACACAGTCAGATAGATTAGTGGACTAGACAGATCTGTGTGGACAGCCACAATCCCCTTTCTCTCTTTGTTAATAATCCCTATTGTTTTGAGCAGACTGCATATTTGAGGGCAGCGTGTACGGTCCTGGGGAGAGCTTCCACCCGGCTGATGACCCCTGTCAGATCTGCACTTGTGAGGTACATACAGTGAGAGCACAGGGCACGTGTCATTACATACAGCCGTCCTTTACACGCTGTCCTCCAGGTGATGCCAGACGGAGAACAGCATCTGAGGTGTTACCGGAAGCAGTGTCCCAGCCTGGTGGACTGTCCCAAGAGCAACATCCACTTCTCTGGTCCAGACTCCTGCTGCCCCGTCTGTGCACGTCAGAACTACACTTTTATCTGCTTTTCACTGCCCTTAAGTTATTTCTAAAATGATAAATGACTGCAGAATATGAATGTGTATTTTATCTTTACACTGCAGAGCCTCTTAGTAACTGCACTTCGGCTCTGATTGGGAATGAGGTTTTGGCCACAGATGACCCCTGCTTTACCTGCCAGTGCCAGGTAACCCACAGTGACTTCAGTTATCAGCAAATGACACCTTCTTTTAACTTTCTTTTGTGTTGTAGGACCTGACATGGACGTGCTTACACCAGTTCTGCCCCTCCCTCTCCTGCCCTCGGTCTGAGCAGGTCACGCCCCCGGACTCCTGCTGCCCCGTGTGTAAAGGTGAGTGAGAGATATCGTCCTCGTACTGCCCCACAGGAGTGTATCTGTGTTAAAGCAGGCTGTTGTGTTCCATGCAGACTGTGTGATCGAGGGCCAGGGCAAAAAAGTGGCCAACGGCAGCAGCTGGACCGACAGTGATGACCACTGTGTGACCTGCACCTGTAATGTGAGGAGAAAATGTTGTTCCTGTTAAGAAAAGTGGGCTGTTATTAACTTAAGACCGTTACATAAGGATGTTTTTTCCCGTATCCTTTGGTTAATCAGGAAATCCTTTCAATCAGTCATAGCTTGCTGTATTTCCTCATTAATAGAATTGGTCAAATAAGGAAACCAAATTTTCTGTTTCAAATCAATATGTATTTGTGTAGCACAATTTGTACTAAAAGGAGTTCACAGTGCTTTACAAAACAGTTAAAAAGATACAATGAATTAAAATCACAATACAAACTAATAATATAATATATATTTAAAAATGTGTTTAAAAGAGAAAAGTGCAGATAAAAAATCATTTAGTCATAAGCAAAACTAAACATAACTGTGTGGGGCCTGGATTGACTCCCCATGTTTAGTCCTGACTCTGGCACCAGCAGGAGGCCGGTCCATGTTTAGTCCTGACTCTGGCACCAGCAGGAGGCCGGTCCATGTTTAGTCCTGACTCTGGCACCAGCAGGAGGCCGGTCCATGTTTAGTCCTGACTCTGGCACCAGCAGGAGGCCGGTCCATGTTTAGTCCTGACTCTGGCACCAGTAGGAGGCCGGTCCATGTTTAGTCCTGACTCTGGCACCAGCAGGAGGCCGGTCCATGTTTAGTCCTGACTCTGGCACCAGCAGGAGGCCGGTCCATGTTTAGTCCTGACTCTGGCACCAGCAGGAGGCCGGTCAGTGTTTAGTCCTGACTCTGGCACCAGCAGGAGGCCGGTCCATGTTTAGTCCTGACTCTGGCACCAGCAGGAGGCCGGTCCATGTTTAGTCCTGACTCTGACACCAGCAGGAGGCCGCTCCATGTTTAGTCCTGACTCTGGCACTAGCAGGAGGCCGGTCAGTGTTTAGTCCTGACTCTGGCACCAGCAGGAGGCCGTCCATGTTTAGTCCTGACTCTGGCACCAGCAGGAGGCCGGTCCATGTTTAGTCTTGACCCTGGCACCAGCAGGAGGCCGGTCCATGTTTAGTCCTGACTCTGGCACCAGCAGGAGGCCTGTCCATGTTTAGTCCTGACTCTGGCACCAGCAGGAGGCCGGTCCATGTTTAGTCCTGACTCTGGCACCAGCAGGAGGCCGGTCAGTGTTTAGTCCTGACTCTGGCACCAGCAGGAGGCCGGTAGATTTTAAGTTTACATTAACCTTGGTGTAAATGATTTGTTTAAACATTGAAAGTCCTTTGTGTCTTAATATAAAATATATAAAAGAATAATAATACATTTTAAAAAACAACAACTATGAAGCTGTTTTTCTTCTTTTCCACAGTTGGGTTTTATTGAGTGCAGCATTGAAGAGTGTGTATCTGTCATTTGCCCGGGCGGTCAAAAACCAGTCAAGATTCCAGGAAAATGCTGTCACGTGTGTGAAGGTATGATCCGGCACACGCCTCCTCACACACGGCGACTGTAACGTGGTGTCCTCATGTTGTGTATGGTCCTTTCAGCCACTGCAGTACCCTGTCTGTACCAGGGGGTGGAGTACCAGTGGAGCGAGCGCTGGTCTGTGGATGAGTGCACTGACTGTACCTGTGTGTTTGGAGAGGTGCACTGCCACACGGAGCGCTGCCCTCCTCTCACCTGCGCCACCGTCAGTACCAGACCGTCTACTGCGGGGTTTATGATGACGCCACAACCTTCAGGGCCATAATATTAACTACAGATGAGGGGGATAAAATGAGATTATTTACATTAAAAAATGACAGTTTTAGAATTATGGGCAGCAAATTTGCTTATTTTCTGAGGAGCTGAGGAAAATCAAAGTTTATCTGCTAAAATTCTGAATGTTGTGTTGTCATCTGCATATCCTCCATTGTGCGCTCTTCTACACTGTGCATATGTCAGATCTGAATGTGTGTCTGTGCTCAGGACGAGATGCCTGCGGTGGTGCCCGGCCTCTGCTGCCCTCACTGCATCCCCAGACCGGCCACGTGCATCGCCTTTGGGGACCCACACTACCGCACCTTTGATGGGCGCATGCTGCACTTCCAGGGGGCGTGCACATATGTACTGGCACAGGACTGCGAGGGGGGAGACTTTAGGTAGGCTCAGGATGTGGAGGGTGACGGTGACTCTCTGAGATGTTATTGCTTCATTTGTATTTTTGCGTATACAACATCGAACAAAAATGAAACAACAGTTTACATAACATAACAGTCATGACATAGTAATTCCTGAATCAATTAACATCAAATAAAAAGTGACAGAAAGATAAGCCCCACGTCTGTTAGGATATGGCTGCAGTAGGTCTGCTGTTAACTTCATCTGACCAGACAGCTTTTAATTTGAGCTTGTTAAAATAATCAATTAAAGGTGTGTGGCTTTGAGGATAAACCCTTTCAGGTTTCTGCCACACTCCATCACGTTTTGTGTTGTTTTGTTTCATATGGACTTCTGTTTTTTTTGATTATGTGAAAATAAATCAAATCAAATCAAACTTCCTCTGTCTGCGAAAGGATCACAGGCTTAACCTTTCATGAGTATTAAACCCAACACACAAGTTCTATCAAACCATCAGTATCGAACAATTCAATACTACTTTGAGAATCGTCTCATCCCCAGTTTATACTGTTGAAACTTTGTGCTGTTGCAGTATCCATGCCACTAATGATGAGCGCGGCCGTAAAGGTGTGTCCTGGACCAAAGAGGTGAATGTGTTCATCGGGAACGTGTCAGTGCAGCTGCTGCAGGACAGGCTTGTGAAGGTGAGTCTGAACTGTGTTATAAACTGCATTAAACACAATTTCAATGTGATCTTTGCTCTGCAGGTGAATGATGAGCCTGTGAACCTGCCGTTTCTTCTTGAGCCTTATATCTACATAGAACGCCAAACCAACACCATCTTACTCAACACAAACATTGGGCTAAAGGTACACTTTTTGTCGTCTCCATTGAAAATACTGGATAAATTAAACTTTTGTACTAAAAATGTTAATGTGTAATGTTTTTGACTTGCAGGTGTTGTGGAGTGGACGCTCACACCTGGAAGTGAGTGTTCCCGGGACGTACAAGAGTCAGACTTGTGGCCTCTGTGGAAACTTTAATAACTATTACCAAGACGACCTGAAGATGCCCGATGGGAAAATAAGCCTCTCGGAGTCTCAGTTTGGAAACAGCTGGAGGGTATGTCAGAACTGGAGTCAGAATCAGAAAAAATCAGAAAAGCTAGGGACTTGCTTTGGTCATATATAGTGCAACATGAAACCATGAATAATAATAGCAAAATATAAACTATGATAAAATAAGACATGCATAAAAAAGCATTCCTAAATAAAATAAAAATAGACTTATAGATTGAGTATATACACAGGTTAATACAGTGACATATACTTTGGAGATCAAATTAAATATGGGCTGAGATTTTTGCTAAATGCTTTTCTGACTTTTTTTAAACAAATAAAAATATACATCTGTCCTGAAGTATTTTTTACAGGTCTTGATGATGACATGATGTGTATTGTTTTCACAGGTGACTAAAGGAGCCCATGCCGTGGCGTCCTGCAGACCGGGCGAGGACGTAGACCCCTGTAAAGACGCAGGCTTCCAGGCTAAGAAGTCTGCTAACACTCGCTGTAAGGTGCTGAAGTCGTCTGTGTTTAAGGCGTGTCACCGTGTGGTCCCTCCGGAGCCCTGGTACGGGGCCTGTGTGTACGACCTGTGCGCCTGCGGGGCCAACGCCGACGAGTGCCTGTGCGACACTCTGGAGGCCTATGCCAGTCAGTGCAGAGAGGCCGGGGTGGTGCTGCAGTGGAGGAGCCCCTCACTCTGTGGTCAGTGCTCGTCGTGGACACAAAAATGTTGTATTTTATCTGTTTCAGTCCAGCCTGCATCAAACCTTTGCCAGTCCAGCTGCAACCCTTAAACCAGTTTTTGGTGGCCCCTAGGACTCTTGGTGAATTGGCCCACATCCTGAGTAATATGTTTACAGCATTTTTTTTTTTTTCAATTTTCAATCCTAACCTTGATTACAGTAATTTTAATGTGAGATAGCCCTGAGATAAAGGTTCCAAACCTTACTAAATCTGTGGCAGCTCTGTTAAACTTACTTTTTTTTATTATTCACTATATTGACCACCAGTCCATGGTCCTCAACCTCATCTGTGTTTCAATTTATGGCCTACAGTGAAAAAAAGTTTAGATAGCTTTGACTTAGCTAATGAAATATCCGTATAGTTTAGCTATTTAGCTATTTGTTGTGATTCTGGCGTCCCGCCAGCTGGACATGTTAATTTATTCCTTTTTATCCACCATCTGATAAAAGGAAAATATCAAGGTACTGGACATGTTAAATATGAAAAGAAGGCTGTAAGACTGTTAGTTACAGTCAAATTAATCATTCTGGGATGAATTAGAATGAGTTTGTACTCCAAAAGCACAAATGAAAAAAATTTGTCAAATTAGCTTCAGCTTCGAAAGAGGAATTGTCAAAACCCCCAAAAACCCAAACTAGTGTCAATCAAGCTTTACTTCTTCAAATATTTAACCAAGAAAATTGAGGTGGACTTTAAATTTTAGTTTTCCTCTTTGCAGAGCTTGTTTCCAAGTGTAATTAGAGTAAATCAGACACCAACAGACAAAACTCAGTCTCAGCTTCACAAAGAGTCCAGACAATAGTTTGTGCTCCAAAGGGTTCAGAAACAGCTTGAGTTTGAATTGGGGCTCATTTTAGTCGGACGTTTTAAGAAAAACAGGCCTGAATCATAACTATATCCAAAAATTACAGAGTAGTGCTAATGCCTTCATGTATTGTCAATATAACACTCCCGTTATCTTTGATTTAAGTATAGTTTATATACCGACTATCTAAATGTGTTCTATAATGAAGTGCTGGAGCCAGTTTACATCAATGATTTGTTTTTACTACAAAGCGTCTCTCATAAGCCTACACCTGTTTTGTATAGAAATTCATCAAAACATCCATCGATGAGCACAAGACGCTGTAGCTGTTGAAAGCACTCTGGCTGTTGACTTTAGAATAGGACCAACGCAGTATTAAAAGTTGTCTCTTGTTTCCTGCTCCAGCTGTGGGATGTCCTGTGGAGAGGGGCTTCGTGTTCGACGAGTGCGGCCCTCTGTGTCCGGTCACCTGCTTTAACAAAGACGTACCACTGGGGGTGATAGAGAGCCACTGCTTCAAACCCTGCGTCCCCGGGTGCCAGTGTCCTGCTGGGCTGGTCCTGCACAACAACCACTGCATCCAACCAGACAAGTGTCCCAAGGTCATTCATGAAAAGGACAACTGACACTGACAGAGGACGCACTTATATAACAGCAAGTCAAGAATGTGTGCTATTTTTGGCGGCAGTGCAGAATGTCTTTGCTTTTCAGTTCACGCTGTGCTGTTGTTTTCTTGACGATAAATCAACAAAAAGCAATATTGTCACTAGGATGGATCACAGGTGGGAGCAGTAAATCCCGGAATGGGCCGTGAGGGGACACACATTTACCTTTCACTCTCTTCTTAAGGGCATTCTGAATGATCAGCTCACACCTCAGCAAATACTGTATGGGAATTATATATTCTTTGTATTATTATGCACATTTTGAGCACTAAAACTGTGTCCTACATGAAGCCAAGGTCAATGCAAAATGTGTTTTACTGTTAAGACTCTGGGACGGCACCACTTAACTTTA
Source organism: Rhinogobius similis (assembly GCA_019453435.1). NCBI lineage: Eukaryota > Metazoa > Chordata > Actinopteri > Gobiiformes > Gobiidae > Rhinogobius > Rhinogobius similis. Next base: position 37,379,531 of record CM033628.1, read on the forward strand.
CGCTGTTAACTGTCTGTACATATGCTATTCATCTCAGGTTCTTGTCTGTCAGTATTTTATATTAAGGAAAAAGTGTCCACAAGATTTTTCTTATTGTTCTGTAATTAAATAAACTCCAAATCTGTGTAAACTAAAAATGCCTGTATAACTTTCACTAGTCGCTCATTCCACTCAGCACTGGTGTAACTTGTCGCTCGCCGTGTCTTACATTTCACTGATCCACTGTCACTTTTGTAGCCTGGTAATCTTATCCAACAGTGGTCCTGAACTCTTGCCGTTGCCACAGTGACCGCATGTATAATTCATCTTTACGCGGCGGTGAAAACATGGAGCAGGTGAGTTGGTTTGTGATGTATGTCTGGTTTTGCGGCTGTATTTCTGTGCATGTGCCGGGCTCTCCTCAGGACTGTGTGCTGGGCCTGTACCAGTGTGTGGGCCGGGCCGTGGGGGAGCCACTCTCCACTCAGGACGTGACCTGGCTGTTTGGGAAAGTCTTCCACGAGCCGTCCAACGCTGAGGAGGTGCATGCGGCTGTCACGAAGGTAACTCTTGGTCTATTTTGAAGAACAAACAGGTAACGCTTTATGATAAGGTGTATATGTACAAAGTAAGGGAACTAATCAATGATGAAAAATAATTGAATTGTTAACAAATGTTTGATAATCATTTACAAATCATGAACAAAATGTGATGATTATTAACTATAAGACATATCAACAAACCATTTATAAACGTTTAATAGTCGTTAACTGATTATTAACAAATGTTATTTACTCATCAACATGAACTAAGCCTTTAACAAAGATTGACATTAGTTTAGTTAGATTAGTTTTATTGTTTATTAATGATTAGTTAATGATTATTAAACATTTATAAATACTGTGCGGATATGCCTTATAGTTAGTTATTAGTTCTTTTTTTTTGCTCATGAGTAGTAAATGATTATTAGACATGTGTTAATGAGTTGCTTATTTTATGTCAATGATTAATAAACATGTATAAATTCTTTCTGTATTTGCCTCATTAAAAAGTGTCGCAATTTCTGTTGAAAAATATTACCATACGTGTAATACGTTAAAATTCTCAATGAACATTTGAAACCAGGAGCAGAGGGTTAGCAGACAGACATTTTAAGGGCTCAGATAATTGCAGCCTTGACATTAACATTTGCTAATTGTGACCATTCAGATTTGATTGCATTTAATCTTTCAGCTCTTTTCTCACTGGACAATATTCACTTTTTCACGAAATGGTGTTTGACTTGCAGTATCTACATTCTTCATCATTAGTTTACTCAAAGTTGTATTGTTTCTTGCATGTTTGAGTTAATCCTGTGTTGTCCTGCAACTGAGGCCCGACTGCTCAGAAAATTCCTATTTCTACCTACCCCTTATCCCCGCCCACATCCTGTACTTAGTTGCGATGGTCTGAAAAATTAAGACACAGATTGATACACGTTTGGCTCTAAAATAGGGCCAAAATAATGAAATATTTTTTAGAGAAAGGAAACTTGTTTTAGCAAAATATTTGACATATTCACCGTTTTGGGATTAAAATTGGTGTATTTAATTTTAAGTTTTCTTCAGGTTGTACTTTAACAAAGAAAAAACATGTATTGGGTTAAAATAGTGATGCATCGTAGAATATCATGAGCAATATATCGATTATCGCATGTATCACATTATCGTCTTATTGTCGTATCGAATCGTGAGGGAGCCTTTGATTCCCCAGCCCTACTCTAAAATGTCACGTAGCCACTGCTTGTTACAGTGAAACGTCACTCTGAGGAGGCGGGGCTTATCAGTTCTGCAGTTTCGAACAGGAAGTCAATAGACCTGCTGCTATTGTTAAGCCATTTTAGATCAATGTTGCGGTTTACAGTGAATTAAATGTAAAATTATGATCTGCTTTTATTATAGTTCAGTACTAAGTGTCTGAAAAACGCTTGACTTTTCTCAGGAAGGGTCCCTTATCGGCTTGTCTATTTGGAGAAGTTATTGCTTTGCCTGAAATGTTCCGCATTTTGGCATTAAACTTGTAGCTCTGGCATTTGTTTCATTGTGGGTGTTTTTATTGCTCAAAAATACTGTAGCTTCTTACTGTGAATTAGCAGAATCCCTCCATAGATCTGACCTGTGATTTGGCCTAGCTATGTCACCTGTTTGTCTCCATGGAGATAGACAAGTTTAATGTCGTACTGTGACGCAATATATTTTAAAAGTCTATGCTAATTTACTATTTACTTTACTATTGCAATATCCCAGTTTTTCTTCATTATGCACATTTATTTGATCACTGTCTATTGGCCTTTTATGCACTCTTCAGATATCGAACGGTGACAAAGGTTGGACTTGTGCTGGTCAGAATGTTTTGCACGTTCTCCACGAAATGGAGCAGCAGAGAGTCAAAAGCGAAAAGGTAAGAGCACTTTAAAATGCCCTCCGTGTCTTTGCGCTGATCGCACGTCGTCCTGTCTGCAGCTGTACTGGGAACGGCAGCTGTTAAACGCAGTCAGCTACCACAGAACTCCACCTGGAACAAGCACACCAGGAATATGTGATCTCTACACGCCGCACCAGGACGACAAACAGATTAGTCATCAGAAGAACGCACCATCGCCAAATGTGGGCGGGAGGAGAAAGGACTGGAGCGTGAGGAGGCTGAGGAAAGCCCACAGACAGAGCTGGGCCAGGTATGAATGAGCGGAGCCTGGTTTGATAAGAAGAACATTCAGGACTCCAGATGAGGCAAAAGTGAAGCGGAACAGAATGGGATTTCATTGTAGAAACTGGAAGTAATGTCAGACAATCACGAAACAGGAAAAATCCAGATGGTTTTATCAAAATAGAGTGATATCACAGCCTTTTTCACTATTGTGATTGTTTTTTTTTTGTATTTGTGTTTGTTTTTATAGAAAGACACTTGTGATGAAGGCAAAATCCTGATTTTTAGGGTTTTTAAGGTTTTACTGGACAAATACAGAAATGTTGAGCCTACAATAGTTTAATGGTTTTTTTAATCTACAGCTTTATTACATACTTTGCTCAAATTAAATTAGCTATAATTTTCCATCGAAAAGCAAACTATCTTCATTTCTACCCTGTAAAGTTGTTTATTTTTTGTTACAAAGACTTAAAAAGTATTTCGATCTGATGTCAGTTAATTATTGAAAATGTCCTTTAGTTTTCTCATTTTTCCTCCAGTTGTCTCCATTTTTATTAAGAGTTAGAATAAGGAAAACATTTAAGTGCAGGTGAATAAGTAAAAGTGTGTTTGGACAAATATTGGCAAAATGTACTTTTTTGAGCTGTTAACCCTGTTATAACATGGTTCAGTCATCAAAAACGTAAATATGCAAGTAGCATTTGGCTTCATTCATGATTGTTTGATGAATCCTGGGTAGAAAATGCTCTCCCTTCGACCGTCAAAAATACTCTTCTGAATTCCTTTGATGTGTGACGTTTTTTAATAACTGACGTCACTGATCAGAGAATCTTCTGCTGTTTAAAGTCCTTAGATCATGGTCAGACTTTCTACTGCCTCTGCAGCCAGTAGATGGAGCCCCAGCTAAGTTAATATGGTGTTTGCCAAGGCTGTGATAACATTATATTAAAATATAATTTTTAGTTAAAAAATTTGTGACGTTAAAGTAAAGATGCTCAAGAGCATGTTTAAAGGCCAATAACAATACAAATAATGCATAATATTTGTCCTTTAAATTTAGATATATCAATTGTTCAATCTCATCTATAATTTACAAGAAAAAACACAAAATGCACAAATTTATCATGTAATGTTTTCATATGTAAATAAGGCATTTAATGTTTTTAAAAAATGACAAAATGGTATATATTTAGGACATATAAATCTGGAAAATGGATAGAGCCTAGTTTGCATTTCTTCATTTTGTTGGCATATTAGATCCACAGTTTTTGCCCATTATACAGTATTATGTTTATACTTTTTATTAATAAAAGGCAAATAATTGTTTTGAGTTTGCGTTTCGAGAATGTAAAATGGCACTTCTCTGCCCTTTTTATAGACTCTTCCTCTTCTTCTCACCCCAACTTCTACTCTTTATTCTGCTTTGGTCTCACTCCTTGTCCACTTCAGCAGCAGAACCATAAGCTTCCTCTCCTCATCTTCTTTTAACACAACATTACAACACGTGTAATAGTTACTAATACTATTTGTTGTCATACTTTTTGCAGGCTGGTGGTGGAGGGCCTGCCCAGGCTGCAGCCCTCTCTGGCAGGACCCCCTCTACAGGCCCCATGCCAGGCCTGGGGCTACGTCACTCTGTCAGACGTCCTTCTGTTGGTAGAAGTCAAGTATGATGTCGTGAGCAGCCTGCTTTACTCTGAGATGCTGAGGGAGCACTACTGTAAGCACAACTGAGCATGTGTGCCTGTTTGTCCCTGGTCCCTTTTGTTTTGCTCAAATTAAGTTCTTGTTATGAAATGGAAGCTGAAAGTAGTTTCTCCCTTGTTGCTCTGACTGTGCAGAGTTTTGCTGCAACTGATTTAGGACACTTCAACAGAATTGGAAAAAAATAACTTTTCTCTTTTAGAATGTCTTAATAAGCCTTGGTGTGAATCATTACTGTCATATTCCAAAGAATTAACATATAAAAGTGTTTAAAAAAACAAAACAAAACCATATTTCCTTATGGTGAGGTTAGTTTGACTTATTGCTGAAAGGTTTGATATTGTATACCTATAGATAATAATCTATAATAGAATACACTCTTTTATTGTCTAAATGTGTGTTGACTAATCTGTGATTCTGTCTTGGCCTGGACTCCCTTGAAAAACAATCGTAATCTCAATGGGACTTACTCAGTTAAAGCTGGGGTACCCAACTTTTTTTGTTGTAAATTATTTCATTTTGTATTTTCCACTAAATGGCATCTTGTAAAAGAAGCACTTTGTGACAAAATTAGACCACTGTGCATTGTCAGGGACTAATAATAAAACATTTTATTTCTCATCAAGGGCTGCAAGGGACAGCCCTTGAAAAACGCTGTTCTAAAACCATGCATGCATCTTAAAATGAATGTGTTTGAATATTACCAGTGTGCCAAAGGGTATGTGAGATTAATACCTAATTTTGGTTTCACTGTGTAAAAATCATGTACCACAGCTTTAACAAAATTTTAAGTTAAATTGAAAAAATACACATTATCTGCTCTGAAATGGAATGGAGAAAAGGATCATGGTCTATGTTGTTCCCTTTGTTTTCACTGTTGCTTCAGCAAACATTCAGGCAAAAGAGTTTACATGCTGTGTAAGCTTCAGCTATAAGCACAATGATGCACACACCAGGCTGCTGTACAGTTAGTCTTTTTTTTTTTTTATTGGTCCCTATTCAAATAAACCAATAAATAAAAAATGAATAAATAATTGTATATATTAACAGCCCATGATATTATTGAGACTTTTGACGATACAATATCACATTATTTTGATATTTGACCGCAGCAGCTCTTTCAGTTTTGAGATCTTAAAGAGAACATTTCATTGCTACAGTTCCACACAGTGTGATCTGCATAGCCGTTATACTTTCAAAAATGTAGACAGATTGTGACCTCGCTCGTATTTGATCTGATAGCTGCAGATGTATGGGAGAGTCTGTCGCCATGGGAACAGCGTGAGGCGGAGGAGGGGCTGGGGTGTGGAGCAGACCAGGCTGTAGAGTCACATGACCTGCTTCACCTGGCCCAGCTGCCCGGAGCGTTCAGCATGTTCAGGTACTGTACTTCTGCTGGACACCAGAGCAGACCGCTCGTGTGAAAGTCTGCTACATGGACAAAAGTGGACTATCATACCCCAATAGATCTGCTCAGTTACAGTGTCTTTCAATTTCAATTTCAATTTATTTTTATAATGCCCAAAATCACAACAACAGTTGCCTCGATGGGCCACAGGTAAAAGCAGTTCAGATAACTGTCCCAGAATGCCCCTGTCCTTTGACCCTCCTTCGCGGCGAGGAAAAACTACAAAAAACCCCACGGGAAAAAGTAGAAACCTCGGGGAGAGTAGAAACCTCGGGGAGAGTAGAAACCTCGGGGAGAGTAGAAACCTCGGGGAGGTTTCACTGTCACTGTCCACTGTTTTGATTATCATGATCAAATGTTCAAAACATGTATAAATAAGCATGTTTTTTTTTCTGTCTTTTTTTTTCTTTTCTTTTTTTTCATGGAAATACTGTTCCTTTAGATAGAATATTCCACAGTACAGCATATCATGTATCTCCAATGGAAAAGCATGGTTTTAACTCTATATATCATGTAAATATGCAGGAGACGTGCCACCTCCAGGGAGTTCCACAATGTCACTTTAACAGTACAGGGCAGCAAAAGTAAAACAAAACAAAAACTGAAACAAAAAAGCTGTAGAAAAACCCATTAAGCTGTTGGCTCATTACTGATAAATACATTTATCACTATTTGTGTGACTGTAAAATAAATACGTGACTACACAATAAAACAGGTTTGGGTCGTGTTGTCCCCTTTACTATTCTATTTCACACTAATGAGCGTCATACTTCAATAGTTTTTCCTGTAACTTGACTTAATGCTTGCAGCCTCCAGGGCCAGTGGTGGACGGCTGTTTCCTTTCTGTTTGAGCTAAACGCACGTTGTCAACAGGAAAAGAGTGCACTGGAAGGCCTGGCTCACAGGTACGCACTTACCACACCCTTTAGGCATTTACACCTGAGGTTATTTTACATTTGAGTATTTCCTCCTGCAGGCTGAGTGCGGACAGTCTGAGGCTGGTGTGTCTCTACATCAGACTGGCCACTCTCAGAGCTCAGAGGGAAAAGCAGGCGTACAGTGCTGTTCTGGCAGCTCGGCAGTCCTGGGAAACCTGGTGAGAAATGAAACTATATTATGTATATTATGTGCAGAGCTGTATGAAACCTTTAGGTACAATATGACTCCATCAAGATTCTCCTTACTCACTGTAAATGAAGTAGAATTTAAGCTACCGTAAATGTAATTACTGCCCAATCTCACCCTCTCCCACGACAAAAAGCCTAATGTACTGAAAGATTTTCCAACTGATATCAAAACAAAACTTTTTTGAAAAAGTTTTTCAATATAGAAACTAATGATTGTACATCAAGTGTGATACTGTTGAACATGTATTATTTTATTGTTGCTACATCAGAACTTTTTGGGGCTCATTTCAAACTTGGGTAGTTCATCTAATGTAACGTAAAAGGATATCAATATGGAGTAATTTTGCAAAATAACAAAGGAACTATTCTGTAGCTTTTCTATCAGTCATGTTCTTGCTATTCACTGGTCTTAATGTAAAATCTTTGTTTTTAAATGAATGTTAATGTTTTTTGTTGTTGTTTTTTTACATTTGAAAAAAGCCTTTTGCCATGTGAAACTAAATATTCATTCATTCATTTTCTACTTTAGGGGTTGCAGGTGATTGGAGCTTATCCCAGGGAGTGAAACGAAATAATCTGCTGCATGTGATCATTTTCTACAGATCAAATCTATGAAAGAATACCTCTTTGCTTGTTATTAGTGTCAATTGAAGCTCAATCTTAAAATGTTGTACTTTGAACATTGAACATTGAATAATGTGTTTTATAGTGCCAGAACTGAAAAAAGAAAAAAAAGAAGTGGAAAAAACCTTGCTATCACTGGTACCTTTGCCTTTCTAACCTAAAACATGCTCAATTGGCAAAATCCTCCATGTAGTCTTTACCCGTCTTATTTGACCTCTAAACCATAAACCAGGGGTGCTCACACTTTTTTCCTCTGTGGGTCAAAATTAATCTGTATTAGCGCAACAAGGGCCAAACCTAATTTTGTGTTGCATTTAAAAAGTTTATTTGCAAAGAGATGATGATTAAATTGTCTTTTATTTATGTGTTTTCAGGGGAATTGACTTGATTTTTTTTCCTTTACGACAACTGACAGCCTTTTCAGCACCAAATTTAATTAAGTAGATTCCCCTCACAAATCTCAGCACCCTTCGTGCGCCAAATTACACTCCCTGAAGGGCCATGTTTTGGGCACCCTTACCATAAACCAATCACCTCTCAAGCATTTAATCTTTAAGCATCGAGAAGTAACATTTTAGGTTAATAGAACTATACTTCATAGCCCGGGAAAATCCAGTATTGTTTTTAATCAATAATTGATATTAGCGTGTGCTGTGTAATCCTTTTGAAGAATGTATTTGAGAATAATGTTTTTAAAGGGCTTTTGCCATTTTTACACTTTTTTTTTTAATGAAAGAAAAACACCAAATCATTTCAACATTTGAAGCCTCTGACAGGTTGAACTACTCTTTTCACTAAAATGCAGTTTAGATGAATATATTTTAAATTTAAATAAAAGACTTCACAAATTTTATCCCAGTTTAGCCATTTTTTATGTTTTTTTGTTTTACTTCCTGGTCATAAATGATGATAAATGATTACCTTGCAACCACATGATACACTGGGCCAAATTAATCTAATGTCACAGATTTTTTATTCATTTTACAAATAAAAACACTTTTTTGGTTGAATTAATGTATAAAGGGTAAAAAAACGTTTATTTTGTGTATATTATGCACAAACTTTGTCTCCTAGAGTGTGATGTCATCTTCTTGTAACTTTCTACAGATTTTTCAAATTTTCTTCACAAACTGATACTTATTGGTGTCAAACTATCAAACTATCATTTATATTTACAACTGGTATTAATACACCAAATAAAGACAAAATTAGAAAATCATGAAAACCTGTCATACGCACTTTAAACTTGTGCAGTTAATGGAATCACTTGTTACCCCTTGAAATGCACTCTCTCTCCCTTTATTATTTCATCTTATCCCAGTTACTACAGCCATCCTGTCGCCTTCTCCACCACAACAGCAGCCCCATCAGCCTCCTCAGCCTCTCCATCTCCTCCTCTTCGACTCCAGAGTCTAGTCCTCCGTTAAGCTATTGTAACTGTGGTGCACTGTCTGTTTGTCCAGGCCGGATGTGTGCAGTCCACAGAGAGCCGAGCACGCCGCCGTCCTGCTCCAGTCCGAGGGCCGGGAGCACAAAGTGGAGCCCGTCTCACAAAGCCCACAGCAGGTACAAAGATGGGAGAGTTTGTGCCATAATTAGAAGTCTAATATTTTTGTCTGCGCACAGGCTTTGCTGCAGCTGCTGGTGCTGACTCAGGAGCAGGAGAGGAGGCAGCTGATCCAACTGCTGCAAGGGGTGTCCCAAGAGGAAATACAGGGGCCAGCGCACACAGAAGATGCTCCGAAAGGAGGCAAGTGAAGTGAAGACAGGTTTTTGGCATTTTGATGTAATAATGTCACTGTCTTTGTTATAAAAGGTCTTTTGACATGGGCTTTAAAGTCTGTTTAGTCCAGTTAATGATTCCAGTTATACATTTTTTGTCAGTTATTTTATATAGTCGAATCATTGTAGTCCTAATTGTCAGAGTAAAGACCTGTCCCACATTCTTTTTCCACACCACCAGTTCTCACATGTGTGGATTTTTTGGTCACTAGCACAGCTCTAGAGCATATTTTTCAGACACAAAAATAAAGCAGGGCTATTATCCCTGCTCAGTCAATCAGCTCTCATCCCAAAGCATCATGGTGTTTTCTAACAAGTTTGAAAAGTCAAAAATGTATGAATTATTAGATTTAATCCCACGGTTTTGCTTTTACAGTGCACTTTCTAGGGAGGAAAGCAAAATTGACCAATTATGAGGAAAAAGTTGGGTACTCCAGTGTTAAGTAAATTAAAAGTACACATGAAAAATACTCAATTTACAAGTTTCTTTTTACTTATAATCACACTTTTAGTTGGATTCATATTTCATACAAAACTTGAAAAATGTAATTGTTTAAACTGAATTAAGTTAAAATTAAACCACAGCCTGCATATTCTCTAAGCACTGGCCAATCAGAGCAGACAGTACTGTGATGTTACGTGTGTTTGTCAGTTTGGAAAGGAGCCAAGAGACAAGTGAGTACTTTTATTTCAGTGCAACTGTAGCTACTTGTAATGTTTTGCTTATGGAGTGAGTTAATCCTGGAAGACCCCAGCTCCCTCCACCTCCTCTCCAGAGCTCACCTGCTCCTCAGCCTTCATCACTGCTTTCCAGTTACTCCTCCCTTTTCCTCCTCTGCACCCAATTATCACCCAGTCTTCTCCATAAACCCACAATCCAGATCGGCACATCCACTTTCTAGCTCCAAACATATGCTCCTTCAATAAAATGCTTTCTTTTCTTTGTTTCCATCTTCCATCTCGGGGTGAAATCTGGTTGTTTCATGTTCCAGAGAGCAGTGAGAAGGAGGCGGCTGGGCTGAGGGCTGGCTGTGTGAGAAAACTCCAGCAGATCTGCACCGCTCTGAAGACCCAAACCCAGACTGAGCCCAGGATACAAGACTGTGCACTGGAGCTGCTCGTGGACTTACTGAGACTGCAGGAGGTCCAGGCCTCTGTGCTGCTGGCCGCTCTGCTGGACAAAGTCAGGGAAACACTCACT
>CM033628.1:37395040-37483099 GCA_019453435.1 Rhinogobius similis
GTGATTCTTTCAAAACTATCAATATTCAAATTGGTATCTACTTTGAATACTAGTATCTCTGTCTTGATTTACTACCACTTTACTACTAGCCAAATAGCATTGTATTTTAGACTCTTATCCATTTATATTGTGTTGTGTAGTTGGTCCCAAATGGAGTTGGAGTCCACACATCTCTGAGTGAAGATGAAAACAGAGTGCATGTTTTGGTGGCAGAGGAGCTTCTGACATCGTCCACAAACTCCTCCAGCTCTGAGGAGCATGTTTCTGACCATGAACAAGCTAATGATGTGGCAGTGACAGTGGAGGACGAGGATCTGGACACAAAGAGATTAGAACTTAATGAGACACAACTGAATGTAAACGAGACCACAGGAAGTCCACTCTTACAGGTATGTTTCCTTCACAAGTATTATAGTCAGTTTGTAATTGTATTCCTATACACACTATTTCTTTTACTTTTACAAAATGATTCCTTTATGAAACGGCTAACCTTTTGCCATAACATGTTTGAATCGAAAGAACAAGCTGCACAGTCACTCTTTAAGTCTTCAATCGTTTGACTGAAAATGGCCGTTCAGCCTCCCTTGTGTTTGGACTGTCTGGAAAGGATTAGCCACTGCTTTTCACTTCTGTTACTTCTATAGTTTTTTTACTAGTAATGAAAAGCCAAATTTAATACACAGGACTTTTGTCACAACAATAATATTTCAAACTGAAACTAAGTATTTCAATGCCACATGGATGGTAAAAAAAGGCTTTAACTTTCAACCCAACATAACAGTACCTTCTTTATGTTGGAATGTGGTCTTAGTTCTGGTAACGCTCAAGATCAATTTAAAACTCAATACTTGTTGAACTGGTATCTAGTTTTGACTTTAGTGTTTTGCATCTATGGGTCACCTTACTCTGCAGTAGGCCATATCAGTGTTTCTCAATCTTTGTTGCGTGACGGCATGCTTTTTTGTTTGTGGCACACCACCTACTAAAACGTGAACAAAGCAGATCTTTCAGGAAAAAAAAGTGGTCTATGATGTGGCAGATAATGTTCAAATGTTTTTTTTTTATTTGGCATTACGGTGGCAGAGTGGTTAATAAGGAGATTGTGGATTTGAATCCCGGACCAGAACAACACTGGTCCTCCGGCTTCCTCCCACCGTCCAAACACATGTTAATAAGGTGTAGGTTAATAAGCAACTCTAAATTGCCCATAGATGATGGAGAATGATTGTGAGTGAATGGTTGTCTGTCCATGGCCCCTGACAGTGCGTACCCCGCCTAAGGCCCAAAGTCACTAGGCTCCAGTCATCTGCGACCCCTAACGGGAACGAGTGGTAGAAAATGAATGAATGAATTTGGGATGACTGCATTGCTTTATTTTTTGGTGCAGAAGTAGGTTCAGGACACTTCAAATACAGATTCACACAGGATTTAACTAAACAATTTGACTTTTTTGCAAGGCACACCTAGAAATACCTCAAGGTGTTCCCAGCCCTGGATGAAACTCAAGGGGACAAGATAACAATTAAATAACAAATAAGTGCTTGAAATAATTGTATTTATTTATTTGTTTATTTTTTTACATATCTAAACCTAAAATAGGCAAAAGACAACTTGAAATTAGAAATGAAATGACTGCCCTTGAAATGAGAGTAAAACTTACTTCGACTGGCAAATCTTTTTAGAATGTCAAAAGATACTTTTACTTTTGACCTTATCATCTTATTTGAGATCATTTTTCCAGTGTATATCAGCAGAAGCCAAAGTGTCTATAACTAACCTATTTAGACTTTAAACTTTATTTATTAAAATGTCTTTCAATTTAATTTTACTTTTCCACCTTTTTTAACCCTTTAACCCTGATTGCAGTTCAGTGTGTTGTGTAAGCAGTAGTTCAGTGCATACACATGTCTTTGAATCCTACGGTCACTAGTTCAAGACGAGCACTTTGAAATTCTCAGATTTTCTTTCCGTCTGGTCTGCTCTGATTTTATTTAACAATAACCACTTGAAAAGTAGTTCCAACAAGGATAAAGTCTTTATGTTTTCAATTAAAGCTTCTTAAAAAGCACAGAAAGGAGACATTATTCATTTCACCAACAGACAATAGTCATAAAGAAGGTACATTATAATATTCTAGCCATAAGCCAAGTATTTAAAATAAACTGAGCGATGACAAACATTAAAAACGTCAGCATTTCATCATTGTCGAGATCTGATGAACCATGTAACCCGTTTGACCTTGATCTTGTACTTGATTCCATGCGTGTTGTGTGACTTTCCAGGAGAGCAGGCCACAGAGGGTTTGTGCCGTGGAGAGTGTGTCGGCGGTGGAGAGAGAGCAGACCATGCGCAGTCTGGTGGAGGTGCAGAGGCGAGTGGAGCAGAGGCAGCAGAGGGACAGGGAGAGGCAGCTCCTCAAGGTACACGCCACGCACAGCCATTCAATACTGCACTGCGTTACAGCTCGTGACTTAGAGAGCCCATGACAGGCTGAAGTACTCATTTTACCAAAACCCAGTTAAGAAAGTAATATGTAAGATTCTGCTAAAGACCATATTTTATCCCTGTTTGGCAATTTTTTTGTTAGGTTTAAACATTTACTTCCTGGTTGTAAATCAAATCAAATCAAATCAAATCAATTTATTTTTATAATGCCCAAAATCACAACAACAGTTGCCTCGATGGGCCACAGGTAAAAGCAGTTCAGATAACTGTCCCAGAATGCCCCTGTCCTTTGACCCTCCTTCGCGGCGAGGAAAAACTACAAAAAACCCCATGGGAAAAAGTAGAAACCTCGGGGAGAACCACAGTGAAGGAGAGATCCTACTCCCACGGACGGACAGGCTGCAGCTGAACTAGGACTGACATCCACTTGGACTGTGGAGCCAGAACCACTCAAGAGGGAGGTGGCTTTAAAGAGTTCCTCCAGGCGGACGAGGAGCAGTCCACCAGTGTAGAGAGATCCTCCAGCAGGAGATGAGGAACAGTTCATCTAAAGTAGAAGGAGTTCGTCCAGGCAGACGAGGTGTGGCTAATCCAGGGTTGAGGGAGTTCCTCCAGGCGGGTGGCGCATAGGTCGTCCAGTGTAGAGATCGATCCTCCAGACAGATGGGGGTGGGGGGGTCATCACTGGAGCAGCCGCCGCAGTGCCTGAAACAGTCTCCACTCCCCGGGGGAAGTGGAGAGAAAGAGAAACATGTGAACAGCAATGAACAGACTACAGTTGAAGTAATATTATATATTGTTGATAGGTAAAGTAGGAAGAACCAGAGGATAGTGTTCAAGCTGCCATACTTCCCCCAGCAGAATTGCTCCAAGGGCAGCGTAGCTAAAACTGTAGGTTTTTATTTCTGTTCCTAACTGGCCTGACCATAAGCTATTTCAAAGAGGAACGTTTTGAGCTGGTCTTAAATGTAGAGACTGTGTCGGCCTCTTTTACATGAACAGGAGCTGGTTCCATAACATAGGAGCTTGGTAGCTAAATGCTCGACCTCCTACTGTGCTTTTAGAGACTCTGGGGACTAACAATAGTCCAGCATTTTGAGAACGAAGAGCTCTGTTTGGATGGTACGCTACTATTGCATCTTTGAGGTAGGATGGGGCCATATTGTTTAAAGCTTTATAAGTCAGGAGGAGGATTTTAAATTTGATTCTAAACTCAACAGGAAGCCAGTGAAGAGACTCTAACACTGGTGAAATATGATCTCTTTTTCTAGTACCTGTTAATAATCTTGCTGCTGCATTTTGAACCAGTTGAAAGCTTCTTATAGAGCTTTTAGGACACGCTATAAGCAGAGCGTTACAATAGTCTAATCTGGATGTGACAAATGCATGGATGAGTTTTTCGGCATCATCTCTGGGCAGGATTTTTCTAATTTTGGTTATGTTACGCAAATGAAAGTAGGCTGTTTTACAGGCTTGATTTATATGTGCTTTGAACAAGAGATCTTGGTCAAATAGGACCCCAAGGTTTCTTACAGTAGAGCTGGGGGCTACAGTGATATTGTTCAGAGAAACTATCTGGTCAGATAAAGAGTCTCGCAGGTGCTTAGGGCCCAGCAGAATGACCTCGGTTTTTTCAGGGTTAAGGAGCAGATAATTAAGAGTCATCCAAATCATGACATCACACTAGGAAATTCTGTAACTGTTACCTAGCGTTTGTCAAAACTCCTTTAATGTCACAGAAATCATTATTTGACAAATAAAAATATATGGGAACACCTTTATTTTGTTGAATTGATGTTAAAGAATCAGAAAAATGTGTTTCTTGGTTGTAAATTGTCCCCAGTGAGTCTCCCTGGTGTGATGTCATGCTCTACTTCCTGTAATTTTCAACATATTTTTCAACTTTTCTTCACAAACTGACTTGGTGTAAAACTGTCACTTATATTTACAACAGGTTTTATTCCACCAAATAAAGTAAAGACTAGAAAATCATGAAATTGTGTCATACGCACTTTAAGTATATGAAGGTGTTGAAGTTAATTTTATTCAAGTAAAAATGTATGTAAAACATGGCTGACACATTGGAAAGGTTGCTTTCGTTGCATTGCAGATTTAAATTAGTTAGTCTCTATTATACATATATATAAAACTAGTTGGAAATTGAGGTGGAGGGCAGCTCCTGTTCCTAGCTCTAACAAACCCTTTGGCACATCGTTCATCTCTACAAACATACATTTTCAGATGTGGGCTCATCTTTAGAACATCTTTAGAACTTTTTTCAGGTGCAAGGTGAAACTCATACGGACCAGCCCCGAGAACGGCCAATCAGCACAGTACTTTCTGCTCTAATATCTGGGTTGACGAGATTATTATTAGATGCAGACAGAGCGCAGTGGTCTGCGCTGCTTTTACAAAATACACTTTGGGGGGAAAACACAATATTTACTCATTTACAAAGAAAAGCTATAATGCAGGCATGTCCAAACTATGGCCCTATGCCTAAGGCCCAAAGTCAATGGGACAGGCTCCAGTCATACCTCAACCCCTTACGGGAACAAGCGGTAGAAAATCAATTTTTAGAGCAAATTTCAAAATTTCTCCCTACAATTATAACCTAAATAACAAACATTTTGGTGTGAGACAGACCTGGTATTAAGCCACTGAGACTGAATTTCGGCACTTAAATCATCAGATAAATGCATTTATCTGATCTTTTTGAACATTTCACAATAATCTGTGGCCTCCTCATGGTCTGTAGTTCAATATGGATGGAAAAGGTTTAGACAACCCTGAATTAATGAGCAGTTTTGCAGCATTTTATAACATTCATGATATTAACGATAATTTCATATATTAACAACGCAATTAGTAATAATAGTGTTAAAGAGGGGTCATTAAAGGAGACACAATTATGCTTTTTGCAGGTCCCTAGAGATAATCATTTTACATTTTGTTAATTGTAAACCGCAATATTAATCTAAAACAGCTTAGTAATAGAAACAGATTCATTGACTTCCTGTTCAAAACTACAGAACTGATAAGCCCAGCCTGTTTTATTGTAATAATGAGCAGATTACCTTTTACATGTTTTTATTTTTGAACACGCCACAACACGGGTACATGACATTTTAGAACTCTACATGTGTGTCACTCGGCAAATGATCACAACTAAGTGCAGGGAAGTGGGCGGGGATAGGGGGTTGGTGAAAACAACTTAACACTCAAGCCTCAGTTGCAGGAGAATACAGGATTAACTCAAACATGCAGGAATCAATCAAAACGCAACTTGTAGTAAAGCAATGATGAGAAAACACTGTTGTAACGAGTTTAAAAGCTCATTAACGTTGATTTTGCATAATGTCCCCTTTAACATGTTCATTGTAAAATAGAGGTCAGTTACAACTTGTGTGTTTGTCCTCCGTCCACCGTCTCCTTCAGGTCCAGGAGCGGCTCTCCATCATCCAGAGCAGAAAGGCTGAGGAAGACCAGCTCGGCCTGAAGGACAGACTCAAGCTGCTGACACACGACCTCCCACAGGTGAACGCAGAGGAGACATGGACAGGAGGAGACATGGAGAGGAGGAGGAGTAATGGAGAGGAGGAGGAGTAATGGAGAGGAGGAGGAGACATGGAGAGGAGGAGGAGTAATGGAGAGGAGGAAGAGACATGGAGAGGAAGAGGAGACATGGAGAGGAGGAGGAGTAATGGAGAGGAGGAGGAGACATGGAGAGGAGGAGGAGACATGGAGAGGAGGAGGAGTAATGGAGAGGAGGAGGAGACATGGAGAGGAGGAGGAGTAATGGAGAGGAGGAGGAGACATGGAGAGGAGGAGGAGACATGGAGAGGAGGAGAAGACATGGAGAGGAGGAGACATGGAGAGGAGGAGGAGACATGGAGAGGAGGAGGAGACATGGAG
Organism: Rhinogobius similis; assembly: GCA_019453435.1. NCBI lineage: Eukaryota > Metazoa > Chordata > Actinopteri > Gobiiformes > Gobiidae > Rhinogobius > Rhinogobius similis. The sequence continues at coordinate 37,401,401 of CM033628.1, forward strand.
AGGAGGAGGAGACATGGAGAGGAGGAAGAGACATGGAGAGGAGGAGGAGGAGACATGGAGAGGAGGAGGAGACATGGAGAGGAGGAGACATGGAGAGGAGGAGGAGACATGGAGAGGAGGGGGAGTAATGGAGAGGAGGAGGAGACATGGAGAGGAGGAGAGGAGACATGGAGAGGAGGGGGAGGAGATATGGAGAGGAGGAGGAGGAGACATGGAGAGGAGGAGGAGGAGACATGGAGAGGAGGAGACATGGAGAGGAGGAGAGGAGACATGGAGAGGAGGAGGAGGAGACATGGAGAGGAGGAGGAGTAATGGAGAGGAGGGGAGACATGGAGAGGAGGAGAAGACATGGAGAGGAGGAGGACTCCAGGAGAGGAGGAGGAGACATGGAGAGGAGGAGGAGTAATGGAGAGGAGGAGGAGACATGGAGAGGAGGAGGAGTAATGGAGAGGAGGAGGAGACATGGAGAGGAGGAGGAGACATGGAGAGGAGGAGTAATGGAGAGGAGGAGGAGACATGGAGAGGAGGAGGAGACATGGAGAGGAGGAGGAGGAGACATGGAGAGGAGGAGACATGGAGAGGAGGAGGAGACATGGAGAGGAGGAGACATGGAGAGGAGGAGGAGACATGGAGAGGAGGAGGAGACATGGAGAGGAGGAGGAGACATGGAGAGGAGGAAGAGACATGGAGAGGAGGAGGAGACATGGAGAGGAGGAGGAGACATGGAGAGGAGGAGACATGGAGAGGAGGAGGAGACATGGAGAGGAGGTGGAGTAATGGAGAGGAGGAGGAGACATGGAGAGGAGGAGAGGAGACATGGAGAGGAGGGGGAGGAGATATGGAGAGGAGGAGGAGGAGAAATGGAGAGGAGGAGGAGGAGACATGGAGAGGAGGAGACATGGAGAGGAGGAGGAGACATGGAGAGGAGGAGGAGGAGACATGGAGAGGAGGAGGAGTAATGGAGAGGAGGAGACATGGAGAGGAGGAGAAGACATGGAGAGGAGGAGGAGGAGTAATGGAGAGGAGGAGGAGACATGGAGAGGAGGAGGAGACATGGAGAGGAGGAGGAGTAATGGAGAGGAGGAGGAGACATGGAGAGGAGGAGGAGTAATGGAGAGGAGGAGGAGACATGGAGAGGAGGAGGAGACATGGAGAGGAGGAGGAGACATGGAGAGAGGAGGAGGAGTAATGGAGAGGAGGAGGAGACATGGAGAGGAGGAGGAGTAATGGAGAGGAGGAAGAGACATGGAGAGGAGGAGGAGACATGGAGAGAGAAGGAGGAGTAATGGAGAGGAGGAGGAGACATGGAGAGGAGGAGGAGACATGGAGAGGTGGAGGAGTAATGGAGAGGAGGATACATGGAGAGGAGGAGGAGACATGGAGAGGAGGAGGAGTAATGGAGAGGAGGAGGATACATGGAGAGGAGGAGGAGTAATGGAGAGGAGGAAGAGACATGGAGAGGAGGAGGAGACATGGAGAGAGAAGGAGGAGTAATGGAGAGGAGGAGGAGACATGGAGAGGTGGAGGAGTAATGGAGAGGAGGAGACATGGAGAGGAGGAGACATGGAGAGGAGGAGGAGTAATGGAGAGGAGGAGGAGGAGACATGGAGAGGAGGAGGAGTCATGGAGAGGAGGGGGAGACATGGAGAGGAGGAGAAGACATGGAGAGGAGGAGGAGTAATGGAGAGGAGGAGGAGACATGGAGAGGAGGAGGAGACATGGAGAGGAGGAGGAGACATGGAGAGGAGGAGGAGACATGGAGAGGAGGAGGAGACATGGAGAGGAGGAGGAGTAATGGAGAGGAGGAGGAGACATGGAGAGGAGGAGGAGACATGGAGAGGAGGAGGAGACATGGAGAGGAGGAGGAGACATGGAGAGAGGGAGGAGACATGGAGAGGAAGAGGAGGAGACATGGAGAGGAGGAGGAGACATGGAGAGGAGGAGGCTGAGGAGGCTGAGGAGGAGGGTGTTAGCTGAATTGGAACATAACAAAGTATAAAAGTGAAAGTACTGTAGTTAAGTAACATTTTCAAGTAGCTGTGCTGTACTTAAAGGCGCTTATATTTACTGTCTAAAAATGTTTAATTCTAGTTCATTTTAAACTATTTGCCACAGTCCAAAGGTTTTCCTCGCTTTCTGTCGTAATCACCGTGATGAGATTATAAGGGATTTTCACAGCTTTCAGACCAGAGCTAATTTTGTCAACAACTCAAGTATATTTTATTTTATCAGGAAGTCCCATTGAGCTTTCTATCCCATTTACAACTAGAATGCTAACAGTGCACTTTTCGGACGATAAAATGCTTTATAATTAGACAGCACACAGCGGTCTAACAGCTGCTTTTACAATATATCTGTGCTGGAGCGAGACAAATTTGGCTCAACTGCAAGGGGAAGAAAATTGTTACAGAGCCTTTAGTTAAATTTTATAAGTGGATACTTTTTGCTTTTGTGTCACTACATTTGAGAACAGGTACTGTATCTGTACTTTCAACTCCACTACACTTAATAACTTTTCTTTAGTCGATGTAATCCCTCTTTCGTCCAGGAGGGTTTCATTGTAGAAAAGGATTCAAAGGTCGTCATCTGGACACTGTTTTGAAAATCAAGACGTAAACAGTAGAGCTGGTCTGTGAACTCTGATTTATATGCTACTCTAATCTGTGAAAGCCCCGCCCACAGGGAGGAGTCCCTGGTAATGGCCTGTCCTTGTAAACCTTTTTGTTTCCCCTGCATCTATTGGCCCTGTGAACGTCACTGCTGCGTCTGACTGGTCCACTGAGTTAGACCAGGGTGGAAGGAGGCTGTCACAAACCTTTCTTTTTAATTTCTGTTTAAAGAAGGACTCTCTCTTTTCACAAAAATGCATTCCTTTACTCCTCTTTCAAACCACTTCTTCTCCTGCTCAGAATCTTCACCTCACTGTCTTCAAACGAGTGCTTTGTGGCCGTGCAGTACAAAAGTGCAGTACAGCTGCACTCAGGGGCCCACTTGTTGCCTGCCTTCTGTGCTGTGGCTGTTTAGTCCCACTATGTACCGCTCTTTGCAGCCGTCCTCTCTGCACTCTATCAAATACACTACATTGTTTTTGTGTCAGCATCTTATCCTTTGGGTGGACCAGTTTCTGTCTTAAAGTACTGGCACGTTTAAAGTAAACAGGAATGTCATGTTGTCTAAAAATCCTTTGTAGTTTTTCAGACAGGCCAGAGGGTAGGGGATAGACACACACACTTCTTGGTTCTATTTTTCTTTTGTCCTGTTTTTTGACTCGTTTGATTTTGTTGAAAGCCCATTTTGGGTAACCACAAGCTGAGAGCATTCTGGATATGTTTTTCCCTCTTCTTCCCTCTGAGCTACTTTTCTTTGCTTAACTCTGAAAAGCTACAGGTTTGAGATTGCCTGAAATGACAGAGGAGTTATTTTAGCACGGTCTGGTTCTGGTTGTTTCTTCATTGTCTCCAACTGGAGAGATTTGTCTTCAAGCAGGAGACAGTAGCGTCAGCATAAAAATGACATGGCACAGTCCAAATAAAAACACACATGTACAAGTCACTCTGGCTCGACACACTGCAGTCAGTCCGTGTTTGTCATTGATTCATTTAATAGTCTGAACAATGAATGTTGCTTTTACATAAAGGAATGTTGTATCTCGTTCCAGGCGGCATGAGCTCATACTGTTGTTGAACAAATGTGAGTCCTCTCTAATGATCTTTAGAGTCTGTCTCACAGCTGACTGCTCACAGATGATCTGTGGAGCGGTCAGAGTGGACACACCCATGATTTTACCAGATAGTCCAATTTTGAGTGTAAAAAAATGTACAAATAAAAACAGTTAGAAAAATTAGGACATTGATTCAGTAGTTTTTATTGAATAAAAATCAGCACAATTGTTTTATCCAGATCACTACTTTTGACACTTCTCGAAATCTGTCTGAAATACTTTTAGTTTTTACTCCTAAATACATTTGTAAATAGGTAGTGATTTTTCCCCTCCTGTATCTATACCACATCAGGATGGAGAGGAGAGAGAACCCATTTTTAAGAATAGGTTGGTGATAGGTTTAGAGTTAAATGTAGCAGGCTGGGATTGGCTGAAAAAAAGAAGGAGCAAGTAGGAAAAAAAGGTCTTCCTGGTTGAACATATGCTTCCAGAACATATATCTGCTAATACTTTGATATTGCAGGAGGACATCCAGCAGCAGAAGGCGGTGGTGAAGGAGCGACTGGAGCAGCTGAGACGTGAACGCTCCTACATCCTGCAGTCCAAGCGAGACAAGTCCGTCACTTCATGGCCCTCCTCCACATTATGCTGGCTTTTAACTGTGTTTTTCTTCTTCTTCAGGAACACAGCCGTGTTTAAAGAGCTCCTGGGCCCGGCAGGGCTGCACCACACCAAAATCAAGGAAGACGCTGACTGACACATGACTGTTATTGTATGCTTCTTTGCATTCACCAAACTATTTATTTATTTGATTTATTTGTTAGGGGCAGATACAATAAACACTGATTATTTTCACGTCAATGTCACAGTGATTATAGCTCAGGCTCATTTTCCACACCAGTTGTAAGCAGTTACTAATAACTTTTCTGCCCATGTGCTGCACTGTACACAGCCAGCCACTACTGTAGGCTTTTCTCTTTCCTCCATCTGCATGGCGCCTTTCGAACACCTTATGAGATGATCTGACACTAACATTTCCCCATTATGGGACAAATTAAGGTTCTCTTATTTTATCACAACTTTTTGAATAACTCATGTTGTTAGTGCTTACTGTTCTCCTTATTGAACATAGATCCGTTAATAGTTTAATTTTTCCAGTTGGTTACAACCAAGTGTTACACGTGCATTAAGGCAGATTAATAACCAGTGTATTGAATGTGAAGTGGAAGCATTTTCAGGACTTTTTTTTGCCACCCAAGGATGGATTCTGTATAGCTGGCCTTAACTGGACAGGTTGGCCTGAAGAATGTTTCCTCAACATCAGTTGACAGTTTCTTGCAGCATGGACTGTGTGAATTAGCTTCTAGGTAGACTCTGGTATATTGTTGAGGGTAAGCCCTGGCATGAGTTTACACTTGGTACAAAGTCCAGTGAGACCAAGTGGCTGCTGGTTCAGAGAGGAAGGCGGTCTCTTAAAAAAGCTCTCTGGCTTCACATTCCTCTTAGACTGTGTGTGCCTTCATGAGTCTTCATCTGGCTGAGACAGAAGCATCTGTGTGGTCAGATGTCTAATGTGAGGACAGAGATGTACCCTTTCCTCTTCTTTTTAAAGATGCACTATGTCACTTTTCTGGTGGAGGGTCTGCCACCTGCTTATCTTCATGGAGATGTTATTACTTTAACAAGGATGTTCCACATTAAACTGTGGCATTATACTCATCTTTTTCCATAAAGATCAGCAGTTGCAGGTTGTATCTGTGGAGAGGCGAGCCCTACTGTAATTTCTCTATATATTTATGAAAATATACAGTACATCACGCCAGTCGTATTCAGGTTTATCAGTAATTACTATCAATTTTCTGGACATTTGACTGTGGCTTATTAGACAGAGGAGCCATAGTGTGAAATGGTGCGGGTATCTGTCCGGTATTACATAGTTCATAACAGTGGTGTTATGGATGTACAGAAGGAATAGCACTGGGCACACCACTGGTTTATTATACATTTTAATAATTTGGACAAACATAGGCATTAACATTGATTTATGACTTATCCCTCAGGTGTGTACACATCAAACCCCTGTGGACTAAATTACATACACCATGAGTCCTGAAGGTGCGGCTACACCATCCACATAGCGCCCATTTACTTATTATAAGATTAGTCTGATTTGATTTAGATTTCTGCTCATTGCTTACATAACACAGGACGCTGCTGTAGAGGCCAACTGCACCTAAGAAGGATGTATTTACAAGTTTACGGGGATTGAATGAACATGTCCATTGACATTTGGCAAACGATTGAACAAATATGTGAATTGTTTTGTACAGAGCGATCGAGTGAGTCCAGAGGTGATCCTACAGGATGGAGAGGGGGTGGGGCTAAAGTGAAGCAAACGAGAATTCACTTTTCTTTTAAATGACTGTATATTATGTACAAGCTCACTGCAGTCCAACACAAAGCAGAAATACTAATGCCAAACAAACATTCAGTGGCTCCTGTAGCACACACACATACAAAGTACACGAGTGTCCTCAGCGATCATGAGGAGAAAAACAACAGAAAGGTTCAAGTTCTGCAGCCCCACATCAACATTCAAACTATGAAGACCAAGCTGGATTTCAAACTCAGGAGACATTGTGCAACTGACTGGTGCTCTACGACGTGTGGAGCAGACTGAAGGAAACTTAGAAAACCCACTCTCCAAATAAGTCACGTAAAAAGCCTAAGAGACATGCCCTGTGTGTATGGGACAGCTTTACTCAAACAAAGACCGGGCACACTGATATTAGAAGCATATTGAACTGACCTTCATTACCATGACTACTTCCAGTATTTCAAGTTGTATGTGCTAGATCTGTGCGGAAAGCAGCATGTGCTGGTAAACTAGAGCTTTTACCACTGGTTTAAGTGTTTATTATGATCTACTGTGGCCCATTTGAACGATAAAGCCTATGAGGAGAATGGGTCAAGTGGAGCCAATGAACCTCAGATAAAATGGACCATCTTCAGGTTATGGCAAAGAGCAGTACTGTCCATAAACAAAAAAATCATTCATCCAGCAGTTTACATGTAGTGGGCACCATGAGGTGGAGATGTGGGGCTGAGCTGAGTATGTATTCAGAGACTTCCCCCGTTAGATTTGAGAGGGAATGGTCAGCTAACATCTGTGTGTATGCGTGTGTTTCTATGAGAGGAGTCTCTACTGGTGTGCACACTGCACGCCTGGACCATGGTGGCCACCTTCCTCATCTGAACTATCATTATAAGCCTCCCTCCTGGCTCCGCCCCCAGCTTGACTCTTGTCAAATTCTGTCAGGTCGACTTCCTCTGCATCTGGAGCGATAACAGGCGTCTCAGAGCGAGCAGGCAGCAAGCACTCCAGCTCCTGCAAACACAGGCCACACAACATCAAACTAAAGGCTCAAAACAAAGGTAAGGAATTTAAATAAGACCCATTTAAACTGACGTTGAGTTTTTCAGGGCTAATCCAGTTGTTCTCAGGAAATTGGACATCAAACTTAATGTAAAGGTCTCCCTTCTCAAATGGGTTTCTGTACTGAGGCATTCCTTCCCCTTTCACCACTCGTATAGAACCTGTGCACAAATGTCACATTAAACTATCAGAAACGTTTACATAAATGCTACATGAAAAATCATAGCTTAAGTATCACATTTACCTGGCTCAATCACTTTTCCAGTTGGATACTTGACCAGCAGCTGTCGTCCATCTAGATGTGTAATGGTCATCTGGAAACCACACAGAGCCTCCACCAGACCAATGCGCTGCACCATGTGGAGGTCGCTTCCATCGCGCCGAAAGTCCTGTTTATGGACACCACTACATTCAGTTGGGTTTGGTTTATCAAACAGATTTCAGACATTCAACATTATGTCACAAATGGATATACAATCCATGTCAATTGTGTACAATTATAATGTAACTGTTTTAAAATCTTCTAACTCCTGTCTAACAGACGTACACACTGCCTGGTCACACACAAAAAGTCACACGTTCAAATATGGCTATAATATGGCCTTTGGTTTTGATTACAGGATCAGCTACCATTTGATTAATATTGATTAATATAAATAATCTGCATCAGTTTTATTTAATTAATTCATTTTTTACCGCTTGTTCCCGTTAGGGGTCACAGGTGACTGGAGCCTATCCCAGTGACTTTAGGCCTTAGGCTGGGTACGCCCTGGATAGAGACCAGGGCAAACACTGAGACACGGACAGACTGTGTCTTTGTCTTTGGACGGTGGGAGAAAACCCACGGTAACACGGGGGGACATGCAGACATCCAGAGAGATCGTGTGATGTTGGTCTGTCTTGGATTTGAACCTACGATCTTCTTATTGGGAGGCAGAAGCTCTTACCACTCTACATCCATGAAATTGTGTCCTTATAAACTGTGACACTTTCTCCATATTATCCTTAGCATTCACAAGGCATCCCCCCATTGTCTTGACAATGGTAGAGGCAGCTCGAGGGACGGTGTGATGGTCTGGACTTCAGGAACGTGGTGTAAAACCAAACTAGACTAATAGAACATTTCATAAGTTCCAAGTCCGGACCTTGCAGACGTTAAGGTGTGAGCCTGCTGAATCCTGGCTTTGTCATTTTGCAGTATGTCTGTGCCATCAGGGAGGCCCCTTACCTAGTGGCTTAGTTAAACTGTGGGGTCAGGCAGTGTACTTGAGTAAAAGGTTTGATCACGTCATAGAGTTAAAACAGAGCAGATGGTACCTCGTGTTCCTTCTCCTGCAACACCAGGACGATGTCTCCTGGTTCAACTCCAGGAGCTTGGTCAGCCTCTCCAGTGAATGTGATCTTCTGGCCATGCTTCATGCCTTTGTCCACGTGCACTTCCAGGAGTTTGGTCTCCTTACTAACCTTGTGGCCTTCACACTTCTTACAGCGGTCCTTCTCATTGATCACCTCACCTGCACACAGGTCTCTGGGGTTTACTCACAGCACTTAGCAGTCTGAGAACACCGCAGACATGAAAACCAGCACTGAGGATGTTACCTTCTCCGTTACAGTCTGTACAGACAGACTGCATCTGTTGGACCATCCCAGGAGCCAGCTGTCTGATCATGACCCTCATCCCTCGCCCTCTGCAGGCTGTGCACTTCTGAACGGCCCCAGCCTTACCCCCCTGACTACAAGTGGACAGACACAGACATAAGCCATGTTTAGACACTGATCTACCAGACCGGTTCACTTCAGAGTGTTTTGGAGCAGTTCTTTTTACGGTGGGCTCTGTTTTCATGCTCAAGGCCTGGCTCTGGATCAGAGCTCTGCTACGTGAGCAACTGAAGTCACGCAAAAATAAGTAGTGTTTCTAATAATATTATAAACATAAGGTTGATCTCAGTAATTCATAAAAATACTTTTAGTAATTTCTCTACAAAGCCTCTAAAACTTATCTTTATGTAATGCACTGGTATAATGCATCTTAAATGTCTTTTTGACATTTAAGTGCTGTCTGTCGACAGGAAAAAGCTAATGCTAACGTGTGCTAGGCTAGCTTTGTTTTGCCCAGTCAAACGGCTCGACATATAAGTTAGCATCACTGGAAATACAGCAGCGATTATTTCCTGTTTATATTTGCTTGTTGCCATCTTGTTTTCGGGTTCTCTCTTGTCCAATCAACTTGCACAAAAGCTTTCGGAGCCGAAAGCCACCAGACATCTTGGAAGGTGGACCTCTCGGGGCCCACTTCTGATCACTCAAACAGACAGCGGTAAGGTTCATCTAAGAGAGTGAAGACACTTTCAGACCATACCAATCCGCTCCAAAGTGAACCAGTGGAAACGTGGCTATACAACTCAGACATCTTCAAATTTAACTGAAAAGAAAATGAACGTGACAACTCACCCATTGCACGCACTACACAGCACATTCTTACTGAGCTGTAATTTTGTGGTTTTGCCGTTGTAGAGGTCCTCAAGGGAAACTCTGCAACACAATGTCCTTTAGTACGCTCAAACACGAACATGTGCCACTGAAACTCGCTCTCAAACATACTTCAGAGGGTGCACCATGTCTTCGCCTCTCCTCCGCCCGCCATTGCGCCTCCGTCCCCCGTCCATGAACCCAAACAACCCTCCCCCAAAAATATGGGAGAAGATGTCGTCCATGCCAGGCCCGGGCCCCCCGCCCTCTCGCAGCCCCTGCTCTCCATAGCGGTCATACAGCTCCTTCTTCTCTGGGTTGGACAGGACTTCATAGGCAAAACTAATCTCTTTAAACTGAAAACACAAGCATACAATAGTTGACACAATTAATTCATATAATTTACAATTAATAGACCCTTTAAAACAGAATGTTTCTGAAATGGAGACGACTGGAGGTAAAATGAAGTTGACATAACACATTTATAATCATTAGCCGACATAGGATCTAGATACTATGCATGATTTAAGTCTTAACAACAAATAAGCAACAGTTTTGAATTTCCAGGGTAGAATTGTCAGTTAGTTTGTATATCCTCATCTTTTGAAAAAGAAAAGTAATTATGTATTTAAGCAACACAAACAGTGCTATTTGTGGTCAAGTATGTAATATTTTGGTAAATAAAAGGAAAAACTATAAAGGGGACAACGTTTCTGTGAATATTTGTCCAGTAAAACATTAGAATCAGGATTTTGCCTTCATCAAATGCTAAATATTTATTATTACCTCCAGATAAATAAATTATGTACACACGGCACAATAGTAAATGTGTTAAAGCAGCTCTGATATCGCTCACATGTATCTGAGAGCTTTTACTTTGACAAAACCATCTTGATTGTTCATATTTTGTGACATTGTGAAGTTTCTCCATTGAAATCACACTTCACTTTTGCCTCCATCTCGGAATTTATAATGATTTTGTTTTTAAAGGGAATGTAGCGGGGCTATTTGACTTCAAATTTTCTGGAGGGCAATTGCCTCTAGGCTGGAGGTGCAGAACACTCCACATATAAACATAATTTAAAGGACACACATTTGTTGTTCTAACAATGTTCCGTCATCAAGAACATACCTGGAATTGCATTTAACTGCATTCATACTGTTTTGAGGAATGTTGGTTTGAAAATCCTCCTGTTGCCATCTCATGTTTTGAAACATGGCAAATTTAAGGTAGTCAAGAGTATGTTTAAAGGCTAATAACAATATGAAAAATGCATAATATTTTTTCTTTAAGGTCACACAAAATATCCACAACAATTGATCAGCTTCAATTACTGCTATATTAGATTTTTACCAAAACCAACATTGTTCTGCAAAATTGCCAATCCAGGACTGAACCAGAATTACACTAGGACTTGACTAGTGCCAACCGGGTCTGAAATAGGACTATCCCAGAATCAAATCAGGTCTAAATCAGGTCCACACCGGGTCTAAAGTGTACTAAACCAGAATTAAACCAGTAAACAAGAGAAAATATATGTTTTTTTTTATATTTAGAAGATGGGTCGTGGGCCAGATCAACTCGTTTGGAGGCCTGATCTTAAGTTGATTAGTCCTACTGGGTCGTTTGCTGGTGTTATTTCCTTCAGTCTTACCTTATCTCCAGCATCAGGGTTCTTGTCTGGATGGTACTCTTTGGCTAATTTCCGGTAGGCCTGAAAAAAAAATAAAGAGTTAGTTAAGTTTAAGTTTAGAGGCAGACCTAGTTGAAACTATTTCCATCTCCCCTCAACGGTGTGGCGTGTTCTGCCTGTCAAAAACACCAGCCACTCGACTTGACATCTCCGGCAAAGCTGCTCTGAGTTTGTTATATGTGCTTCGTAACAACTAATTTATAACACTAATACTGAAAAATTATTTCAATATCAGAAAGTAAAATATGGTAATATGATATAGTATAGTTATGTATGTTGCATTATGCATTATATTTCCCACAGGTTTATAAAGAGAATATGGTCAGTTAGTAAACGTGATCCATATTTGAAGGGATATAATGCCAAAATCAAACCATGTTGCAGTAAGAATTCCATTGAAATGTAACTTTAAAACTATTTTAAAAAGAAACTGATTAAAAACACAGTCACTACTGGTAAGACGGCATGATTATATGTTAAATATAGTTACCTCTATAAATGTATGATAACACTACACGCATAAAGTGACCAATTTTTGTTTTTAGACAATAGGGAGGCACCTTAGTCTCTTCTATTATTGAGAAACACTGATGCACGCAATGAAGAATCCATTGTCTCACCTGTATAAACAGGTGAGACGATTTGGTGAAAATAAAACATTATTGCACTTGTGTCTTGGCTGTTTTGTAACTCAGAGGGATAATGTCCAGTCTTTAGAGTTTTAAAGGCTGATTCATCTGTAATATTATTAACACGATAATATCTTAGCATTTGCTGCTTCCATAAGAGTCCCAGGTTAGTAACAGTTACGGTGTACTGTTCATCCAGAGCAGCTGTTCTAGTGTCCAAAACAAGCGTTTAATGCAGAACTTTATAAAGGATCAACCCAAATAAAGAACAGGCTCACGATGTTATTTACAGTTTTCCCGTTAAGTAGCCTATTTGCTAGCTTCTACTCCTGAATGTGTGTTTCAGTGACGAAAATCTAAAGCCTTTCTCATTTCTTTGCTTGGATTGTGTAGAAACGTCTGGACATGGTAAGTGGACTAACACCAGACGCTGTCAGCGACCCAGTCCAGCTGGTTCTAGCACATTCAGCCCCGGTAACCTACGATCTTGGCACGACTAGCGCACTGCCAATTGCTTTTAGCATTTGCAGCTAAAGCTAACCGGACTAGCTCACGTTATCAACTCCAGATTATATCAAACTCCTGTCCACTGAGGACTGCTCTTTATGTTCTCTTTTGTCCAGTCCCATTCCAAACATTTGGCTCGTCCTGAGCACGTACCTTTTTAAGTTCATTTTCCGAAACCGAGGGTGAAACTCCAAGGATATCGTAGAGCCTGGTATCCGCGACACTCGCCATGATGCTAACAGGCTAAAGGCTAACAGTGAACGAGCCTCTGCGGAGGGAGAGAGAGAGAGTCAGCCCAGAGCCCAGAGTCAGCTGAGCGCAGCCAACGGCGCAGCCGCAGACAGACCGTACGCATAATGCAGCGGGCCCCCGAGAGCCCCCCGAGAGCCACCCTGAGAGCCATAACTAAGAGCCCCCCGAGAGCCACCCTGAGAGCCATGACCAAGAGCCACCCTGAGAGCCATAACTAAGAGCCCCCCGAGAGCCACCCTGAGAGCCATATCCAAGAGCCACCCTGAGAGCCATAACTAAGAGCCCCCCGAGAGCCACCCTGAGAGCCATATCCAAGAGCCACCCTGAGAGCCATAACTAAGAGCCCCCCGAGAGCCACCTGAGAGCCATATCCAAGAGCCACCCTGAGAGCCATAACTAAGAGCCCCCCGAGAGCCACCCTGAGAGCCATGACCAAGAGCCACCCTGAGAGCCATAACTAAGAGCCCCCCGAGAGCCACCCTGAGAGCCATATCCAAGAGCCACCCTGAGAGCCATATCCAAGAGCCCCCCGAGAGCCACCCTGAGAGACATATCCAAGAGCCACCCGAGAGCCATATCCAAGAGCCCCCCGAGAGCCACCCTGAGAGACATATCCAAGAGCCACCCGAGAGCCACCCTGAGAGACATATCCAAGAGCCACCCGAGAGCCACCCTGAGAGCCATATCCAAGAGCCCCCCGAGAGCCACCCCAGGAGCCATATCCAAGAGCCACCCGAGAGCCACCCTGAGAGACATATCCAAGAGCCACCCGAGAGCCATATCCAAGAGCCACCCGAGAGCCATATCCAAGAGCCCCCCAAGAGCCATATCCAAGAGCCACCCTGAGAGCCATATCCAAGAGCCCCCCGAGAGCCATATCCAAGAGCCCCCCAAGAGCCACCCTGAGAGCCATATCCAAGAGCCCCTCGAGAGCCACCCCTGAGAGCTATATCCAAGAGCCCCCTGAGAGCCACCCCAGGAGTCATATCCAAGAGCCACCCTGAGAGCCATATCCAAGAGCCCCTCGAGAGCCACCCCTGAGAGCTATATCCAAGAGCCCCCTGAGAGCCACCCCAGGAGTCATATCCAAGAGCCACCCTGAGAGCCATATCCAAGAGCCCCTCGAGAGCCACCCTGAGAGCTATATCCAAGAGCCCCCTGAGAGCTATATCCAAGAGCCCCCTGAGAGCCACCCCAGGAGCCATATCCAAGAGCCACCCTGAGAGCCATATCCAAGAGCCCCCCGAGAGCCACCCTGAGAGCCATATCCAAGAGCCACCCAGAGAGCCATATCCAAGAGACCCCCGAGAGCCACCCTGAGAGCCATATCCAAGAGCCCCCCGAGAGCCACCCCGAGAGCCATATCCAAGCGAGAGCCACCCTGAGAGCCATATCCAAGAGTCACCCTGAGAGCCATATCCAAGAGCCCCCCGAGAGCCACCCCAGGAGCCATATCGAAGAGCCACCCTGAGAGCCATATTCAAGAGCAACCTGAGAGCCATATCCAAGAGCCACCCGAGAGCCATATCCAAGCCCGAGAGCCACCCTGAGAGCCATATCCAAGAGCCCCCCGAGAGCCACCCTGAGAGCCATATCCAAGAGCCACCCGAGAGCCACCCTGAGAGACATATCCAAGAGCCACCCGAGAGCCATATCCAAGAGCCACCCGAGAGCCATATCCAAGAGCCATATCCAAGAGCCACCCTGAGAGCCATATCCATTAGCTACCCTGAGAGCCATATCCAAGCGCCCCCTGAGAGCCATATCCAAGAGCCCCCCAAGAGCCATATCCAAGAGCCACCCGAGAGCCACCCCGAGAGCCATATCCAACAGCCACCCCGAGAGCCATATCCAACAGCCACCCTGAGAGCCATATCCAAGAGACCCCCGAGAGCCATATCCAAGAGACCCCCGAGAGCCATATCCAAGAGCCCCCCGAGAGCCATATCCAAGAGCCCCGAGAACCATATCCAAGAGCGCCTCGAGAGCCCCCTGAGAGCCATATCCAACAGCCCCCCGAGAGCCATATCCAAGAGCAACCCGAGAGCCACCCTGAGAGCCATATCCAAGAGCCCCCCGAGAGCCACCCCAAGAGCCATATCTATGAGCAACCTGAGAGCCTAATCTAAGAGCCCCCCTGAGAGCCACCCAAGAGCCATATTCAAGAGCAACCTGAGAGCCTAATCCGAGAGCCACCCACCCCATAGCCAAGAGCCGTATTTAACAGCTGCCCCGAGAGCTACTCGGGAGCCACCACACCCACCCCATGAACTGAAGCCACCCCATGAACCACAGGACCCGCCCCGTCTCGAGGACTCTGGGACGAGCAGGTCGAATCACAGTGGACCCCTCTTACCTGGACATGGACTATCTGAGCCCCTCCCCTAAAAGCCTTATCCAAGAGAGCCATCTCAAGGGCCAACCTGATTATTCATTCCATATTCAAAAGCCACCCCGAGAGTCACCCTGAGAGCAACCCCGAGAGCCATATTTAAAGGGCCACCTCAAGAGCCACCCGAAAGAGCCCCCCCCCCAAAAAAAACCGAGAGCCACCCCAAGAGCCACCCTGAGAGAAGTTTCCAAACACGGTCATAAACACTTGTTATAAATAAAAACAAAAACAATAGTATTATAATAAGCAACATTGCCAGGGCGACAAAACAATCTAACAAACAGTGACATTTAATTAATTAATTGTTTGTTAATTCATTACATTTATTTGCCACTAGTTGCAATTTTTAAATTTAAAAATATTATTATTATTACTTTCTTTGTGACTTATCCTTAAAAAGCACTATTATAGAAACTGGCATTGAAAGAACTCGACTTGGCCTCATGATGAACGTCACTTATATAACAACTTCTCAATTAATTAATACAATTGTATTTCTTTATTTGTTTTTTGTCCCATTTTAAATGACGCCTCTATCCGCCCCACCGTGGGTCCCTCCCCCTGCGCCTCCATCCTCCAGCACCGGCCCTGCCCGTACAGCGCAGCTATGGGCCTGCTGCCGGTGCCGGTGACCTAGCGTTTACTGCCACCAAAGTCGGCAAGAATTCCTTTCACATATCCGCTGACCTGCTCCGGGAAAATGTCGGACAACAGGTAAGCCCCCTCGAGTGCGCTGTCGGGCTATTTACGGTAACACTGGCACGGTAAAAGCTTGTTGTCATTCAGCTAAACAAGGATGCGTAGGGAGAGTAGGCACCGCTACGTCTGCGTAAGGACATCGCTGTTTCCACTGAAGCTGCTAATAGCACGTTACTTTGCGCCTTAATGTGTTGCGTACTTGTCTTTCTACACAACGCAAAGGTATTTACCACGTACACGAAAACGTAATGGGACCAGAATTGTGTTCGGGTGTGATGGTAAGTGTTGGGTCGCGTCATAAGCCCGAGCGGAGAGACCGGAGGAGGAGGATTGCGGTGATGGATAAATAAACCCACGGTGCGTTACAGATAAACGCATTACCGCAGACTCTGACGCTCGTGCACTAGTTTTACGCTGCGATTGCTTCTTCAACACTGTTAGCTCTGATTGTACGAGATGCTAAAGAGGCCTGTGTTAAAGAGTGAGTTCTGGAACCACGTGATAGCTGTTTTACTGAGCTATATGTGTTTATATAGGCGAGCATGGAAACAGTTGGGTTTGTTTCAATATAGGCTATAGACCCTTTAAAAATATGTAAAGAAAAATATTCTAAATTCCAAAATGAAGGTAAAAGTGAAGTGGAAAACAATGTGATTTCATTTCAATGGAGAAACTGGAATTAAAGAGCCTATGACAGGTTGGACTACTCATTTCACTAAAATGCTGTTGAGATAAATGTATTTATAATTTTGCCAAAATATTTTCCAAATTCTATCCCGGTTTAGCAAATTTTTAGGTTTGTTGTTTTACTTCCTGGTTGTAAATGATGACATCACACTATGAAAATACCTAGCAACCACACTGTACACCAAGACTACTCTAATGTCACTTTTTTTTTTAAACAAATAAAAATACATCTGAACAAATTTTTTGTTGAATGAATACATAAAGGGTCAAAAAAAAAAACTTGTCTCTTTTGCATGATTGTTGGGTTCCTAGTGTGACGTCATCTATTTGTTTACTTCCTTACATTTTCTACAGATTTTTGAACTTTTCTCCACAAACGGCTACTTTATTGGTGTAAAACTATAATTTTATTTATAACAGGTATTTGTACATCAAATAAAGTGAAAATTAGAAAATTATGAAAACGTGTCATACGCACTTTAACCTCAGAATATGAAGAATGAAGGTGGTTTTGTCAAATGAAACCACTCAGATAGATGTGTGAGTGACATCAGAGCAGCTTTAAACACATTTAACATTGGGTTTTTCATTATCTGTCTATTTAATTGAACATTATGGAAATTTTGATAGAGGCAAATTCTGATTTACAGATTTTACCAAACGAGTACACAGAAGACTGTTGACCCCACAATGTTGTTTTTTTGTTTTATCTACAGATACATAACATACTTTATCTGAAATTATAATTTTTGTGACGCTCATATACAATTCTGAGGCTAGAAAATACAGTTTATTCCATCCTTTGTAATAGAAAAGCAAACTAGCTGACATTTCTACTCTGGAAATTTAAAATGTTTGCATGTTTTTTGTTCTAAAGACTTAAAACCATTTGCATTATGATCTGATGCCATTTTATTATTGGAAATATATTATGATCTACTTCATTTTATCTCCATTCTGGAAATTTGAACATTCTGATGACACAGCATTTTAAAGGGTCTATTGGTCAAATGGTATCCTAAAAATAAAATGCATAAGTCAAGGCAGACAAAAATAACATGCTAACATATTTGTGTTCTTCTTTATTTTATTATTATTTAAAATCATCAAAGTAGGAGTCCCATTTAGCCAAAACAATCTGTCAAAAGTGTTTGGCTTCTGTCCAAATGTGATTTATTTAATTTAATTAATTGATTTCAAATTTCAGTCACAATTTTATTTCAGTCCTCGCTTGTCGGAGCAATCTGTGTCATCCACCTTTTCGCTATGGCCTTCTTCAGCCGTCTTCAGTTTAATTGTCATCTTTTTGAGAGTAAGAATCAGAACAGCACTTTAATAATTACAATTTTTTCTTCAACCAAAGATTGTTTTCTTTTTTGATCTGTTCTGGAACATTACATCTTAGAATTAAGTATTACTTTCTGTGAGCTATTTATCCTTGTATTTTTGACTTTACAAATGTATTTCAAGTTTGACCACATGGTGTAGCTGAACAATGTAAGCTGTATGTGTGTATGTATACTGTGTGGAGTGAGTACTTTAAAGACAATTTCAGTCTTAAAGAGTGTATGGCTGTTTTTTATGATTTTCATGTTTTGACTTTATTCAATGTATTAATACCTCTAGTGAATATAAATTATAGTTTTACACCAATCAGGTCGCTGTTTCTGGAGAAAAGTTGAAAAATCTGTTGAAAATTACAGGAAGTAAACATCTAAGCATCACACCAATGAGACAAAGGTAATGCATAATTTACACAAGAGGAACTACTTCTTTGACTCTTTAAACTCTGATTCAACAAAATAAATGTGTTCACATTTACATCTATTTTTGTTTTTCAAATAGAAAAAAAAATGGGTTGAAACAAGTAAAATATTCTAGTTCCATGAAATAATTAGTCTTAACTAATCTTAACTAGTCAAAACGTCTTAAATTAAGATTAATATCCTGAAAACATTTTTTTTTAACTCATCTAAATTCCTTTTTGCAGTGCCACCTGTGAGAGGCACTTTAATGATGTTCAATCAATGTGACCACAATCCTTCATTGGTCTAGTCTAGTCTAAATGTCTAAAATAAGGATTAAGATTAAAAACAACAATATTTAGATTACTACTTGGTCCAAGGTTAAACAAGGACATAGCTAAAGAGTACAAGACAGAGACATATGTTATATATATACTGTCATAAAGCAGGTCTAACCCAGCTTTGAACCACAGATAGGGCCATTGACGTTTTTATCACAGTATAAAAGAGAACATTTGCGATAATGGTATAATTGACAATATAAATGACTCTAATCTAAACTTAACAACTTAACTTAACAATGGCACCAATAGTTGACTTGTTTAAAGACACTTCACCCATTTTTTTCATGTAAGAAAGTCAGTTCTGCCTCAGCACGGGTTGTAAACGCAACTATTTGGGTCAAAATGGTACTGCTGTGCGTAGAACCTTTAAGGATATCTAATATGTATTCAATTGTTATCATTTGTCTTCCACTCCTCGCCTCACCATAGATTTTGAATGTGTCTCTACCCATCAGTGTTCACAATTTGCTGCAATAATACCACTGCAGCACAATGCACTGCAGACTGCAATGAATGCGGAATTACATCGCGATGTTCCAGATTTCACATTGCCCCGAAAGCAAATGACGATATATCATGAACGATATGGACCAGCTCTAACCAGGATTTCACATTCATTCCAAAAATATGATAATGGAAACTATATTTTGCAAGGTCTAAAGTAGAGCTGAAGCATCTTGTGTAGAGTTTAGTGCTGCAAGATCCATCGCAATCGAAAAAAGCTATTTGGATGTAATTCCTTCATGCGCTCTACAAACATGTTCTAAAAACGCATATGATTCTTGCATTAGTTTTAGCAGTTCATGTTCCAGTTTTCTCATAAACTTTAATGCTCCTGGACGTTTTAAATGTGCACTTTAAACAGAATCCAACTATTCAAATATAAAGGTTTTTGTGTTTGCGTGCTGCTATATTTGTCACTTTGCTGCGGGCCATTCTCAAAAAAGAGGTTTCGATCACAATGGGTTCTTAAAGGTTAATAAATAATTTAAAATGTACAAATCTAATCACTATCACACTCTGTCAGGCAATTTGTAATTAGACATTTTGCCCTAGTAGAGTATTATTCCTATGTAACTAAATATTTAAGATGCAATGTACATTTTTTGGTGAACAGGAAAAAATCTTAAATTTAAAGATATCAATTGTAAACTTCTCCTGTAGTTTACTCACATAAATGTAAGAAAAAATATATTACAAGTTTTCCATCATGTCATGTTTTCAGGTAGAAATAAGGCATTTTATGCATAAAAATGGCCAAAAATACACATATTTGGGACATTTAAATATGAACAAGAGACAGAACTAGGTTTAAAATTCGTGGTTCATTTTGTACAAATATTAGTGCAAAAAAATGTACAGAGGGGATTTTGGATATCTTATTTTTCGTTTTTAAGTAAACTAGATTAGACTGAAAATTGTCCTAAAACTTCAAATTTTTCCTCATTTTTTTAAAACTTAAAACTTCAATAAATCAGTTTTAGAATTAGATATCAAACAAATCTTTCTGTACGTTTCGTCAAAATCTTGTTGAGTCCAAGATTTCACAGTTTGGTGTGAGATCTACTTTAAGGCTGATCTTTATGTCCTGAGGGGAGAAAAATGCATTTGAAGAAAGCAGCCTTTGAATTAACAATATCGCATAGAACTCTATGGATGAAGTGGATTAAATGGAAGAATAAAACATCTTTAGTCGCAGATTGGACAAATGTGTTGTTTCCACATGAAAGCCGAAATGCAGAGAGAAAAAAATTAATTAGTTTTGCCTGTAGTGTCTTCGCCTCAATTCCAAACTGTGGCAAATTCCAGTCAACACAATATCAACTCAAAGACAAGCTCGTGACGGGTAGAAAGTTAGCTGTGCACCTTTAAATAAGCAGCTCCAAACTGTCAGAGGAAACTTGCAAACCAGCCAAAGTTTCAGAACCACTGTCCTGAGAGCAATCGTCTTGTAATATATCTATCATATCATGAGGTCTGCTTTTTTGGTTCATTTTTCAAGCATTTATCCATCCTTGTCATTAAAGCAGCGCCTGTTGTTTTGCAGCTAAGTGTGGGTGCGGGACACAGCAGCCATGTTCTGGAAGTTCGACCTGCACACGGCCTCTCACCTGGAGGCTCTGCTGGACCAGGAGGACGTGAGTCTGAGCCAGCTGCTGGAGGAGGAGGACGTCCTGCAGGAGTGCAAGGCTCAGAACAGGAGGTGCACGCTAACGTCACACTTTAAATGTGCATGTGTGTCAGGGAAGTCATTGTGTCTCATTTTAGTGACAAGAAATACAACTTCTACTTTTATTCACAATGACAAGAATAGATCATTATTGGTATGTGACAACTTTATGTGAAATCAAACTTTCTGAATTATAAACTAAAGTTAATGTGACATAAAGAGAGAGATAAAAAACACTTTTCATGTTATTTATTTATTTATTTATTGCTTCTAAAATGCTTAAGATTCTTATTATTAAGTTTTTTGGATTATATTGCACGGAGCCCCACAGAGAACAACTATAAAACACATTTACAGGTGGCAACAAAGCCATTATCTTGAGGGAACAACACAATTCTCTGGCGGGACCAAGGCCTCTGTCTGAGAGCCCTCTGTCCGTGCTGAGCTCAGGGGTCAGGTGAGGTGCTCAGCTGTTGGGTGGAAGAATTCTCCTGATGAATCCTTCTTATCTCCTGGGCTCAAATGTTGCCAGTAATGCACTGCAGAACCATGTGTAAGTCCCAACCTGGCCAGAGACAGACGCAGTCTGTGTGATAGTGGGCCTAAGCCGAGGGACTAATGAGAATCATAACGAAACCCCCAAAATCGCAAAATTCAATGAGTAAACAAGGACAAACGTGCACGTGCATAGTACTGAAAATTAGAACTTAGTGATCTCCAATTTTGAGAGAAGACCCCACGAAAAAATATTGACTCAGTAGCGCCACCATATCAGGACATGTAAAAAAAATCTAATTATAACCTTGCCCTAAACCCTACAGGAAGTCGGCCATATTGTATTTATTAAAATATATATTAAAGACAACCTGTCTGTCATGGACTACTGAAAAAATGGAAAAAGGGTTTATTTGAGATATTTACTTACTTCGTTCAGCAATTTAATTTTCTTAAACAAAGGCACATTTTGGCTCAAACGGAAAAAAATGACTCAGTTCGCTCTGGCAGCTTTTCAAAGGCAACGTCAGGCAAATCACTGCCACGGTTTTTAACACGGAAGTAAGTGGATATATAATATTAAACTTGTAATTTAAGATGTCCAAAATATATTAAAATGACCCACGGGTGTTGTGGATTTGAACTATAAAACTGACAGAAGCAGAATAGGTCATGGAGATCTCGTCACTTAAAGTCTACATGACAGGTCAGACCACACATTTGTCTAAAATGTAGTGAAGATGATTATATATAAGATTTTACTAAACAAACTGCCCATTTGTCCTCAGTTTGACAGTTTTTGTGAAATTTAGAATTGCACTTCCTGGTTGGACATGGGCAGAAAATATGACGTAACAACTGTTACCTAGCAACCATTTTGAAAACAAGGGCCCTAATCCATATAAATTACACAACTCAGAATTTCTTCACAAACTCCAACTTCATGGATGTAAATATTTACCACAGGTGCCCTCCCACCAAACTTGGTCAGAATTAGAAAAACTTGCGAACCTGTCATATAGACTTTAAGATAATTATATTATTCCCTCAAGATAACCTTGTTCCTTCTATTTAATTATCTCGTTCCCTCAAGATAATTATTTCATTCCTTCGAGATAACTATTCCATTTCTTTACGGTCATTTCTCATTCCCTCAAGGTAATGATGTTGTTCCTTCTATTTAATTATTTCGTTCCCTCAAGATAATTATTTCATTCCTTCGAGATAACTATTCCGTTTCTTTCAGGTCATTTCTCATTCCCTCAAGATAATGATGTTGTTCCCTCTAGATAATATCTTGTGGCCATGTGTTAATACATTATGTCTTCTGCAGAGGGACTTATCTTGCAATTTGTAGTAATTAAGTTCATATTCATCAACAATATTTTCAGTAGTAAGTTTATTGTGAAAGGCCTGGAGGGTTTACCAGTCCCATCTGAAACAATTGTGACTATAGCTAAAATGAATACTCATAAAGAAAAGGAAATTGAACAATTTATTTGTGTGAGCTTCTGCTAATGACACATTTCCACTTTTAGTACTTCTCAGAATTATGCCTCATTTCCCGTTCAGACTCTGGCCAGGGCTGGATCAGTTCCATCCAAATGCCACACCAGCAGTCGCCTCAGACTGGAGCTTTACTGGAACAGAAAACAGCTCTTCTGTGTGTGCATCCATCGGACCAAAGTAGCCAAAAATGTACTCAAGTCAGAGTTCATTCATAATAATATTACTCTAGTAGAAGTGGGAAGTTAATGTAATTGAACTTTAAATAATAAGCTAAATATGGTATTCAAAATTGTGCTGCAAAATGAACAAAAACGAAATCATATTTGAAGGAGCGGTGCAAGGAACACAAACGTTCAAATCATTTAATTTTGTCAAGCTTTTGTCACTTGTAGATTTCCTCACAGTGAGACAAGAAAGTGCCGTTAGGAGTAAAACGGTCAGAAAATGACTTCTGATGAGGACTGCCAATGGAAAAAAGCTTCTAACTTCATCTATGCATGTCACTTTTTAATAAATAAATGATATAAATCAAAATAAGACAGAAGCAACTGATCTCTGGAATAAGCCATTGATCTGTATTGAACCCGCCTGTACTCCTTTTCCTGGAAAGTTATTTACGTTGTCATTCCTGTTTTGTTTGCTCTGCTTCGACAGTGATGCAGTCAGGTCCAAACTAGTGTAACCACTGTCACTTTACTCCAGTTTCAAACTAAGGAACAGGCTTGATACTTGAGACCAATTTCGATGCAAAGATAACAAAAAGACGACAGTCATTTTCAACACAAAATAATACTGTCTTTATGTTTGCGGTCTGTGGTCTTGAACTAATTCTGATAAAGCTCATGATTATTTTATAACTATTGAGCAAAGGTCACATTTTGTGCTGTTGAGTATAGGCCTCTCACAATAATTAATTTATCATCTTCTTGTTCAAAATGTGATAGAAAGAACAGTATTTTTGGGGCTTAATATTCATCGCGTGTACTTTTTGTTTACACTTTGTAAAACGTTTTCTTTGCTTCTCTCTCTAGAATTTGGATTCTAGACACTGAAATAATTAACTTTTAAGACTCATAATCGGCACCATCTTACTGAAAACGTGTTTCAATCTGCTAATTATTTATTGCAGCTCATGTTTTTAACTATATTTTACATTTAGACTGACTATGTTTGGGATTTTCTAGCTTTAGGGTTGCTGTGTCAGTGGCATAAAGTAGTTTCAATATTATCGTGATATTTTCTCTCACAATATTCAAAATATGCCATTGTGAGGCCTAGTTGCGTATTTAGTTTTAATATTAGTTTTAGAATACAATAGTGTCAGATGTTTATACTTTTGACAACCTTGATACGGGCCTGATTTACTACGTTAACTGTAGATTTTGCGATAAATTACAGAAAATATCATGATAAACAATAATATTCAAACTACTTTATACCACTGAGAGCAAGAGAATCCCCCAAAACAGTGCAAGTTGGTAAAAAACATGAGTTGCGAGGACCAAACAGCTTAGACTTTTGTAGTTACTGTCAACAATGAGTCATAAAAGTTGTTTATTTCTGTCTCCTCAGCTCAGATTGTATCATAAAAACAAAGTAAGAGTCCTCCAAACTGCAAAGAAAATGAACACGATAAATACTGAGCCCCAAATATATTGCCCTTACGATCATATATTGAACGATAAGTCAATATAGTAATTATCCTGACAGGCCTACGTTCATAATATTACACATCACTGAAAAGCAAATGTTTTGTGTTTCTCTGTCCTTTGCAGACTGCTCCTGTTCCTGTGCAAGGACCAGTCCATGCAGGAGCTGGTCCGTTTAATCACTACAGAGCCCCCTGCTGGTGGAGAGGAGACCAAGCGCTTCAAGTAGGTTTTTCAGGATCCATTTGAACGAGATGTATGGTTTTAGTTGTGCATGACCTGTCTCTATAGCCTGACGCCGAGAAATAGCGTAAATATTGTGCGACTGTTTGTAATGCGTGCGTCTTCAGGTATCCAAACATTGCGTGTGAGCTGCTAACGTGTGACGTGGGGGTGATCAATGATAAGCTGGGGAACGAGGAGCCTCTGCTGGAGATCCTGTACTCGTTCCTGGACCAGCCGCCTCCTCTGAACCCCCTCCTGGCCTCCTTCTTCAGCAAAACCATCGGAAACCTTATCGCACGCAAGACTGAACAGGTAAACAACAAGAGACATACTATCAACTGTTAGGAGCTTTTAACCGTGTTATAACAGTGTTCATCATAAACATACTCAGAGTGGTATTGGGATTGATTCATACATATTTAAGTAATCCTGTATTGTTTAGTATTGGATCTGTTTTCACCTACCCCCCGACCCACTGCTCTGTACTTATTCGATTATTCTAGTGCTGTCAATTGATTCAAATCAGATTAATCTTACTTTTCAAATATTATTAATCACTCTTTATACGTAACATAAAGCTTTATAATTCTGGCACATTATATATTTTTTTATCAATACATTTTTAGTCATTTTAAATTATTTCCTTTCGTAATCAGTCTCTGTGGTCACATGTTTCAGATAAATGTACATGGCCAAACTGCAGGTTTAGTGGGGTTCGAGGCCCTTCATTGCCGCTTGCAGGGGACAGAGGTGGCTGCTGGGATTGGCCTGGCGTCTCCCAGAGTTCTCTCATAGTTTGGAGGAATATTTGGCCCATATTATTTGCTTTAGCACTCACGCACAAGCTTTATTTTCTGTCACAGAGCACTCAGTGTTCTGCTTGAGATCTTTACACTCTATTTGGTCTTGTTTCTATGAAGAAGCCATTTTAGATCAGTATTGTACAAAATGTAAAATAATGTTCCAGCATGTTATGCTACTAAATACCCAGAAAAACATAATAGGTTTTCACTTATTCACCTTATGGAATTTCAGAGATAAAGTGTATGTAGTATATTCCAATTTTTAACTCGGGTTCAGTACTAATACTGGTTATAACTTTTTAATAAACAGTTCCATACTTTGTTTACTGAGACATTCTTAGCTCAGTTACCTCAGTTGTCAGACTGAGTGTTGACTGGTGCAGTGGATTGCAGTTTACATGTGATAATAAGGACTTTTTAATTTAAAATGTGTTCACTCCTTATGAATGTTTACAAAATGAAGATGAATATTTAAAGAAGCTTGCCTTTTGAAATGCTTTTGTTGAAGCTTATGCTTTATCTAGAATTGCTTTGTGAGACACTGACATGGATTCTTTATTTAATGTAAAAACACAGTAATGTACACAGTACAGTTTTGTGAGGATCATAACTCTATCTTGTGTAGTAAACTGTTGTTGCTCTTGTTCTCAGTGATGCGTGGCGTAGTACTTTGTGGCTGGACCACTGCATAAGTCCATCTGATGCACAAGCCTCCCTTGGGTCAATGGAAATATTGTACAGTGTGGGGCAGGGGACAACATACCAATCTCTTATAATAATGTGGAACAAGTACCTGCTGGGCTGTGGCCCTGTGTGTGACCCAGGGGAGGCTGGACTGGTACAAAGGAAGACCTCGTGTCCTATTTGATTTCAACTGACAAACTATTAAACAGTATAAAATCACCATATGATGAAATCAGATGCACCGATGCAAACTGTATTGATGTGAACCTTAAGAGGGAGAATTGTATTTTTTATTATGATATAATATGTGCTTTTGGTCAAAGTGGTCAATGAAATGAAATAGATGTAGAAATAGATGTGCTGCTGGTTATTTGAACAGGCCCAGGAAAAAGAGTGGGCTTTGGCTGATAGATACTGATTTCAAGGTTTCAATAATAACAAAAAACACTCTTCATTTTACACGATACAATGTCTTGTGTTTGTTTTGTATGTTTTTGTATGTTTTGACACTAGTTTTAGTATGGATTAGTATCTGATTAGTAACTCGAGTATAGTTAAGTGTGTACACAAAAAACAAACAGTAGGCTCCTCCCCTCTAGGGCCAGGACTACCCAGAAAAAGAGATTCTAAATCTCTGTGGGACTTTCCTGGTTAAATAAAGGTCAATAAACAAATACATGCATAACATAATACCTGGTGGTACCAGCAGGGCTTGTCCCACTAAGCACTGGTCTAAACAGGGCTAAAATAGGCCCAAACCATGACCAAATAATGCCCAAACTGAAAATAAACCAGATCTAAACCAGTCTGAGAAACACTGCTTTGAATAACACATGTTAATGACAGTAAGTGATATGTTTCCCTCTTGTACATTGTTTTGTAGGTGATCAACTTTCTTCGGCGCAAAGAGGGCTTCCTGTCCCTGGTCCTGAAGCACATCGACACGTCCGCCATGATGGACGTCCTGCTCAGACTGATCAGCTGTGTGGAGCCTCCGCCGCTCAGGCTGGAGACTCTCACTGTGAGCACTCACACTGGTTCATATCAGACAATGACATTTCAAGGCAACAGACAGTTTTCTCATGGGATTATTGTTTAGTAAATATCCACTAATGTTGCACCTGATCATTTATGTTAGACTATGCCATTTTAAACTCACTGTATTACAACTTAAATGTGCATATTAACTACCAACTAGGGGTGTAATAATAACCAAAATATCATGATATTGTCTCACAGCAATATTGTAGACAGTGTCTTAATTGAATTGTTATGTTGCATCAACAGCTAGAAACAGACTTTTGCTCCATTTCAGTGCAGACAACATGAAGACATGATGTTCTGCCACACACCAGTTCATCATGTTTGCAATCATGAATATTTTTTATGTATTTTAGCACAATCCGGTTACGGTTAGAGTTAGGATCAGTATCAGGTTTAGGAACAGGTTATTTGGTCAGAGCTTTGGGACATATTTACTTACCAGATCTGGGCATCTGGTAAGCATACATGACTGATATTTAGCATTTTTATGTCTAGTCTTTGGAATATAATTATTTGCGTAAAAGGCATCTTAAAAGGTAAAAAGGAGCATTTTTACAATTTTATTAGCATCTTGAAAATATGGCGATAAATATAGTATTGTAAAATGAATATTGCTATAAGATTTGCATATTGTTACATCCCTACTACCTTCCTGCCCCATCTCTGTTAAATATTACAGGCCTGTGGAATGCCAGCATTTAAGTATGACAACTATTATGTAGTGACATAACCACCAGATGACACTGTTCTGTGTTCTTTGTGTCCACAGTGGCTGAATGAGGAGAAATTAGCCCAGCGACTGATCGAGCTGATCCACCCCGAGAGAGAGGAGGAGGTACACTCACATCTGAACACTTATGGACAGCACTTCATTCAAAACGTCTGTTTTCTATGTCCACAGAGGCAGTCGAACGCATCCCAGACTTTGTGTGACATCATCCGTCTGAGCAGAGACCAGGCCAATCAGCTTCAAGAGCTGTCACAGCCCGACCCTCTGCTGACTGTGCTGGAGTCGTAAGTCTGCATTATTAGCACCATAGTCTTCATCTTTTATGGGGATAGGTTTTGTATGTATCGAATGCCATGGGGCTTCTCCATTTACAAAAACAATAAAAACAGGGCTGAAAGATTAAACACTATTTGAACCCAAACACACACACACACACACACACACACACACACACACACACACACACACACACACACATAAAACCTG
This sequence comes from Rhinogobius similis, assembly GCA_019453435.1. Lineage (NCBI taxonomy): Eukaryota > Metazoa > Chordata > Actinopteri > Gobiiformes > Gobiidae > Rhinogobius > Rhinogobius similis. Next base: position 37,429,711 of record CM033628.1, read on the forward strand.
CTAACCCTGTTGTCCACTCTAGGTCTGAAACTAGTGAATCGATTAATCTCAAGTAATTGATTTGGGACATATCAGAGAAACACTGCTTTAGATATAGAATAATCATTATCTTAGCTATGCATATGCTATGAACCCAGAGAAGAGATTTTATGACTTGGACAAAGCAAGAATGACACCAAAAATACAAAGGAAACATGAGAACCTCGATTAATCAAAATAACAACTGGAGAAAATAATCATTGTGGACCTCTCCAAACCTGAAATGCAGAGGGTATTGTCACTGTCGCTCAACATTCAGCTCTGGTGACTTATTGTTCTCTTTTCACTGTGGAACTGTACTGTCTTATTTAGATTGTCAGCAGGTTGGAATCAGGTGTTTCAGAGCTGAAGGCAAATAAGCAACACACTTAAAAGTAAAACAAAAATATATCAATCAACTGTAATGAACATTCAGTTGGAATGATTCCAACTGAATTTTATTTTATTCATGTATTTACAGTTATTTGATTGTTATGTACAATATAAAGGCTAATGCCATTAATGTTATATAATGCAAAAGACGAGTGACTTCATTCAGTGTGGATGCTAATGGCTCCGAAAAAATAATATGCTTGTGGATGTGTTTAGATCAGTATGTGGTCTGTGAACTGGACATACAGTGGAAATAAAAAATGCAGTTAGTTGTGTATTTTTAAACATTTTTTATCATTCAACCCTAAACGGAAACAACCCAGTGCCAACTAACTCTAAATGAGTCAGAAGTATTTTCAGCCTCTGACGTGGACGTGTGTTTCTCAGACAAAGCTCTGTGGAGCAGTTGTTACAGAACATGTTCTCTGGAGAGAGGACGGAGAGCTGCATCGTCAATGGGATCCAAGTGCTTCTCACTCTGCTGGAGATCAGAAGGCCCGTGTGAGTGCCAACCCAGCCCACTCCGTGTGTTTGAGGTGCTTTTCACTTGATGCTCACAGATTCTCACATTCTGTGCTTTGACAGAGTGGATGGAGTCATGGACGCTCAGGGCTTTGAGAGAAGTTACCTGGTGAACAGCAGCATATTGTTGGCCATTGAACCACATTTAAAACATTTCCATCAGCTGCTTCTAGAACCACCCAAGGTTTGTCAGTGTCGCTCACTCATGTTCAAGACTAGACCATGGTCAGACTTTAGAGATATAAAGTTTACTGGTTGCATTCATGTGACATCATGACATTCTGCACTGCTCATGCTTTAACACTGGGATGGAATTTGTTGACCTGGTTTATGGTTCATATCTCTGTAATTACATGAAACACAGACACACAAAAAGTACATCATCTGCATCAGCTTCAAATGGAGTGGCATTAATACAACATAGAAACATTTTGTCAATAAGACAATAACACAAAAAGAGTTTAGAAGTCTGAATGTTTACAGAGCTTCAATGTATTAGAAAGGATTTCAAAGTTACCATTAAATTGTCCCAGTACTGTATCTGTAATGTACTGTAATGTGTGTACGTTTTGTGCTTTTGTGAGGCGCATTGCTCTAAAGTTGTGATGACCATGAAATCCAAGATCCACAAGTCTTTCTCCTGCACACACAAGGCACTCTGCACTTAAACCACACCATAACATGCAGCGTTTCTCCATAAAGTTTAGTGTTTCACTCAAGAGAAACAAGTGTTGACTCAGTGTCAACTCGTACATTACAATAATATTTAACACACAAGTAGTAAGTAGATAAATGCAGATGTACAAGTACAAGTAAACACACAAATTGACAGAGTAGAATACATTTATAACAAAACAAAAAAAAGAAACGGCAATTCATTCCATTAATTGTAACCATTTTATAGTGATACTTGCAGCAGTCAATAAGATTCTACAATTTACAAAAACCTTTGGAACTGCACCTAAAATAGCTAATTGGCATGAGTTTTAATAACACTTCAGTGACAATTCTTGTAACATTCCGCCAAAAGGAAGACGATTTGAGCCATTATCAAACTAAATGGGTTATGGTCTGAAATCATCACAACAAATGTAGAACTTGAATGCAGTCCTCTGAGAGTTGAAGCTTCTGCGTAGTGTCCTTAACCTGAGCCTAAACCTGTGCGTGTAGAAAAGCGCGGTGCTGACGAGCCTGGGCGTCCTGGACGATCCTCTGGGGAACACTCGGCTGCACGTGGCCCGGCTCGTGGCCTCGCTGCTCTACACCAGCTCCTCCAGCCATGCCGTGGTAGCCCATGAGCTGTGCCGCCTCAACACCATGGACCTGCTGCTGGTGAGACGGACACATGAGCACACAAGAGCCAAAGCCTCTCCAAACTGTAGACCTGGACTAGAAAAGGCAGATTTTTATTCCAGTTAGAGCAGCTTGTACGCTACATTCACTTTTGAATAAAATAGTACTTCTCAGAGTAGTTTCGATGCCACATAGTACTCTCTTTATGCTACTTTGTGGTCTTGTGTTGTGGTTTTTAGTATTGATTCTTGTTCAAATTAGTATCTAGTGTTGATACTAGTTTTATTATCTGATTTTTGATACTTTGACAACTCTAACTGACAAAAATGAATATCACAATTTTTGTGAATCCAACAGAAATGTGTTAAAACATGTCTTTAAATGTTGAGGTTTAATTATCAGACAAATGTAAATATCAAAAGTGCAGACATTTCACCTTTTGACCTTATTGAAAGTTTACCACATACAGTTTTTGGAGCATTTTTTCATCCAAACGATATATACTCGATATTCTCGCTTTTATTACCGTCCTCTTTTATCTGAAGTCAAGCAGTTTTGAACTTTAAAGCATTTTGACTTTTTACTTCTATCTTTTTAAAGTCTCTGTTTTAAATCTCTTCACTTTTATTCTCTGACTTTCAACTCCACTTGAGTTGAGTGCTCCTCTGCTGCATTTTATAGTTTTATTTATTTTTATTTTATTACTTTTTATCTGTTACGTTTTTATTTGATTGTTTTTAGTGACTATTTATTGTCTTTTCCGTGCAGTCCATTAGAAACGTTTTAGTTTTTTAAAATGTGTTACATAAATAAAGTAGATTGCATTATTCTTGTCCTTCTAATTACATTGATTCTAATTATAAAACCAAATGTTTTTTTTCTCTCATGAATAATTTCTCGGATCAGTTCTTTGTACTTCTAATAGAACTGCAAGTCAAGATACTGTATTTTGTAACAAAATCAAAAGCGCAATCAGCAAATCGCAAAGGCTGCAGTTTTTGAAGTGCTATCATTTCCTCCACAAACAACAACGTATCAAATAATATTATTTATTCTGCATAAAAACTGCTAACGCTGGAGTCCCCCCAACCCCCCCCCTAACATGTTCTGAAACAAATGTGATTCTTTTTGTTTGTTAATTCTATTATTCAAAACATCTAACAAATCTAATCGCAATTGCAATACTGATAATAAACTACTACTATATATATTATTTTTATTATTATATATTATTATTTTGTACAATAAATAATAATTTTAAAAAGATAAATGATATACCATATTTTTCCCAAATCGTGTAGCTCCAACTTCTAATTAAGTATTTTTATCCTGAAGTAGGACTGGGTGATATGTATATGGTATATACGGTGTATGATTGATATATATATATATATATATATATATATATATATATATATATATATATACCCTCAATGGCAGGGTAATAACAGCAGAGCAGACCCACCAAGGCTGGAAACTGAGGGATACTGGAAGAGTATCTGGGAAAAGGAGGCATCACACAACAGCGATGCAAAGTGGCTCGTGGCTCTGAGAGAGGACCACAGCAACCTCCCAGAACAGAATCCAGTCACCATCACAGTGGCAGATATCCAAGAAAGAGTCTCAGGCATGAAAAACTGGACAGCCCCGGCCCAGACATGATCCACGCATACTGGCTAAAGAAACTCACTGCTCTCCATGAACGCCTAGCAGCACAAATGAACCAGCTGCTGAGGGACGGGACTCACCCTGAATGGCTAACCGAAGCGCACAATCCTGATCATGAAGGATCCCTCCAAGGGTACAGTCCCATCCAACTATCGGCCAATAACCTGTCTCTCCACAACATGGAAGCTCATGTCAGGCATCCTCGCGGCTAAGATAAGTGGGCACATGGACCAATACATGAGCAAAGCACAGAAGGGCATAGGCAAAGACACCAGAGGAGCCAAACACCAACTCCTGGTTGACAGAACAGTCGCCCAAGACTGCAAAGCCCGACACACCAACCTGTGCACTGCCTGGATTGATTACAAGAAAGCCTACGACTCAATGCCACACACATGGATCACTGAGTGCTTGGAGATGTACAATATCAATAGGACACTAAGGGCCTTCATAGCAAGCTCAATGAAGCTGTGGAAGACCACCCTGGAGGCCAATGGCAAGCCACTTGCACAAGTGACCATCAGATGTGGCATATACCAAGGAGATGCACTGTCCCCACTGCTGTTCTGTATAGGTCTGAACCCCCTCAGCCAGATAATCAACAAGACTGGCTATGGATACCGACTCAGGAATGGGGCCACCGTCAGTCACCTCCTCTACATGGATGACATCAAGCTGTATGCTAAGAGTGAGCGAGACATCGACTCACTGATCCACACGACCAGGATCTACAGCACTGATATCGGGATGTCATTCGGGCTGGAAAAGTGCAGTCGGATGGTAACAAAGAGAGGGAAGGTAGTCCACACAGAAGGGGTCTCACTCCCCGAGGGAACAATAGCAGACATTGAGGATGGGTACAAATACCTTGGAATACCACAGGCAAATGGCAACCTCGAAGGGGCAACGAGGAAAGCAGCAACTGCCAAATACCTCCAGCGAGTAAGGCAAGTCCTAAGAAGCCAGCTCAATGGCAAGAACAAGTCCCGGGCGATAAACAGCTACGCCCTGCCAGTGATCAGATACCCTGCAGGCATAATAAGATGGCCAAAGGAAGAGATACAGACCACAGACGTTAAGACACGAAATAACTGAAGTGGCTGATATCAAGAAATCCTACCAGTGGCTAGAGCGGGCCGGACTAAAGGACAGCACAGAGGCACTCATCATGGCTGCACAGGAACAGGCCCTGAGCACCAGAGCGATAGAGGCCCAGATCTACCACACCAGACAAGACCCACGGTGTAGGCTGTGCAAAGAAGCTCCTGAGACAGTCCAACACATAACTGCAGGGTGTAAGATGCTGGCAGGGAAAGCATACATGGAACACCACAACCAAGTGGCTGGTATAGTGTACAGAAACATCTGTGCGGAGTACGGACTGGAAACCCCAAGGTCAAAGTGGGAAACACTTCCAAAGGTGGTAGAGAATGACCGAGCGAAGATCCTGTGGGACTTCCAGATACAGACTGACAGAATGATAATGGCAAACCAACCAGACATCGTGGTGGTGGATAAAGAGCAGAGGAAGGCCGTTGTGGTTGATGTGGCGATACCAAGTGATGGCAACATCAGGAGAAAGGAACACGAGAAACTGGAGAAATACCAAGGGCTCAGAGAAGAGCTGGAGAAGGCCTGGAAGGTGAAGGCCAAGGTGGTGCCCGTGGTGATCGGAGCACTTGGGGCAGTGACCCCCAAACTGGAGGAGTGGTTACAACAGATCCCTGGAGGAACATCAGACATCTCAGTCCAGAAGAGCGCAGTGCTAGGAACAGCTAAGATACTGCGCCGAACCCTCAAGCTCCCTGGCCTCTGGTAGAGGACCCGAGCTCAGAGATGGATGTGACCACCCGCGGAGGGTGAGCAGGGAATTTTTTTTATTTTTATATATATGTAATATCACAATTTTCTGGGGCCAAGTTCATGTTCACTTTGTATTTTTCTATATATCTTCTTCTTATATATCTATATCTAATTGTGATTATTCTGACCAGTGCAACTGCGATTAGATTTGCAATGTATGTTTTAATAACAGGATTCTGCTCAAATTCACATTTTAAACATAATTTTGTCATTTTTAGTCACGTTTTTGTCACATTCAGTTGTGTTTGTCAGATTTAAATACATTTTTGTCCCTTGTAGTCATGTCTTTGTTGTTTTTAAGTCAGGTTTTTGTCACTTTTAGTCACGTTTTGATGCATTGAGTTGTATGTGTCGTTTGTAGGTGCGTTTTTGTTGCTTTTGAACTGATTTTGTATCTGTTTTGGTCGTGCTTTTGTCACTTGTCTCATGTTTGTACAAATCCAAACTAGTAGCAGTTTTTTATTCAAATCCAAGCAAGACATTTTGTTGAATGCGTTTAATTGTTTGGCCCTGGCCTTTAAGAAGTAAATATACTCATCTGCTCAGAGGCTTCAGAGGCTAAACAACAGGAGAAAAAGTGTGTTTGAACAGACAGCACAGACAGAAAGAGACAAACAGTCAATCACGATACAATGATTTCAGAAAAATAGCAGATTGTCAGAGGGACGAGCTCACATTCAGATTTATCACCGTATCACCCAGACCTATACTTAAGTACTCTTATTTGAGGACAGTTTTTGACTACTCTGTTAATATGCCGTCATCTGTGATTTTAAGAAACATTTTGGAAGTGTTGTTCATCTTATAAGATTCTACAAATAATCTTCAAAACTAAAGCGTGCTAGATGTTTTCTTGCTTTGATTCTTCTCTTGTCTCTTCTCAGGACTTGTTCTTCAAATACACATGGAACAACTTCCTTCATCTTCAGGTGGAGCTGTGTGTGGCGGCCATCTTGAGGCCCTGCGCGCACGAGATGAGACTGCAGCCCATGCTGGGCTCCCAAGACAAAAGCCAGCAGACCAGCGAGGAGGGCCCCCAGGAGCCCAGCGAGGCCCCGAGCACCAAGAGCACGTTAGACCAGCATGAGAACTCTGCACACAACTTACTCATGAGCCATGTACGAGTCTGAGCCGCTTTACAAAGCACTCGTCTCAGAGTTTGACATGGAAATACTAAGATTGAGCTTGTTTTGAAGTTGTTCCAGCACTGCCGCCTGGTCCAGCGCATTTTAGAGGCGTGGAACGAGAACGATAAACTGCAGTAAGTACTGAGCTGAACTCACACACACGCAGCCACGTTGTACCTCAGCTGTTAAAGGAGAGACGGATCAGGCTTTTTCAGGGACTTAATATTAAATTACAACATAAGTAGATCATCACTTTACACTTTGTAAAATGCAACAGTGAATAAAGCGGCCTAATATTAGAAAGACTTCCTGTTGAAAACTGCAGAACTGAAGCCCCGCCTCTTCATAGTGACATTTCACTGTAACAAGCAGCAGATTGTCATTGACATGTTTTTATTTTTGTGGCTATGTGACATTTTAGAATGATACATTTTCACTTTTTCATATAAAATCACAACTAAGTACAGGATATGGGCGGGGATAGGGGGCAGGTGAAAACAGGAATTCTATGAGCACTGGAGCCTCACTTACAGGACAATACAGGATATATATCAGGACTTTTCAACTTAGGGCCCAGAGGCCAAATCAGGCCCTACAAGGGACATGATCCGGCCCTCAACCCATCTTCATAAATATGGAAAGCATTTCATCTCTTGTTATTGGTTTAGTCCTGATTTAGACCTGGTTTATACATGGAATAGACCTAGTTTAGACCTGGTTTAGACCTGGTTTAGTACTGGTTTAGTCCTGGTTTAGACCTGGTTTATACATGGAATAGACCTAGTTTAGACCTGGTTTAGACCTGGTTTAGTACTGGTTTAGTCCTGGTTTAGACCTGGTTTAGACCTGGTTTAGTCCTGGTTTAGTCCTGGTTTATACATGGATCAGACCTGGTTTAGACCTGGTTTGCACATGGATTCGACCTGGATTAGACCTGGTTTAGACCTGGTTTATACTTGGTTTAGACCTGGTTTATACATGGATTAGAACTGGTTTAGACCTGGTTTATACGTGGATTAGACCTGGTTTAGAACTGGTTTATACGTGGATTAGACCTGGTTTATACATGGTTTAGACCTGGTTTAGAACTGGTTTATACTTGGTTTAGACCTGTTTTATACATGGAATAGACCTAGTTTAGACCTGGTTTAGACCTGGTTTAGTCCTGGTTTATACATGGATCAGACCTGGTTTAGACTTGTTTTATACTTGGTTTAGATCTGGTTTATACGTGGATTAGACCTGGTTTAGACCTGATTTATACATGGTTTAGACCTGGTTTATACATGGTTTAGACCTGGTTTAGACCTGGTTTAGTCCTGGTTTATACATGGATCAGACCTGGTTTAGACCTGGTTTAGACCTGTTTTATACTTGGTTTAGACCTGGTTTATACGTGGATTAGACCTGGTTTAGACCTGATTTATACATGGTTTAGACCTGGTTTAGTCCTGGTTTATACATGGATCAGACCTGGTTTAGACCTGGTTTAGACCTGTTTTATACTTGGTTTAGACCTGGTTTATACGTGGATTAGACCTGGTTTAGACCTGATTTATACATGGTTTAGACCTGGTTTATACATGGATTAGACCTGGTTTAGACCTGGTTTATACATGGTTTAGACCTGGTTTAGAACTGGTTTATACATGGTTTAGACCTGGTTTAGTCCTGGTTTAGTCCTGGTTTATACATGGATCAGACCTGGTTTAGACCTGGTTTGCACATGGATTAGACCTGGTTTATACTTGGTTTAGACCTGGTTTAGAACTGGTTTAGTACTGGTTTAGACCTGGTTTAGACCTGGTTTATACATGGTTTAGACCTGGTTTAGAACTGGTTTAGTATTGGTTTAGTACTGGTTTAGACCTGGTTTATACATGGTTTAGACCTGGTTTAGGCCTGATTTAGACCCGGTCCAGTCCTGGTTTAGACCTGGTTTACACATGATTTAGACCTGGTCCAGACCTGGTTTAGACCTGGTTTAGGCCTGATTTAGACCCGGTCCAGTCCTGGTTTAGACCTGGTTTACACATGATTTAGACCTGGTTTAGACCTGGTTTAGTACTGGTCCAGACTTGGTTTAGACTTGGTTTACACATGGTTTAGACCTGGTTTAGGCCTGATTTAGACCTGGACCAGACCTGGTTTAGACCTGGTTTAGACCTGTTGGCACGTTGGACATGTTTCCGGCCCAGAAGACAAAACCATCCAACAAATCTGTCCCTCAGTAAAATAAAACAGCCCTGCTTTATATAATGTAACTGTGAGTAAACAACAACAAAGGAAACAAAAAAGGAAACACTGTTGTAACAAGGTTAAACGCTCATTAAAGTTGATTTTGCATAATGTGTGTGGGGTGCAGGTCACATAGAATTGTAAAACAGCTGTCATAAAATTAAAATCAGTGTCGGTGCAGTTGTTTTTTCACAGAATGCCTCCTAATATTCTGTCCATAAAAATGAACTTACAAGGATTGGAAAAAGAGAAAGGAAAAACAATGCTATGTACATAAATGATACACCTTCCATTCATTTGAAATATAGCCTTGAATTGTAGACCATTTTTCAACAAATAAGTCACTTTTCATTTGCAGTCTGCAGTTATTGGCTCCATATGAGATACATCTGTAAACATGGCTGTGGCCAGAGGCAGATAACAGACATTACAATTTGATCAAATATTATTCTGATTCCTAAATAGTTCTCAGTTGCACATTGCGAGTCTTTCCACAGACTTTCAAACGATTATAAGTTTGTAACATAAAATAAAGTTTGTTTGGATTATGACCTCAAACACTTCCATTTTCCCTCCATCTCAGTTTGGACTTAAAGTGTTTATTATCGTGTTTTGTGGAATAATCCCTTGGTAAATATCTATTATAGTTTTACATCAAGTTAAGTTATTAAGATCTGCGATATCAATATTACTGCGATATTATTGCTTTTTGACTAAGGCTGAAACTAATGATTATTTTAGTCAGCAATTATTTTTTATTGTAGATTGAGACTTAGAATAAACTATCTTTTTTAACTAAATAAATGTTGAAATATTGTGAATGAAGGTTTCTAGAATGAGAGTATTTATGAATAAAGTGTATAATGGAGGAAAATCAGAAATCGTCAATTCTTTTTTTTGGCCATTTTTCTTTAATAATGTCACTGTCTGTTATGAAAGTCTTTAAGTTTGTGTTTAGAGTCTGTTTAGTCCAGAGAACAATCACCATCTTCAAAATACGACTGCAATTACAGTTTGCAGTTGACTAGTCACGATTATTCTCCTAATTGTTGCAGCCCTATTTTTGATGCAATAATGTCATATTGTGTGTATAATGTTATATTAAAATCCATCCCAAATGCAGAGACAATTTACACATTTTTTAGTCAGTTTAAACGGTCAAAATAAAGGTGTTATCAGGTATTATTATTTGTCAAATGATAACTTTTGTGTAATTTATGGATTTTGGCCGTTGTTTACTGTACGGTTGCTAGGTAACAATCGTGGAGTTACCTGCCTATGTCACATCTGCTGCTCATGTCCAACCAGGAAGTAACATAAACTTTACCAAAATGGGAGGGAAATGGGCAACATTTTCAGTAAAATCTTAAATATAATCATGTTTACAAGGTTTTATTGATTAATCTGACTTGCCATACGCACTTTAACCTCTTGACCTCTGTCCCAGGTCAGAGGGCGGCATGAGGAGAGGATACATGGGCCATCTGACCAGGATCGCAAACACTGTGGTCCACAACCTGGAGAAGGGCCCAGTGCACACACAGATCAGCCGTCTGATCTCAGGTCAGTGTACAGCAGCGCGTGCACACAGCGCCCACGTGCTGTGTTTTAATACAAACTGTGTGGATGCAGAGCTGCCCGAGGACATCAGGGGGCGCTGGGAAAGCTTCGTGGAACAGACCCTGACGGAGACTAACAGGAAGAACACGATAGACCTGGTAAACACTCCACACTCTGCACAAGGCGTCAAAAAGTATATATTCAAGAATATTTATGGACTTTACAGTGATACAGAAGTATTCCTCCTATTATTAGTGCCAGTGGTGGAAAATAACAAAAGTAAAAGTAGTTTGTCCAGCTATACTTTACCTAAGTCATTTTTATAGTGGATACAAGTGGATACTATCTGTACTGTCTATTCCTCTACATTTTTGAACTGGACTGAAAAGTAGAAAGTATTTTTCATATGGTTTTAGGGCTTAAACTATACACATACAATTCACCAGAAAAATTAAGATATTGATTTTAATCGCTACTGTTGAACAAAGATCAGCACAATTCAAATCAAAATCACAAAATTTAAGGCTTTAACAGCTCTCAAAATCTGTGGGAACTTCTTTACATGTTACACTCTTAAAGAGCATTTTCAAACGTTTACTTCATACCATTTATATATTTTTGCTTGCGTGTCTGTACTTTAACACTGATTACTGCAACAGTGTCACTGTAAGACAACGTGACTGACTATGATATTACATTTTTTTCATTACAAGTTTTCGTGTTGATGTAAATACGTAATCATTTATATGAGAAACACTGCTTTCAAATCTGTAAGAATAAGTGTGTCCATGTTGACAGGTTGGGAGTGGAAATCCCCGTCCTTCTTCAGAGGACGACATGGAGAGCCCTTTCCCCAAAGAACTCACATTACAACAGGTACTGTCACTCACTATCTAGGACTGGGTGATACTGACAAAAAGGATTATCTTATATTTTTGGGGGGATTATGCCATAATGATGGTCAGTCCTGCAGTAATGTGTAAAACATGTCTTTAAACGTATACGTTGAGGTTTAATTATCAGCAAATGAAATGTCTTCAGTCAATCACAAAAGGGCAGAAGTATCACCTTATTTGAAAGTTTACAACATAACTTTTTTCATTTTATTTTTGATCAGTTCATATCTTTTTAACTATGAACAATTGGGCTGCAACGATTAAATGACTAATCGTGACTTGTTGTCTATAAAAAAACAATTGTGCTTTGTATATTTGGACTATACAGCCTCTAACACATACGAAAAGTCTTTTACATCAAAGACACTGACATTAAATCAAAATGTCAAAAAAAGTAAGCAATTTTTGATTTTTCATGAATCACTTTATTTGTAAATATTCTCAAGATGCTCAAAATTCATCCTCTATGTAGTTATAAATGTATTTATAATAGTCTCTATTTATAATAGAAATAATTGTTTGACTAATCATTTGTTGCATCCCTAATAAACGATACACTCGACGGACCTCTAACACATCCACAGTTCTACAAAAGCTTGTCCTTGTTCTAGTCCTTCTCAGATTACCAGATCCAGCAGATGACGGCAGACTTCGTGGATCAGTTCGGCTTCAACGATGAGGAGTTCACTGATCATGACGACAACATTGGGTATGGCTAAAACATGACACTGATTTGTGTGCTTTACGACTGTAATAATGACTGCTAATATGACCTGCTCCGGTTGCAGGGCTACTTTTGATCGCATTGCAGAAATCAGCATCAACATCGATTCAAGCCATGACACTGTGAGTTCATATCATCACATTACGGAGGCCTAAGTGTGAGCGTATATTCAGATGACATGGTTTCTGTCTCATGTAGAAAAACTCCTCTGTGTTTGAGGCCTGTTCTAAAGACAGAATACAGCCCTTTGACGACGATGAAGAAGATATTTGGGAGGACAAGGAAATCAACTATGCAACTCAAACGAAATCCCGGAACAGGTCACCCTTTTATTTGTTGTAATAAATATGTTTAACACACATCATAATGGCTGTTGTAATTCTAAAAGGTAATTTTACACCAATCAAGTCGCAGGTTATGAAGAAAAGTTGAAAAATCTGTTGAAAATGACAGAAGTGGAGCAGAGTTCTAAAACATATAGAGCCATGACAGGACACTGGAGCGTTCCACCAGGAGAACCGATGTACTTAGAGCATTTTAGATATCCAATTAAGATATCAAAATTAACCATATCTTATTAATATTGCAAATGTTTATTTTGAAGTCCTGTTTTTACTATTACATGTTACTGTTCACACTGGCTGCTAGCTAGGGCTGGGTGATATGGCAAAAAAAATATTATCACGACCAGATCATGATTTCGATTTGATCTCGATTCATGTTCACTTTATATTTTTCTATTGCCTATACACAATTTAGGAAAAATATATAATTTTGATTTTTCTGACCAGTGCAACTGAGATTAGATTTGTGATTTATGTTTTATTCTGCTCAAATTCACATTTTAAACACAATTTGGTCACTTATATTTGGTTGCATTTTGGTGCAGTGAGTCACGTTTGTTGTTTGAGGGCACGTTTTTGTCGCTTTTGAACACATTTTATTGCTTTTTGGCATACAAATCCAAACTACAGCATAAGCAGTTTTATTCAAATCAAAACATGACATTTTGTTTGTGGAAGAAAGCCTTCGTGATTTGGTAATTGCGTCCATTAAAATTGCGATTTTGTGTCGATTTCGTTGAATTTTGCAGCTCGAGCCTGTAAGAGGTAAATAAAGTCATCTGCTCAGAGGCTTCAGAGGCTAAACAACAGGAGAAAAAGTGTGTTTGAACAGACAGCTGCATTAAAGACACAAACAGTCAATCACGATACGACCATTTCACAAAAATAGCAGATTGTCATGATTCGATTTTTATCACCATATCGCCCAGCCCTACTGCTAGCTTATCTAACGAACACATTTGTAACAGTAAAGTTGAAAGCGCAAGATCATATTTGTACTATTCTTTTAAGTATTGATAAATGAATGTCTAGTTTCAATCTAGGGCTAGAATCAATTAGTCTGTGTGTGATTTTCCATACTTATGACAAGCTCTGACGTTGGGTGACCAGTGGAGGATGGCTGAGGGATGGTATATGTGGTTTTGAACATGAAGTCTAAGTGCAATACAATTAACAAATAAATTGATCCAGCTGTATTCCTGAATTTCTTCTTGCTGTTGTCTTCAGGTTCGGTGGATGCCCGTCCTCACAGAACCCAGCGGCAGAGGAGACCAGTGACCGCACAGAGCCTCACAGCCCAGACAAACGCACCGACTCCGACTCAGAGGACGAGTCTAAAGACGACCTGGACCCTTTCCTCAGCCAGTGCCACACGGACACACCCAGCAGTAAGCCCCTCCAAACAGAGTTTCACTGGTGTTCAGGCTGAGGTCCAGTACTGTATCAGTGTACAGTATCCATCAAATAAGGGTAGTTTAAGAATAAATGAATTATTTTGTTGTTTAAAAAGTTAATTTGAGCGATAAAGCTGCTGTGGAGCAGAACTGAGCTTTTGCACTGATCACACACTGGACTCTGGATTGAGTCATTCTGTGTCAGCTCAGCCCTGTTCTGTTCCATGTTTGCCTATAGCTCTCCCCTGTATCTCACTATCCAAAACTTCTCAACAAATACAGTGATGTGATTGGTTGGATTGGCGTTACCCGCCTTTATGCAGGAGGAGAAGCTACACACAACAGCGGGCTACACTGAGTGGAGCGGGCGAGTCCCAGCAGGGCGTGCACTCGCTCTTCTCACTTCTCTAATACTACATCGTTATAACAGACATCCCGGCTGATCTGCAGCACTGTGAAAGCTCATCTAAACGGCTCATGGTGGTGTGTGCAGACACTGGCTGGATAGCTGACTTTGGAGAGGTCAACTCCACTGCTCCCCCTGCAGGAGGAGGAGGGGGCTTCGGGGCCTGGGACGCCGCAGTCTCTGAACAAACCACCACAGACTCTGAGGAGAAGGGCTGGGCCACCTTCACCGACTTCCAGCCTTTCTGTTGGTGAGTCCCAGACACATGTACAAGGGACAGTCTGCGCTAATCAGTGGTGGGAAGTACTGTGCTTAAGTAAGAGCACTTTAAACCTGAACGTAATATGTATATATTATGTATTTGTGTATAAAATGCACTAGAGCATTTAGGTAAATTATAACCAAAAATACTACTTTTGACCAAAGATCAGCACAATCCTTTATCAAAATCACATTCATTGCTTTTAACACAGTTAGTGTTCATTTCTGTGAAATACTTACTTTTTGCTCTTAAAGTACATTTTTAAATGGTACTTGACTTACACTTACTTACACTAGAGTAAGTTTTTGCTCTTAAATCTGTACTTTAGTAACAACATTTTAATAATGTGCTGGTCCTCTCTGTGCACAGCTCTGAAACAGGCCCCAGGTGCAGCTCTCCAGTCGACTCCATGAACAGTGGATCAGACGGCACCATCTCAAACCAGAATCGTAGGTTTTTATATTAGTATATACTGTAGTTAGTATATAGTATATACTGTATGTAGTTATGTATTCAACATTTATTCTGTATATGTAAAGGTCATAATTAGGGTTATCAAAAGTCATTATCTAAGTACTATTTGATGCTAAAAATAGAAACTAACATGTAATACAAAGCTCTTAAGTAAAGAAAATAAACACAATTAATAATGGTGAGAGTTTGAGAAGCAAAAATTTGTAATTTCAATTAAATTCTATATAACTTTTTTTTTAAGTAAACGTAAACATAAGGTTTAAGGTTAATTTTTGCCTTCCTGTTTGTCACAATAGCAGTACTTTTTATTTGCTTGATTTCATTGTGTTTTGTTGTTGAGTCAAGACATTTGATATAGTGCTATCATTAGAGACCAGCTCCAGATGTGGTGGAAAGTAACAAAGTACAAAAGTAAAAGTACTGTATATAGAAGTAACATTATTAGGCATCTGTACTGTACCCTGTAGGGATTGACACCTGACATTCTGCCTCAAGATTTTGAGTTTAAGGGGTTTGACCAAAATATATACATAAAAATGACTAGATGATAAAAATACATAACACTTGTATAGCACTATTCATGACTTGAGTGTCATGAAAAGTACTCCACAGTACTCCAAAGTATTCCAAATTCTGTTTGAAATACTATTTTACTCTAAATGTCCGTTTTTAACTGGTACTTAAATACTTTTAGATTTTTATGATACTTGTAGCCCCTGTATCTGTACTTGAGTAAACAGTCCCAGTGTGACCCCATGCGTCTGTGTGGTGCAGCTTGTGGCTGGAGTGTGTGCGTGCCCAGGAAAGCTCCTCTGGTGGCCTCAGACAGCTCCTCCTCCAGCAGCTCCGACACCGACGAGGACGAGGCCAAAGGCGCCACTAAAGAGAGCATCAGCACCGGCGCGGGCAAAGAGACCCTCCGCCTGAGCGTGGACCCCCACAACCAGAGGGCGCTGTTCTCCAGGTCTGTGCCCACACTGCAGAGTCTGAGGGGGGAAGGTAAAGTGCCCAATCAGCTCCTGACTGAAGAATGAGGAGCCTCTGCCGTGTTCATTTGGCAAACTCAATTAATGGGTACATTATGCATAATCAACTTTAATGAGCTTTAAGCCTTGTTACAGCAGTGTTTCCTCTTCATTAATTTACTCAAAGTTGTATTTTGATGCATTTCTACATGTTTGAGTTAGTCCTGTACAGTCCTGCAACTGCAACTCGAGTGTTCAGAAAATTCCTGTTTTCACCTACCCCTTATGCCAGGGCTATTCAACTGTTTTGTCTCTGTCCTCAAGGCCGGAGACGGGCTCAACGCTTTTGAAATACGAAATAAATGTAATAGGAAAGGTTTAACAACATCTGCAGAACTTAACCAGGTCTAAACCAGGTCTAAAAGAGGTCTAATCCAGATCTTAAAAGGTCTAAACCAGGACTAAAACTAAGACTAAAACCACGGCTAAACCAGGACCAAACCAGGACTAAATCCCAGACTAAACCCAGGACTAAACCAGGTCTAAAACCAGGTCTAAACCAGGACCAAACCACTAACAACAGATAAAATATTTTCTATATTTTTGGAAGATGGGTTGAGGGCCGGATCATATCCCTTGGAGGGCCTGATTTGGCCCCCGGGCCTTCAGTTGACTAGCCCTGTCTTGTGCCCTACTTATTTAGTTGTGATAGTATGAAAAATTAAGACTTTGAGTGAAACACGTTGGGTTTTAAAATGTCACTCTTTCTAAAAAATAAAAACATGTCAATGACAATCTGCTGCTTGTTACAGAGAAATGTCACAAAGAGGAGGCAGGGCTTATCAATTCTGCAGTTTTGAACAGAAAGTCAATGGAACGGTTTCTATAATTAAGCCGTTTTAGATCAATATTGCAGTTTAATAAAATGTGAAAAGATGATCTACGTTATGTTATGTTATAGACATGACATGATTAAATGTACAATCAATACAAACTACTCGAAAATGAAGAGATTGAATGCGTGGAGACAAAAGCACAAAGCAAGAAGCTTCAGGGTTTGATTCCTGGGTCAGGTGGGCTGGGCCTATCTGTGTGTGGTGTAAATATTCTTCTCTGTGTAGTCAGTCAACCTAAAACACATGCACAGTGGGTTGAATGTATTTTATGTTTTTACTCAAAGGCTCCCATTTACAAACTCAAACATCCAAGTTTGGCAGTATACACAGGTGACCCAGACATTTAAAAACGTCCATTTGTGTTGTGAAATCGACTTGTTTGTTCATTAAATTTACATAACCTTAAAAGTAGAGACTCTACTATAAAGTAGAGTCCCATTGTTCAGCTCAATCTGAACTAAAGCAAATACATTTTTTTTTTTTCAATTGAAGCACTCAGACTAAAGTAGAACATGGAGTTTTCCACGTTAACAGCGGCCCTCTCTCCTCTCTCCTGTCCCACGTTACTACCTCAGAGTTTTCAGAGCGGCGGTGCCACGGTATGTTGTGCTCCAGACCTCTGCTGCGGGACAGTGGAATGTTCAAAGAGCTTCTGTAACCGGGACATGTTTGCTGCACTGACTTGACACTTTCCAAAACCATTTACTAATCCACGGACCTAACCAAGAGACCACTCCATCTCACATACTCACTTAAGCGTATCTAGTGCAGCAGTAAGTCCACATTTCAGAAGAATGAGGCCGATGTGAGCATGTCCCGGGCACTGGTCAGCAAACTACTAACTTGCTGCAACAAGCATGCTAACAGATACCCTGAAAGAAACGCCTCATACTTGACCATCAATACTTGGCCATCAATGCAACACTGTTAACTCTCAGCTAGGGGCACCAAATGGATGATGTAAATTAGGGCTGCAAGATTAACCGCAGTCAGATTTTTTATTTGAATAGTTACAATTAGCAAATCACAAAGTCAGCAAGTTTTCTAGTACCATAATATTCCTCCACAAAACACCCCTTATGTTTTATTCTGCATAAAACTGCTAATCCAGTAGTTTAGTTCTGTATAAACGTGTTCTAAAATGCAGTTTGAGGCCTCTTTTAGTCTTTGATGTGAATGTGAAGTTTGAACAGAATTATCAACACTTAAATCGTAATACTAATCTTCACAGTAATCTAATAATCATAATTAGATCTCTTTCCCAAATCGTGCAGCCTTAATGTAAATGCAACGTTGCTTCTGACCAGGGATAAGAAATACAATTCTGCACAACTGACATTTATTTGTTTATTGTGCAGTGATGCAGAAAAAAAGCCAGAAGCAAAATGCAACCCAGGAGACGGAGATGTGTCTGTGGCCAGTTCAGCGCAGCAGTCAGATGTCACTCTGTAAGTACAGCCACGTGTCAGCTCCTGAGCCCACAGACCGGCTCACCTTAGAGCGCAATGGGACGCTTCTGTTAATGGCAGAGTGTCCTGCTCTGGACCTGGCTCTGGGTCCAGAGGCAGCATGAGCAGATGACGTCACCTAAACACCTCATGTTTTTCTTAATAATTGAAATCTAAATTGTACTTGAATTTTTCCATTCTTATCATACTGTACCTTCTAATCATTTCATCCGATTTCAGCTATTCACAAAAAGACATTTACTTTGTGTCGCTGTAAGTGTATTCCAGCTGTAAACAGTACTTTCCTGTTTAAAGCTGGAGTAAACAGGACACTACTTCTTTCTCCTCGTCCATCTTAGAGTTCTTGTGTTCTGTCTTGTCCAATTGTCCTGCTCAAAACGAGCCAGACGGCTTTGGAAGCTAGACCTCTCAGGGTCCACGTTGGATCGCTTAAACGGGCCGGCACCAGGCTTTCAGACCGTCCTGATCCGCTCCAGATAAACCAGTGTGACTGACTGCAGACCGAGGCTTTTCTCTTGCAGCTCTGCAGTGCCTCATCAGTCCTGTGTGTTGTGACTTCCAGGGAAACGCAGCCCTCGGCGAATGGTCCGGCCTGACCCTTTGAGAGGGGCGCAAACATCACTCCATCCAACACAAGACCCCCCTCCTCCAGAGAGACAGGAACGGCGCCACCAGGAGGTCGACCTTTAGCTCTGCTCTGCCAAGAGACAAAATGTTTTATCATCTCCAAACTGAGTTACTAAAACCATACAGCTGTAATATTCCTTCTCAATTGGATAGTGAATACTTCATTCAACTTCAAACTGTTTTTCCATTTGATGTTTACGAAACTGTGGTGAAGTCACTGTAGGGGTAATGTTGACTACAACACCAAAAATGACGATCCAAATTAGAACAGTGTAAATTAGGGCTGGGAATCACAGGGTCCCTCTCGATTGGACACACAATACATGGCTCACAATACAATCACATCACTATTTTGCGATACGTGCGATAATTGTGATCTTATGCACATGAAATTCTGCAATATATCACTTTTTTAAAAGAACCATACAAATTTTAACAACAGTATTTCTTAGTCAAACCACAACCTGCACAAACTTAATATGAAATACAGCCATTTTAATCATCCACATTGTGAATGTGTCAAATTCTTTGTCTAAACAAGCAACAAAATTGTAGCACTGTCACAAAATAATGTTGTAAACTTCCCAAAAACTCACAGTGATGTTGATAAAACAGCCAGTGATATTGATACTGTATCACCAAATTTAGCTTCTATATATACTATATATGGATATTTTGATATTTCAGCACACCCCTAATGTAAATGAGTCTATGTGCAATGTATTTTAATTAGTTACAAGCTCAAGAAAGATGTTTTTTTAACATCTTTAACATTATGAACAGAACTAAAGTTGTCCAGACACCATGTAATGCCACTTCTTCTTACGTGGCATTTTGCACTATGTTCCCACCCAAGACAAAGTCACCCACTGAGACGGCCGCACTAAGGTGGTCCTACTTCTTCTTTCTGGTTGTGGTTCTCTTTTCTTATCACCCCTGTTTAATTGGATGATAATTCTTGTAGATTTGCTACAACGCGGCCAAACGCGACCAAACAATATTCAATGTTTATTTATTATGTTAAAGCAAATGTTGCAGTGTTATTTATTTGTCTCAAAGAAAGCCATCTGCAGCTTTGTACTTCATTTGTAAATGGTTTTGTTGGTGTTTCTTTCAGTAGCAGTTAGCTCGATTATTAGTATTATTATTTTTAAGTTTACTCCAATGAGACAGCGGGCGTAAAGGAGAGCCACCTGAGAATCACAAACCAAAAAGCATAAGAGCAGCAGCCTCCTGAGTGCGGTCATCTCGTCCTCAGTGTGGTCCTGAGTGCAGAGGACACACACACACACAGCTCAGCACTCACACTTCACCCACCCATGACCCAAAGTGACGTCCCACCATGTACTATTGTGACCTTTGAACCCTGTATTAGGCCGTGGCTAT
This sequence comes from Rhinogobius similis, assembly GCA_019453435.1. Classification (NCBI taxonomy): domain Eukaryota; kingdom Metazoa; phylum Chordata; class Actinopteri; order Gobiiformes; family Gobiidae; genus Rhinogobius; species Rhinogobius similis. The sequence continues at coordinate 37,450,236 of CM033628.1, forward strand.
TCTTGGTAATATGTAAACGTAATATAAATGTAAACTATATATAAACAGTATATCTATTTTTGGAATAACGCCGATGTGGGGCCAGTTGTGCGTGTGTCGTACTGTCGAAACGCAGAGGCAATAATGAGACGTGTGTATTTGAGTTTAGGGCTCAGCATCAGTTCATGTCTGCTCCATTCTTCTTCCACCGGATCTGGCACTTTGTACGGCTGTGAGCTGCACTGTCTTCCCTAGTGTCCACATCCAGGAGAATTCAGGTTTAGCGCAACTTTCAACAACTGTAATTGGTAACCGTTTGTCTTACTTAGAAGTTACGACCATTCTTTGCTCCGTTTACGACTGCTAGCAGAAATGCATTATCAGCGACATTGGCTTATACTTAAGGTAAAGCTGCTGACAAAGTGTTCCATAACAAATGTTTTCTCAGGCGATCAGTTCATTATTTTAACTGCAAAATCTGCTTTGCACCGTCCACCATTTGCACATTAAACTACATAAGGCCCTGCAGCCTGTTTATGACCACACTATATCTTCTTTTATGATTCCAGATTACAGATTGGTGGAAGAGGAAGTTGTACTAAACCAGGATTATCTTGACGTTCGTGTGTGCCAGTGATGCTTTACTAGGGCTGCACGATACGATAGCAAATAGTGATTTTTGCAAATTAACAACCCTTTTGAAATATTTTGAAGTTCATGTTTTATATAGTAAGCTTAGCTGAATGAAAACAAAAATGTAAATGACTTAACTTGTCAAACTAAAAAATAAAAACTGTACAGAGAAAATTGTTAAAAATAGGTTTAATGAGTCTAAAATATGACTTTTTTATGCTTTAAATATGTACTCTGTAACTCCTCTGGCAGAGGGCCTGTCACCTGTTTGTCTCCATTTAATTGTCATTTGCCTGTAATGTTCCATTATAGGGGTGTCAAAAGTATTGCAATCTGATACTAAAACTAGTATCAAAAGAAAATACTATCAATATTTAAAAAATAAAAAATCACACTGTAGAGGATGTGATCTTTTTAAAAATGATTTTGAGTTTATCAGATCTAGTACAAGACCACATGGAAACAAAGAAAGCACTATTATTTTGTGGAAACAATGTCGGTCTATTGTATATAAAATAGCATTTTTAATTATTATTGTTGTATTAAAATCGGTATCAAGTCTATTCCTTCGTATCAAAATTGAGTTTGAAATTTTACAGTATTCCACAGTATGGGATTTAAGTTATTTATAGTGCGTTTAAATCAGTTACATGTGTTATTTCTATATTTTTTTTAACACTTGGCTCAATAACTTTACCCGATGGTCTCTATGGAGATTGATAAGTTTAATGCCATATGGAGGAACCTTACAGGAAAAGCAATCGGATCTCTATGGAGACAATTTTTATTTTATTACATAATTTAAATAAAACCAATTCTGTATTAGACGGATGCTGATTTAGCACAAATGACATTTTTGCTATCTGTGGTGCAGCCCTATGCTTAACTTTCTCATCTTTCTCAGGGCAGGAGTGGTATATAAATTGTACATATTTTGCCTATTGACATATGTAGATTGTTGTATTTATTTGAAACGCACTTTTTTGAGCAGCACTTTGTGTTGTGTGTAACAGTGCCATGTGCCACCCTTGTTCGCCGCTCAAAGAGGAAGGTCTTTGACTGGAACAAGTAAAATCATGTAGATAGTGTTCAATGCTTTTTGCCAAAGTGTGACTTCAGACAGTACCGCGCACACAGCAAGCGTTCACATGTGACTTCAGACTGCACCGCGCACACAGCAAGTGTTCATAAGTGACTTCAGACTGCACCGCGCACACACAAGCGTTCACATGTGACTCAGACTGCACCGCGCACACACAAGCGTTCATAAGTGACTTCAGACTGCACCGCGCACACACAAGCGTTCATAAGTGACTCAGACTGCACCGCGCACACACAAGCGTTCATAAGTGACTTCAGACTGCACCGCGCACACACAAGCGTTCACATGTGACTCAGACTGCACCGCGCACACACAAGCGTTCATAAGTGACTCAGACTGCACCATGCGTACACAAGCGTTCACATGTGACTTCAGACTGCACCGCGCACACACAAGCGTTCATAAGTGACTCAGACTGCACCGCGCACACAGCAAGCGTTCACATGTGACTTCAGACTGCACCGCGCACACAGCAAGTGTTCATAAGTGACTCAGACTGTACCGCGCACACAGCAAGCGTTCACATGTGACTTCAGACAGTACCATGTGACTTCAGACTGCACCGTGCACACACAAATGTTCATAAGTGACTTCAGACTGCACCGTGCACACACAAATGTTCATAAGTGACTTCAGACTGCACCTCGCACACACAAGCATTCACATGTGACTTCAGACTGCACCTCGCACACACAAGCGTTCACATGTGACTTCAGACTGCACCGCGCACACACAAGCGTTCACATGTGACGTTAGACTGCACCGCGCACACACAAGCGTTCATAAGTGACTCAGACTGCACCGCGCACACACAAGCGTTCATAAGTGACTCAGACTGCACCGCGCACACACTAAGCGTTCATTAGTGACTCAGACTGCACCGCGCACACACAAGCGTTCATAAGTGACTCAGACTGCACCGCGCACACACAAGCGTTCATAAGTGACTCAGACTGCACCGCGCACACACTAGCGCTCATAAGTGACTCAGACTGCACCGCGCACACACAAGCGTTCATAAGTGATTCAGACTGCACCGTGCACACACACATGTTCATAAGTGACTCAGACTGCACCGTGCACACACAAGCGTTCACATGTGACTCAGACTGCACCGCGCACACACAAGCGTTCACATGTGACTCAGACTGCACCGCGCACACACAAGCGTTCATAAGTGACTCAGACTGCACCGCGCACACAGTAAGCGTTCATAAGTGACTTCAGACTGCACCGCGCGCACAAGCGTTCATAAGTGACTCAGACTGCACCGCGCACACACAAGCGTTCACATGTGACTCAGACTGCACCGCGCACACACAAGCGTTCATAAGTGACTCAGACTGCACCGCGCACACACAAGCGTTCACATGTGACTCAGACTGCACCGCGCACACACAAGCGTTCATAAGTGACTTCAGACTGCACCGCGCACACACAAGCGTTCACATGTGACTCAGACTGCACCGCGCACACACAAGCGTTCACATGTGACTTCAGACTGCACTGCGCACACACTTGTTCATAAGTGACTTCAGACTGCACCGCGCACACACAAGCGTTCATAAGTGACTCAGACTGCACCGTGCACACACAAGCGTTCATAAGTGACTCAGACTGCACCGCGCACACACAAGCGTTCACATGTGACTCAGACTGCACCGCGCACACACAAGCGTTCACATGTGACTTCAGACTGCACCACGCACACACTTGTTCATAAGTGACTTCAGACTGCACCGCGCACACACAAGCGTTCACATGTGACTCAGACTGCACCGCGCACACACAAGCGTTCACATGTGACTCAGACTGCACCGCGCACACACAGGCGCTCATGTGTGAAGGGCTCGTCCACAGTTGTCCGTTCATCTGCAGCTGTCTTTGTTTAATCCCGGCTCTGTGTCCCAGTCATGTGGAGGTTCTGAGTGGGAGCCGCGCACATGTCAGGCAGAAGGAGAAAGCTTTGAAATCCATCTTGTGCAGCTATTTTTTGCTTTCAAGCACTTTGCAATGTTGGATCCGTCCAAGGCATGGGGAGATTGACTGTTTTACAACGTGATTATTCAAATTAAATGAATAAATCTCATTGATGACACTTTTCATAGTTGGATATAAGGTATAAAGAAGATTTTGTCTATGAAATTAAGAATATGTTTTGGATATAGATAAGGGCTAAAGACATGAGAGAGATGACTTGCAATGTTTGAGTGATCTTCTTGTAGGGCTGTCATGATAATTACTATATATATATATATTGATATATTGTTAAATATATGATAGAAGGAAAACAATTTTTGGGGCTCAATATTTATTGCATGTATCTTTTCTCACTCTGTTTTTTAAAATACATATATTTTTGCGTTTACCTTTTCTTTGTAGGAAACTTTTCTATTACATAAAAATTTGAGTTATGACTCTTAATAATACTCATTCTGTTATTTTATATTGTAGCTCATGTTATTTATGATTTGATACTTTAAAAAAGGATTTACCAGGATTTTCCAAAGTAGTTTCAAAATATAATTTATCGCAATCTATCACCCTTCAAAATGTGTTATCATGACAGGCCGGTCTTCTAGTGCAGTAAATTATGATAATATAATAATCTAGTGTTGTTCATACTGTGCTCCCGTATCGCCCCATGCCTTTGTGTGCAGGATAAGGTCCAGCGGTTTACACGTCAGGGTTTACACAGAAAACCATGAGTTTTTTCTGTCAGGGTTATTGATCTCCCAACACACACGTACGTTGGGTTTTCATGTTTTTGAGGACATTACAATGACATTTCCTGGAGACTCGATACTCGTATACTGTATTTTAGGTTTTCTGCTCACATAATTGCTGTTTATATTAGTTCAAGCTGGGGTGGAGAGAAAACGATAGCAAAGGTAAAATATTTTATAGTAGAGGAGCTTCAGTGCATTTAATACTAAACTCATTGGTATCGGTACCTAGTATTAATTGGTATCGGATCATATCAAAAATCCCTGGTTTATCGCCCAGTCGCTATTTGCCTGCACTAAACTAAACCCTGCCCTAAATCCAGCTGAAGTGCAAACCATGTTGTTGTTAATCTAAAACAGGGCTATTTAACTCGCGGCCCGGGAGCCAGATCTGGCCCTCCAAATGATCTGATCCGGCCCACGACCCAGCTTCCATATATTCAAAAATATATTTTCTCTTGTTTACAGGTTTAATTCTGGGTTAGTACTAGTTTAGACTCTTTTTTGTCATGTTTTAAACCTTGTTTGATTCTGCTTCTGACCTGGTTTGATTCTGGGTTAGTCCTGGTTCAGACCTGGTTGGTATCTAGTTCTAGTTTAATTCTGGTTCAGTCTTTGATTGAAAATTTTGTATAGGAAGAAGCATTTTGTATTTTCACAAAAAATGTATATTGCAGTAGTTACATGTATTTAATAATTATCAAAACAAATCTAAGATATTTTGTGCGATCCCAAATTTTGTTTGTTCAAAGTGACGCGCCGTGCACCTATCTGGCCCACGAGTCCCCACAATGGGATAAATACCGTCCACATCCTCATCCTCACAATCGTGGAGTGTGTGGGAGCTTCAATGCTGTCTTCATCTTTAAGTGCCGTTAGGTTTGCACATCGCTGTATCGTCCACACACCTCCCCCCAAAATCACCTGGATTCAAAACGTCTACTTTCTGTTTAGCTTCTGTGGGGGTTTATGTGCTGTACAATGCCTTTTGGAATTGTGAACTGATGCTGGCGTATTTTCATTTCATTTGAGTGACGTGTCTTGTTATCTGTTGTCTGTTTAGCTTGTAGATTCCAATATGATAATAAATAATATATGTTAAACCAAGAAAATGTCTGTGTCTTGTAAATATTCACCATAGAACTATAATAAAACCTGGAAGATGAATCCAAAATGGCCGCCCTGTTTATCCCTATGGAGTGAGCTCATTGGCGCATGACCCCAAAAAAGTTTCTTACTTCTGCATTTACTTCCTGATACGGAGGCTGCCATCTTTGTTTTACTTCCTGATACGGAGGCTGCCATCTTTGCTTTAGGGCGCCACGTGACGACAATCCCCCACTTCTTATAAAAACGGTAATTTCGGTGATTTTAGAAATGGTAGAAAAGAACATTTCCTTCTATTTTATTTAAATACCAATAATAATTCAGTACTGTCTGCAATTATAATGAGCAATTATAGAAAAAGGCTGGTTCCAAGAGGCTGCAGTACCTCGCACGGCCACAAATCAATCTGGGACACAAACAGAGGGGGCGTGCCTTATCCTCATCCATGATATTCACATTGATAAGACGATCCTTTTGGGGTATATTTGTTCTTTTTTTTTTTTATAACTACACTTGTTTTTATGTCTTTTATACAAGGCAAAAAGGAAAATCTACAAAGTTAAAATGGCTTGAATTTAGAATATTTATCTGTATTTTTGTCATTTGGTTGCTCTACATTTTCTACAGGTATTTGTGACCTGTTTCTTAATCATTTAAATTGGAGTTAGACATTAAAAAAGTACAAGAACATAAAATTTAGCTTTAAAACGAGAAAAGCATATTATGAAACCACCCAGAAATACTTTAAATCAAATGATAAACTCAAAACGTTCTGAGCAGAAGTTATAAGTGACTGGAGTGATTTAAGTTGTGTAGACATTCCGTGTACAATGGCTGCTCCACCCTTACGCTGTCGCCTCTGGTCAAACATGAACCACCCTGATGCTCTGCACAAACACATGTAACAGTGGACGTTCAAAGGGGGCGGGGCTTGAATCCTACCATTGTCAGCTCCTCTAAAAATGTCACCTGCCCACAGCTATATTCACAGTAATGGGTTCGTGGTATGTTTTAGAAGATGAGACGCAGTAGTGAGAAGGGGATTTTCTACAGAATACTCAGGTAACAGAAATACTCTCTACAGAAGGTCAGGTTTAGTGGACTTTAAGAAGAGGAGCTGACAGAATAATGATATATACTTGGATCACTTTATCAAGCTTTCATTTGGGATAAACTGCCTGTGTGTTACAGATCTGAGCAAAAATGCAGCGGTGGAAGAAGCACTCAGTCTTGTTAGTGAAGTAAAAGTACAGATAAAGGAGCGATTAAAATACAAAATTGTAAAAGCATCATGCATAAAAATCTACTTAAGCAGTACGTATGAAAAGATATGTTTTTATTTGTACTTTTAGAGTAAAAAGTATTCATTCATTCATTTTCTACCGCTTATTCCCGTTAGGGGTCGCAGGTGACTAGAGTCTATCCCAGTGACTTTGGGCCTTAGGTGGGTACACCCTGGACAGTGGCCACTCATCGCAGCTGACACAGAGACATAGACAGACAACCATTCACTCTCACATTCATACACTACGGGCAATTTAGAGTTTCCAATTAACCTGAACACAGTCATGTCTTTGGACGGTGGGAGGAGCCAGAGAACCCAGAGAGAACCCACGGTAACACGGGGAGGACATGCAGACTCCACCCAGAGAGAGCGTGTGATGTAATGAATGAACAAATGAAGAGTAAAAAGTAATTAGTTTTCATTGTTTCAAGAAGAGTATTTTTTATGTATATTTTTGTTTGCTAAAAACGAAGACTTGAACTCAAAACCTTTAGGCAGAATGTCGCCCTAAACATCCTAAAATATAACCCCTCAAACCATACAGAAAGTACTTTTGACTTTTCAGTCCTTTTCAAGTGGAGTAGAAAGTACAGATACCTGCTCTAAGATGTAGTGACATAAAAGTATTTGCTGTAAAATTTACTTAAGTACAGATACCAACAATTGTATTCAAGTACAGTGCTCTTACTTTTATACTTTGTTATTTCCCACCAATGAAAGTTTGCTATTTAAGAGTCTGTGGTGACTGGTTGAATGAGAATGTGGAATGGAATTATTTGTTTTAAATCAGATACGAACGATACTTTGTTTACTTTTGATTGCCAAATCTTAAACATCGTACTATTGCTGCCCAAAACTGTACAAGAAAAATTCTACCAAACATTACTACGGTAGTTGCTTTTCAACATTATTTCAGAAGCATTTCACACAAACCTTGATTTATTAAACATTTTAAAGCTGAATTAAGCTGTTTTAAAACTTTTTTAAGTTATATTCTCAGAGCTTGGGCCAAGACGATTCGGTGCTGTTCTGTGAGACAAACCTCTACTACATGATCAAAGAATCACCAATATTACCCCAGTATCAAAACTCAAAGACTATTGGCTTTAGGTCAAAAAAGTCACTAATTATCTTATGACTTTGTGTGTAGTGACAACAAGCGTGCCTGTTTGAGTGTATAATGTCAAAGCTTTTTGCCCCTATGGTGTAAAAAAGGGAAAAAAAAAAGATTTCACCACAGGCTTCTTTTGTGCTGACAAAGACATAAAACTTTGCTCCAGTTTTTGCGAGGTCGACCATGTAATTACAGAGATATCTATTCTAAACCATCAGCAGTTCTTCCCTTCCCCGTCCCTTTAATTTAAAAACACCATAAAGAATCCTGTGCCCTCCTGATTGCTCCGCTCTGTCCCAGGACGAGCGTGTGTTGTCTGGCTGTGCGCTGCGTTTGGAACGGGATGTGGGCGGACTCCGAGCGGGGTGGAGGAACCTGCCTGTCCGCTGGCAGAGGAGGAGGAGCCTGTGGGGTGTGGGACTCACTGTAGACAAAGACTTCCCCACTCTTGACACTGGAGACCTGCGAGCCAAGAGTGAAGCGCAACAGCTGCACCATTTTCCGACACTTTTTTTTTCCCCCTTTTGCTTCTCTTCTGTATTTGTCAGGAGTGATAGTCGTGCGATGTTACAGAAAGCTCGGCAACGTTCGACTCATCCTTTTGTCAGTTTTGCGTCCCTTATGTTGCCTGCATGAGGTAAAAAAAAAAAAAGTGCTGTTCTTCTTGTAGGTATGGAAAAGCGGTACTGGCAAAAGCGCTCTTAGCTGTGTGCCATGGGGGGTTGCCATAGTTACCCCTCGGCGTCAGAAGCGGACGACAGCGCTCTCCGGCCGTCTGACATCAGCAACAACAAACTGTGAGTCCTTCTACTACTGTACCTACGTCACTCACTGCTGCTCATGTTATCCACCCCTGAAACAAAAGCTACAGTCCGGTTCCTCGCTCCTGCTAATGGTTTAACAGAGGAATGCGTTCGAGATAAGAGTGCGTACGTGCTACATATTTGCGCGATGGCATCAGGCAGAGAAGGTAGCGACAGGAAAAGGCAAAGGCAAAGGCGCGTTAGAAAAAAAACTGTTAGTGTGTGTGTACTTGACTTCTGTGGGACCAGTTGTTATCCAAATGTTTGCGCTGGGATGAGTCGTCTTTGTGGAGCGTCTGCTGGGCCCTGATGCTGGAGTGGAAAGTAAACACATGGCAGGGGCTGAAAAGAGAAGCAGAGAGCTTTGTTTACACATAAATACTACTTTTACAAGAAGCCCTCCTCCCCTTGTGTCCCTGCTGCCCTTCCTGCCGTCCTCCCTCTCTCTCCCAGTCTGTGTGTTGACGACAGGTAGAGGGGAGGCTTTAGATTGAACGCAGAAGCAGGATGTTCACAAAGCAACTTCCTCTAAGTAATGGGCTGAATTACTTACTCCCAATATATACATTTATACTTCCACCAGGAACAAAACAGAACCTTTTGTTTTAAACGCAAAACAAAAGAATCATGACAACACTGCACTCAAACACATCAAAAGTTAAATTTAGAGTTCAGAATGAACCAAGTCCAAATCAGGTCAAAATCAGAACTGGATTAGGCTCGAGACAAAACTAAACCAAGTCTAGACAATTATAAAGTGATTGGAATTAGTTTGAAAAAGGAAGGACAGCATTAAAGCAACCCACAATTATGTGAAAAGGTTTTATGCAATTTGAATAATAAATAGGCCATTTAAAAATATATATATATAAATATACATTGTGTATTTAAAGTGTATTGGAATACATCAGATCCCAGTTTGATCCTTTATGGCCTGGTGTTTGTATATTTGCGACAAAACCAAAACATATAATTAAAAATACTAAAATTCTTATTGACCGTACTTTTTTATATATATATTTTTCAGTGTGCTGTAGCAAACCTAATGACCAACCAAGAAACAAAAAGCCTATCATTTTACCACGTTGTACTAATGTCTAATTGGGTTTAACAGGAATAAGAAACACCAGGTGTTAAAGGGTTAACTACACTGAGGTGAAAGTACTGCCTATGAAAGAAATGAAGGTATGGAATGTAATAAATTCTTTTCTTATTATGCCATAAGGCTTGTTTGTTGCCAATAAATCCCAGTGTTATTACTGCAAGCCTGCTTTTTCACCAACTATTATTACACTATTATGAAGTGCCAGTAACTCAGTGTGGCAGAGCCTTCGCCCACAAACCCACAGGTATGCAGCTCAATCTACGATTATCAATACTGTAACTACAAACTACAAAACCACAGAAGGGTTATCCACCAGCTTCAACACCTGCTCCACCTGAAAACACTAAGTGCTATTGTCACAATAATAACATTTTGATACTCAAGAAATTAAGTCTAGGGTTCAGAACCACAATCATTAAAAAACAACAAAAACATAAAACAATAGTAGCTTATTTATTCGTATTATGTGATCTTATTCTATTTCTGATATTAATAAAGATCATTTATTAATGATCACAACATGAACACAATTTGATGTTGTACATAATAATTGCCATTTTAGATTTATTATATTCATTCATTTCTACCGCTTATTCCCGTTAGGGGTCGCGGGTGACTGGAGCCTGTCCCAGTGACTTTGGGCCTTAGGCGGGGTACACCCTGGACAGTGGCCAACTCGTCTCAGGGCTGACACAGAGAGACAGACAAGGACAGACCACCATTCACTCTCACATTCATACACTACGGGCAATTTAGAGTTCTCAATTAACCTACACAGTCATGTCTTTGGACGGTGGGAGGAGCCAGAGAACCCGGAGAGAACCCACGGTAACACGGGGAGGACATGCAGACTCCACCCAGAGAGATCATGTGATGTTAGGGTGGTTCGGAATTCGAAACCACGATGTTGGGGTGGTCCGGGATTCGACCCCACGATCTCCTTATTGAGAGGCAGAAGCTCTAGCCGCTCTGCCACCGTATATATAGATTTATTATTATTATATATAGATTTATTATTATATAAATATAAAATACAAAAGGATTTACAAACATTGCTCAGCAAAACTTTCAGTCCAGCGCTGAACCAGGACCAAACAAGGACTAAACCAGAAAATATATTAGTTATTTTGAACGAAATACTGCCACCCATACGTTTACTAAGTATTAATGTTCAATCTCAGCCCATTACTGCACACCATAAACAGTGCTACTATACAGTGCCTTTAATGGGAGAGAGCTGATTATTTCTCACCTCACTCTTGCTACATAAACCCGTGGAGTAAAGCGTGTGTCTGTGTTTACATTCTTGCCTGAGGGTGCACTTCCTCCTGCCTCCGTTGACCTTTAGCGTGGACAAAGCCGTGCTGTTTGGCTCCTGCTCCCTGTGTGAGCGACCTGAACAGTGCAAGGGCCCCTACACAGAGCACAGTGTTCCCTTATCACAGCAGCAAGGTCAGCGGGACCAAAGACACTCTGACAAACAGCCGTCAGCCTCTGTTCGCTCTCATTCACTTATCTACAGCCAAGTCAGCTCACGACTGTAGGCCACAGCAAACAAATAAGAGTTGTAGTCCTTCACTTTGCATGGAGTCAAATACAGTGTCCCAGTTTAGACAACAAGGGCGCATTTGCAACATCCGCCTGCATCGCACAATTGTTATGACAACAGAAGGTACAGGAGCAGAATATCCATGTGGCATTACAACATTTCAATTCTCAGGCAGAACTCACCATTTCATTGTCAGATTACAGGCAAAGTTTAAGTGAAATTATGGCCTCAGCTTCAGAAAGTGGTGCCATTATTCAAAGCTAAAGGTGTGATTGTTGTCAGTTGAAAGACCTTTAAGCCATAAGACTAATATGACATGTTTGTGGAGCTAATCTCAAACAAATAATGATACGGTTAAATGTTTGTGGGTCATGAGTTCATATATTTCTTTCAAAAACAGTACATTTCCCATAGAGTTAAAAGCCTGCCCTCTATCTGATATTCTGACATCATCAAATTCTACGAAATTAGTGTAACCTTAGTTAGAATTCAACAGTTTTGTTTATAAGCAACTGAATATTAATTCAATGTAGGCCTTGACAAAAAGAAAGAAGAATAGATATTCTTCTTGTTAGACTACTCTTTTCACTAAAACATAGTTAATATTCCTTGTTTTTTCCTTATATTTTTTTAATTATAAGTTCATAATGTTACTTCCTTTTTTCCATGAATTCATTAATTCAATGGTTATGATTTGACGAATAAAACTAAATGATAACATTTATTTTGTTAAATGAATGTTTAAACTTGCATTTTAAATAGAATCTTCTGTGTTGTCACTTCAAGCTACTGCTTAATAAAAACCAAGACAAGGCCAACTAAACCAGATCTGTCAATAAATGTGACATAAACATGACTGGAGTCTAGGCTCTGTTCCCCAAAGATAGCCTAATGTGGCTTCAAGTTAGAGAATAGACACTCATTATGACTTTTATTGAACGAAATACCTAACTGTTCAGTCTATTTTGCCATTTTCATTTAATAACACCACTGTCATTGTGATAAAGCGTCTTTTTGCATGTGTATAATACCGTGCAGATAATGATTATAAAAATATGACACATCAGGACCATTCTGATTAATCAGTGCAGCCCTACGAGACAGCACCACCTTCACTTAGATAATGGAAGTTTGCCTATAATTTTTGATATAATTTGTGGTCACTTTTGTACATCCTAATATACTGTAAACTGTAGTTTTATAAATGTTATCTGGACAATACAGACTCTTAATTATTATTAAATCAAAATGCCAAAAAAGGTAGAAACACTTTACACATTTTTTGTATGTATTCTCCACCTAGAAGCCTTCCCTCACCATATTTCAATCTTTACTTGGTTAAAAGAAATAATAATTTGACTATGATTGACTACTTAAATAATAGTTATAAATAGGGCTGTATCTAAGTACTGCACTAAGTTGGCAAAAGTCACTGGACATTTTTCTCAGCTGTTTGGAGCCAACGCAGCGCCTCATTAGCAGTAATTACACTGTCTCTGCATTGATTGTGTCCATCCCATTAACTTCTGCTTTATCTGGTTAAAAGTGGGCTGCAACAGCATTCATATCTATACTGTCAGTGCACAGGAGGCACTTTAATTCTCCTCTTCGTGAATCCGCTGACCTCTCCACAGTCACACTCAGCAGTATTGCACGTCTTTTACCATCTTTCTTTTCTACCTCGTTAACTGTGCTGTGTCCACTCCAGGGGCATTAACAACAATAACCTGGATGAGCGGCCGTACCTCCAGCCGCAGTACGTGTGCCAGAGGATCACCACCACAGACATGCACGCGCTCACGGCACTTCCTCCAGGACTGGACCGTTCAGAGTGGCTCGCCAGCAACAGTGAGTGAAGGAGACATTAGGGTGGCGTTTGTCAAAGCTGTGGAATAGACAGAGAGACACACTTATGTTGACTCTTTGTTCTTTTTTTATACGTAATACAAAGCAAAAACAAAAAGGCAAAAAAGAAAGTAGTCCGTATAAGTCTATCCCCTTTTGTATCTGTCCCATTTTTCCCAATATCTGTCAAATTTGTCCATTTTCAACTTCAGAGCAAAAGTTAGTCTTTCTATTTTGTAAATGTCCTTTCAGCCCAGTTCTTGACCGTCAGCTCCACCTTTGTCATCCATGTCCTTGTTATTTTTTTTTTTTTTTGCTGCAGCCAAAAGTACATTCTACAGATATCCATCTATTGTTTCTATTGTTGAAGTTTTACATCCCAGATCCATTGTTTTAAAGTCAAATGGGATGTCAGTGTTGAAGTCTGGAGTGTCTCATTAATCTCAATCCAGATTTTACAAATAACTGGACAGTCCCAAATGACATGACAGCGATGAGCCACTCGAAAACCTCCAACAACTAGTATTTCTCTGAATTACTGTGACATGTCGTTATAAAATATCGCGATACATTTTAGCTTCTTTACAAACGTGTGACTTGGTGCTTCCCCACTGGGATGTTCCATTTGTTCATCAGTTATAACATGGTCTCTGTCTTTTTCCCATTTATCTTTGATATATCTAATAGAATTGTTGTAAAGACTAGTAATACATTCAGACAGTTTTGAAATGATCCCTTTGTAAAGTTCTGATTTGTAAGCTTTACAAAAAAAAAAAAAAAAAATCAATAAGAGGGCTAGTGTTTTTAATTAAATGTAATCAATTTCCTGGTTGTAATAACTCCTTATATGTAAATACCTATAAAAGTCCTGTTTCTCTAAGTCAAAGGATTCTTTTAAGGTATTCTTTTACAGTCAGTGAATTCATGTTTATGTTGTGGTTGTCCTCAGCGGTGGCGTTTTTCAAGCACATAAACCTGTTCTCGAGTGCACTGTCGGAGTTCTGCACGCCCAGCACCTGCCCCACCGCCTGTGGACCGGGCAACGTGTAAGTCTGTGCTTCATTTCAAGAACCTCCATGTACTGTTGGTAGAACGTCCAAGTTGTTGTTTATGTTATAATTTGGTGTTTTGGTTCAAGATGATTGTCTAACGTCTACAGAACGCAGAATGAGCCTCATGAGTCTCATTTGTGCAAAGCTTAAATACAATGTGTGTCCACTCTCTGATCTGAATGGTCACTATCTAAAGCCCAGCTCCTGCCCCAATCATGAATCTGCAGCTCAGTGAGCCACAAACTGAGAAGGACAAACACTTGGATGTGTCTCCGTCTTCAGGTTAAGGCTCTGGAAACACAGGCTCAGGTGTGATTGTACGAAGTACAACACTAAGAACATAGGCTGCATTCTGTTCTTCTAATGTCAATATATGTATATATGTCAAAATATGTCAACTAAAAATCTTCCATCATAAAGTAATTTTCAATCTGCAGAACTGCTCAGATAAACTCAACTTTATACTGCTCAGAGCTGACTAACACTGCCCTAAAATCTTATTTATCTGAGTAGTTCTGCAGATTGAAAATTAGATCAGAATCAGACGGAAATCGAAACATGTTGATTATCAAAACACTGTCCAGAAACACTCCTGGATCAATGAGGGATTATGCTGACTTGTTTCTAAGCCTCACCTGTTTTGTTTGTGCATCACAGGGTGTACACGTGGACTGATGAGCAGGGCAGGAAGCTCAAGTGCTCTGCTCCGCTCTACTTTGACTATGCCATGTCTTATATCCAAGACCTGCTGACAGACGAGGAGGTCTTCCCCACAAAAGCAGGTACATAGGATGATATATTCAGAGGTGTTTATGCAGGATCGCAGTCAGCACAATTTATAGACCAAGCTATAAGGCTACATCAGCAGTAAAACTAATTACAAAAGGTGTGTCAGGTATGTCTATAATTTAAATAATCCTTTCAGCTGCTCCCATTTTTGACGGCGGTTGCCACAACAAACCATCCATGTATTTAATAGTAAAACCGCCACATTTCCCTGGCTGGAGTGGGCAAAGGGGATAGACACATGCAAGTTCAGATGAGGGTTCATAATATGCATTTCACATAATGAAATAGCACAGAAGAGACTACTTACATCCCTAACTGCAATGTGTAGAGCACCATGGAGGGCTGTGGAATTAACTGAATTTTAATCAAATCATTAGTGTTGTCATGATACTAGACTTAATTAGAGTACTAAGAAAAGTACTTGCCATAATAACAAAAACTACCAAGTGGTTTCTTTAATATTACCATGCCGTGTTCTAAGAGATGTAGTTCAAGAAAGACAGTTTTGTCCCGTTTGTGTTGTTTTCACTATTGACACGTGCTCAAATGAGTAGGTTCTATACTAATATCAGTAAACACTCTTTGAGACTGTGTTGTTATCTGAGACTGTGGAGGATGATTTTTTTTTCCTTTGTCTTAAATGGCGCAGGACTGAAAAGCATTAATTTGTTGATAAAGCTGATTTTTTTTTCTTAAATTTCCATCTTGTTAAAGAACATAATAAACACAAACCAGATATTTGTCTTTAATAATAATAATAATTAAAAAAAAATCAAAGGTGTGTTCCTAAGTCCCTTTTCTGATGGACGGTCCACCTCGTGCTCGTCTCCACAGAGATGTTACGCCAGGAAAGTTCCACAGCAGATAGATCAAACGTATCTATCACCATGGAGACAAGCAGACCAGTCCAGGCCAACTACAGGTCAGATCTGTGATCTGAGAGGCGAGCCTTACTGTGGAGCATTTCAGACAAAGCAATAACATCTCCATGGAGACATGGTGATGGACCCTCCTCCAGAAAACACCTGCACCTTTAAATCTAACGAAAATTCTTTTTTTCCATATTACCTTCATATTAGGCTAAAACAAATGTAAGAAAACACAATGCCAAAAACAAAGCTTCAGTTATACAACCTGCACATTCTACTATAAAGCCTTCTTAGTCTCACCTTCATCGTCTCACCTGCTCTTCAGGCTCTGCGTTTCCAAATGGCTTCATCTTCCTGGTACAGAAGGTGTTCCTGCTGCTGTTCCGGACGCTGGCCCACATTTATTGGAGCCACTACCGGGAGACGCTGGTCATGGGACTGCAGCCACACCTCAACACGCTGTTCACCCACCTGACCATGTTCAGCCTGCAGCACGGCCTGTTGGAGCCCGAGGACACACAGCCTCTGCAGGACCTAATCTGTGCGCTGAGACAGGGGCAGGAGACAGGCAGCAGTTAAACCTCTGATCTGATCTACTCTTGCGCATGCTTCCACCACAGAAACACCAAACATGGAACCGGTGCAGAACAGTGAGCGCTTGTTACAATGTTTGTGTCAATATTGCATGTGACACAAAGGTCCATTTCTTGTTTGGTGAAGGTCAAAAGAAAGCCACGGTCATTTCAGCCTGCTCCAGGCACTAATGTTACGGCATGTAATCGCACAGCAAATGGACAAACATTATATTTAAGATATATTATTCATATGCATTAATTATCATATTTTGTGCCTGTTTGTAAAGTTTTAAAATAAAAAGCTTGTCTATGCATTTTTGGCATATATTATGTAATAGTAATAAATATGTTAATTTTATTTAACAAATAAGCAGAAAGACCAACAGCTCTTATTGTTACAGTAAGTTTTGTTATTGATGGTATGAACATACGATGTAACAACAGCACCATCTCCTGGATGTTCCCATGCTACTGCAAGTGCCAGTTTTTGTAGTATATGCACAATACTAAACAAATTCTTAGTGCTGTAGTCGAGTAAAGAAACAACTAAAGACCTGCCCTATCGACTGGTTAGTTGACTAAAAGGGGGTGTGGCAATAATATATCATATCACTATGAAGTATGTCGACATATCTAACCTAAACTAAACTAAGAAGACCACAACTACACAGGAGTTCATACAACACCCCTTTATACAGAAGACATTGTATTCATATTTTAGATATAGATCTAAGTAAGATTCAGATCACAGTTCAGTAACTCAATCCATATGATCTCGTTTTTGCTTTTAGTCAAAATAAAATAAATCTATTAATAAAATGTTGGTCAACACCATAGACTGTAGTCTATGGTCAACACCATCGACCGATTAATTGACTTAACGATTAAAGGCTTACAGCCTTACAAATTCTCCTTTTATACTTTGCGTTTACACGTTTTGTTATAAACATGTTTATTTCCTTTGTGTGCATTGGAATAACACAAAAGAAAAAAAGCCAAAACTTATTAAATTTCACACAAAACTCAAAAAATGGGCCTGACAAATTGAATAGCATCCTTAACTTAATATCTGGTAGCACACTCATTTGAAAAAATGACTGAAATCTATTGCTTCCTAATATGCCCATCAATAAGACAGACCTCTCAATTGGAATTTTGGAGCACTCTTCCTTTGCAAACTGCTCCAGGTTGGAAGGGCGCCTTTTACCAACAGCATCTAAGATCTCTCCACAGGTATTCAATGGGATTGAGATCTGAACTCACTTGGACTCCCATTTCAGAACTCTCCAGCGCTTTGCTGCCATCCGTTTCTGGGTTTCTGAAGTATGTTTGGGGTCATTGTCCTTCTAGAAGAGCCATGATCTTGGACACAGACCGAGCTTTCAGTCACTGGGCCCTACATTGCGACCTAAAATCCTTTGGTAATGCTCAGATTTCATGATGCCTTGCACACAGTCAAAACAACCCCAAAACATCTTTGGACCGCCACCATATTTGACTGACTGTGTTCTTTTCTTTGTAGGCCTCATTCCATTTTCGGTAAACAGTAGAATGATGTGCTTTACCAAAATGCTCTACTTTGGTCTCATTTATCCACAAATTTTCACGTTTTACCAGAAAGATTTTGGCTTATTTGCATGAGGTCATTCTGGGCCTCCTGCCATAGCATTTCACTTCATTCATAGACACTGATGCACCCTGAGCCTGCTGGACAGCTTGAATGTCTTTGGAACTTGTTTGGGGCTTATCCACCATCCATACCATCCTGCATTGCAACCATTTATCACTTTTTCTCTTCCATCCAAGTCCAGGGAGATAAGCTACAGTGCCATGAGTTGCAAACTTGTTGATTATGTTGCGCACAGTGGACAAAGGAACATCAAAATCTCTGGAGATGGACTTGTAACTTAAGATTGATATTTTTCTACAATTTTGGTCTCCTCTTTCTGTTCTCCATGTTCAGTGTGGCACACACTTCTCTCCTTTTTTATCTCCTTAGGTGTGATGTCTATATTGTCCACACCTCTTGCTTGTCCCAGATGGGTTTCAACGAGCATCACGTGCTTGAAAAATTATTTATCCATCATTTTGAAAGAGTGTAAATAATTTTGTCTGGGCCATTTTTGGAGTTTTGTGTGAAATTATGTGAAATTTGTCTCTTTATTGTGTTGTTCCAACACAAACAAATTAAATAAACATGTGTATAGCAAAACCTGTGTAATTGCAATACTTTTCTTGAATAAGAAAAAAATGTCACTTTTCTGGTTGGGATAAGTTTAGTTTACACAGACACATGAAGGCTGCAGGATAACTGATACCGTCCACTGGTTTTGTCAGCTTTATGTCCAGTAAGTCACCAAACATCAACCTCACTGAGCTCATATTGTCTGCACAATTGTTAAAAGTATTCATCACCACTGAGAGCTGATTTAAAGATATTTCACCTCTCAAAAGACTTTTCCCAATCTTTTCTTGTTCTCTGTAAATGCACAGAGCACTGCACATACACTGTCTGGCCAAAAAACAAAAAAAAAAAAAAAAAAGTCACCCACTGGATTCAACTAAGCAAATAGGTATGAGCCTCCAATTAGATAACTGTTGCATAGGTGATTGTCTTTCAGCAGCAACACGATACTTAAACCCAAAATATGGAAAATATGTGTTTGAGAAGGGTCAAATCATTGGCATCCGGGAGAGAAAGCAACTTTGCAACATTGGCAAAGCATTATTAAAAACAGGAAGGATTGTGAAAAACCATCATCTTGGAGGAGGAACTGTGGTCGGAGACTGTATAGTGATGCACCAGCGTGCCAAGTGCCTACTGTACAAGTCTGTGGGGGCAGGGCTATGATCTGGGGAGCTGCAGTTGGTCAGGTCAAGGTTCAGCAACACTATGTGCTCAAAGGATGAGATCATCTGACGACCTGAACATCCTGAATGACCAGGTTATTTCATCAATGGATTTCTTCTTCCCTGATTCCAAGCTGACAATGCCAGGATTCATGGGACTCACATTGTGACAGAGTAGTTCAGGACCATGCGACATCATTTTCACACATGAATTGACCTCCACAGAGTCCAGATCTGAACCCCATTCTGAACCCCAGGATGTACTGGAGAGGGCTTTGCACAGTGGTCACACTCTTCCATCATAATTTCTAGATCTTGGTGAAAAACTAATGAAACACTGGGTGGATATACATCTTGGACATCGCAGAAGTGTATTAAAACAATAGCTATAATAAAAGCTAAAGGCGATCCAACCAAATAATAGCTTATGTGACCTTTTTGTCTGTGGCAACAACTTTGCTTTCCATTTTGAATACTTATTTGACTGTTCTAAGCTGATCTCATGTCACCCATGTATAATCATACTTCTTTTAGACGCAAGAGCAAGAATAGTGCATTTGATTAATAGGACTAGACTTCAAAATGTATATACGTAGATATTTTCAAGTTAAGACTCCAATCACATAATGTATTGTATAATCTTTACAGAATGAAGTAGTGAGTGAGGTGTTTTAGGACTACAAGTTGTATAAGCAGGTTTACCGCCAGCTTAGGCCTGGTTCCAGAGTGAAGATGCCACAGTGTTTCTAAGGATTTAGGCTACGGTGACTTAAGAGGCACCTCCTTAAATACCTCTAACAATCTGTGTCTGGCTTTGGATTTTGGGTTAAACAACTGGAAGTGGGTACAACGCCACTTATAAGAATGGGAATACTGGGGTAGAAGTACACTAGAGTAGATGTACAAATCTCTCTGCCTTTAAAAAGAGACACCACACCAATGCCTTCTATTGTACAAACCTTCAGAGTTAGGAAAAGTGGGGTTGTCTCCAGATATTATATGACCAGACATCTGATCTTCTCTGACTAAGGTGTCACAGAGAGAACTTTAGATTCCCTGCTGAAACGGCTCTTTCACATGTGGATAATGTGAGCACAGAGACACGAGGAGATGCTGAGGAAAGTGCAGCTCACCTGGTAACGTAGCCAAGCGCTGAGTCACATACACGCTCGCCTCACACTTTAATTAAGAGTCCAGTCGGCCTCCACACGCCGTCTTCATTTCATCTGCTCCGGCTCCACGCTGCTCACCTGTGTCCACCACCAACCAGAACAAGAATCAGCACTTTTCAACACATCTCCTCAACATCAGAATCTCATACATCTGATTGTCACATACAAATGACTTTTTAGATCTGTAAAAATCATAACTTTTTCTCTCAGAGCTCCTTTTGTCTCTCTCTTTGAACTGTTGTTGAACTAAATGTTACTGTCCACTGAAAGAATGACTAAACTTTGCTTGACAGATTACTCCACATCACTTTACAGAGACCGAGTAAGAGGTCGAAATGAATTTGTTTAATAGATCTCAAACATAAGGGAATTCAGCTCATGTGCATTCAATTAAATAAACCTCAGAATGCCCATGATGCATTCAATAACTGTCTTTAAAGTGCCTATGACAGGTTGGATGACTCATTTGATAAAAACAATTATGATATAAATGTTACAAATTTAATCCCACTTTGGGTATTTTTAAGTTAATAATTTTACTTCTGATTACTTCCAAAACTCCTCTAAGGTCATAGAACATGTTATTTGACAAATACAAATCAGAGAAAACATATTTGTGTGGAATTAATGTTAAAACGGTTGGAAAAAAAAAAGTTTTGCTTTACATTATGCCAAACTTTTGGCTCTCTTCCTAGAATGATCATCAGTATGTTTTAGAACTAGCTCTAATTTCTGTAATTTTCAATTTATTTTTCAAGTTTTCTTCACAACTGCTGATTTGATTGGTGTAAAACTGCAATTTATATTTACAAATATTATCAAACCAACTAAAGTCAAAATGAGAAAATAATAAAAACCTGTCATTGGCACTTTAAAGTGGAGCTATTATTTAAAAGTTATACACTTTTAATCCTGTTATAACGGTGTTTCCTCCTCATTAGGTGACTCAGAGTTGTATTTTTGATTGATTCCTGCATGTATGACTTAATCCTGTATTGATCTGATTTTGAGCGTTGAGAAAATGTTCAGAAAATAAAAGCTTTCACCAACCCCCTATCACTGCTTTTTACTTGCAAATATTCAAAACATTGCTTCAGGTCAAACCTGTAGGATTTAATATTGTTGCGTAGCCATATTTCAACAATAGATATATATGGATATCTGCTTCTTGTCATGGTGAATGCCACTATATGGCTTATCAATTCAGCAGCGTATTATAAACGTATTATTTTGTGGCCTATCTTACAGATGTCCTCACAAACATCTAAAAGGGCACATTTCCCTATAAGTCAGTAACTGTGTGCTAATAAAACAGGTTTATTGCCCTACAGCTTTGTCCAAATGTGGTTGAGCTGTTGTAGATAGATCCATATCAGTTCCTTATTAATATTAACTTCTTGTTATACCTGTACTTTCAAACTGATTTTTATATGACGTCACTATAGCCTCCCTGAGCGTGTCGGTCTCAACTGGGTCAAGCCAACTATAGCCTTAAATAGACGTTCTTTGTGTAAAAGGAAACTAAATCCAATAATACAGTCCAAACACTACTGTGTAAGGTCAACGTGACCTTATCTGGCCCAAAAGTCAGTCATAAAGGCAATCAAAGCCGCCGTGATTAAACAGTAATAACAATATATGAGTGCTACTGGGCTGGAGGTGAAGACTGGAGACCTTGGGGTTTAATTAGGTTGCAGGTCCCACAGAGGTAAGACTGCTGAGTGTGAGACAGACAATAGCCTCTAAGCTCTCCTCCTCCCACCTCCTTCCCAGCTTCCTCCTCCCTCCATTGGGCTTTATAAATCAGAACACTCAGGACTTCACAAGCTCTGGTGTGTGCTCCAGAACAAGTGTGTTAACTTACCTCCATGAATGCAAGTTAAGCTAAGGATGCCAAATTTTAAAAAGACACTGTGGACGATTTGTCTTTGATTGTACTGAGAAGAGTTTGAAGATTTGAGTGTAATTTTGGTCAAACTTTGGTCCAGGCAGGCTCCAGGGCTCACCGGACCGCTCGTCTCTGCTGACCCCGGAATGTGCGCGCTCATCTCGGCTTGGCTCTGCGTGCTGCTCGGCCTCCTGCCTCTGGGCCAGTCCCGGGCTTTGACCCTGCACGGCCGCCCTCACAGGCACAGGTACTGCACTTCAACAACACGCACACGGTTAGCACGAAGAGATTAGTTGTTGTTTTAATGTTTTAAATGCAAACGTATTGCTCCTTACCTGCAAGTAGAAATTAGCACGATCTTAAATTAGCTAAATGCAAATGGAGCGAAGACTAACCTAATGCTAATGAGTTAGTTAGCGTTAAGGCAAAACTTTGTTTTCTTTCTCAACATTACGTTTCCATGAGGAAACAACAAAACTGTCCAATATGCACCTATTAATGTAAAAAAAAATATAATATAATATAAAATAATTAAAACTAGATGCTGTTGCAATAGCTGAAGCTATTGCGAGTGACTGCGCAATTGAATTCATGTGATGATGGTATGGTCCGGGATTCGAACCCACAATCTCCTTATTGGGAGGCAGAAGCTCTAGCCGCTCTGCCACCGTGCACCTGCCAAAAACAGTTTAAACAGCAAACATTTCCTGTAGAGGACCAACAGAAAGGCTCCCACTGTAAAAGATAGGGAAAAATTGCTCGGCAAATTATGAAAAAACTACAAAAGGTACATGTACCAAAAGTAATAGCAGACATTAGAAGACTAGGAACTATTGAAAAATGCAAAAAAAATTAAAAGAATTTAAAAACTGTGGCCTGTGAAACGTGCCGAAAAACCGGAAAATACAAGAACAAATAGTGCATAGGCAGTCACTCAAAAATACCGTTTTCTCTCGCGTAAAGTAGCCCTTACACAAACCAAACTTTCTAATCCTGATTTTGACAGATCGTTCAGAAGGAAGGTTTTAACCCCCAAAAATAAATTATACTTTTCCCCCCTAGTATGTCAAGAAAATGAAGCAAGACATGTATAGGTCATAAATGTGCAACATTTACACATACACTTTGAAAACGGGATAGTGACGTCACACAAAACTGAATTTTCAATTAGCCCAATGAATCAATCGAGATTTTAAGATGCTAATACAAAACTTACGTTTACAAAACGTAAACTCAAAAGTATTCTGACACTACATAATGATAAAGGTATTTACCAGTGTCCCAGCAGTTTATCAGGTTCTTCCATGGATTTTTTTGTTCATTTTTGGCTAATGTTTTGCACACCACCAGCAAACTTTTTTTAATGTTCCATCTCGAGCTCTTTTTAACTAAACTACAGAAGGGTATTTTGCTATTCACTTGCAGTGCCTTACATTTGTATAAAGCTCAAGTGTGTTGCCAGGCCCGCTTCGCTTGCAACAAATGTGGTCCATTTATTAAAACTAATTAAATAGTGTAAAGAAGCATGGAGCCAATGGGGGGCTGGGGTCAGTATTCCCCTGCAGAACTTCATTAACGTGAGAACATGACCAGACAGTTCTGTGAGGTCGCCTGGAGCCACAGGGGCCCAGACAGAGACTGAATCCGAGACTTTGGTTTACAGAGGATACATCTGTCTGAGTGAGGGGCCACCTGCTACAAGTCACAGGGTCAAAAGTCTACTGTACTCAAGTAGTGCTTTGGAAATCATTAACAAAGGAAGCGCAAACACTTCATAGTCCATACTGTTTGTGATGTTTTGTTCATGGGTTTCATCAATTCAATATTAAACTAGTCAAAATTATTTATATACAGCTTTTCTATTCCAAAGGCTTTTGAGCTAGAAGACAGCTAGTGGAGAGAGAGAGTGTAGAGACATTCGCATGATCGAGGCAGGAAGTGAACCCACGACGCACATATTAAACCTCCACACCACCGGCGAGCACAAACTAGTATGTATTCTAGATAGCTAGTATTAGCTTAGCCACTAATCAGAAGAATAATCGTTAGATTGTAAAATAATTGTTAGTTGTTTTATACTGTGAAAGGCCAGTGAATATAATACTTTTACTCGGTTTGACCTAGATGAAGCTGCGGGGATGCTGCTTGAGGTCATCCTGATGGAGTATATTTACACACACATTTTTTTTTCTACAACTAACGCTAAATTGAGATGTCTCCTGTCTCATTTTAGCTCAAATCCTGCTTTGTCTGAGTCATAAAACCTCTTCTCTCAGAACTTAGATGTTTTGGACTCTGTGTTTAGTCCAGATGATGATTATTTGATTACTAAAATCGTTGATTATTTCAATAATCAGATGTCAACTTGTATCTACATTCTGAAGTTAGATTTAGGGCTGCAATGATTAATTGACTAATCATGATTAGTAGCCTATAAAAAATGATAATCGACTAATAGTTAACTGGACTATACATTTTAAATTTAAATATACTGTACAAATAATCATTTGACTAGACCACTAATCGAAAACATAATCCCTGACTAGTCAACTACTAAAATAATCGTTAGTGACAGCCTAGTTAGAATAATTAAAAATAAAAAACTAGATTACTTACTTTTTTGTGCAAGAATTTGTTTGACTTTACAACTAATCTAAACTACTTCTACATTTGGGTCAACACTTTGCACCCACATAGGAAATTGGTCCAGCCAAGCCATGTTGGATTTGTGAATGGTCTGAGTCGGAGTCCAAATCTTCCTTTTCAGGGTTAAGACATGTTAAAGCGTTCAGATAGAATTAGGTTAGGGTTGTAGTAAAGGTTAGGCCTAATTGTAATGGCCAAGGTTAGTGGAGAATTACGTCAATAGGTGTCCGAGCTGTGTCCTCACGGGGCAGAGAAACAAGCCAGTGTGTGACAGGAAAGAGAGCAGAGAGAGAGGAGGAAGAGGGAGAGGAGGAAGAGGAGAGAGAGAGAAGAGGAGAGAGAAAGGAGAGGAGGGAGAGGAGAGGGAGGAGGGAGATGAGAGGAAGAGGAGGGAGAAGAGGGAGAGGAGAGAGAAGAGGGAGAGGAGGGAGAGAGAAGAGGAGGGAGGAGAGGAGAGAGAGGAGGGAGAAGAGGAGAGAGAGAGAGAGAAGAGGAGAGAGAGAGAAGAGGGAGAGGAGAGAGGAGAGGAGAGAGAGAAGAGGAGGGAGAAGAGGAGAGAGAGAGAAGAGGGAGAGGAGAGAGAGAGGAGGGAGAAGAGGGAGAGGAGAGAGAAGAGGAGGGAGAAGAGGAGAGAGAGAGAAGAGGGAGAGGAGGGAGAAGAGGAGAGAGAGAGGAGGGAGAAGAGGGAGAGGAGAGAGAAGAGGAGAGAGAGAGAAGAGGGAGGAGGAAGAAGAGGAGAGAGAGAGAAGAGGAAGAGGAGGGAGAAGAGGAGAGAAGAGGGAGAAGAGGAGAGAGCGAGAGAGAAGAGGGAGAGGAGAGAGAAGAGGGAGAGGAGGGAGAAGAGGCAGAGGAGAGAGAGAAGAGAGAGAGGAGGAAGAGAGAAGAGGGAGAGGAGGAAGAGGAGGGAGAAGAGAGAAGAGGGAGAGGAGAGAGAGAAGAGGAGGAAGAGGAGAAGGAGGAGAGAGAAGAGGGAGAGGAAAGAGAGAGAAGGGGGAGAGGAGAGAGAAGAGGAAGAGAAGGGGGAGGAGAGAGAGAGAGGAGGAGAATGAGGAGAGAGAAGAGGGAGAGGAGAGACAGAAGAGGAAGAGGAGGGAGAAGAGGGAGAGGAGAGAGGGACGAGGGAGAAGAGGCAGAGGAGAGCCACATGCTGAGCTCTGGAGAACTGTAGGAATGTGGAAGAAGCTCCTCACACTCAAGCATCCAGGAGAATAAGAGAAAACATTTGGAGTGCATTATATCATCAATAATAACATTTTTTCTCCATCATGTTTTTGGAGTATTAATATAGAGCTTAGGGATGCACTGATACCAATATCAGTTCCAGGATCACTTTATATGGTCTTCTTGATCTCATTACTAGTATAACCCTCATGCTCTCTTCGTTTGAACAATGCACATGTGGTCAAAGAGCAATATGTTTTCATATCAGGAAAAAAAAAACTTATTTTATATAAAAATTTAGCATAAATTGTATGTTAGGTAATAACAAATAAATAGGAGTGGGCGATAGTGACAAAAATAAACATCTCAATAACAATATTCAGACAATATTATGCCAATCCAATAGAGACGTCTTAAAATGTGTCTTTAAATGCATTAGTTGAGGTTTAATGATAAGACAAATGTGAAATGTCTGCAAAATGAATCACTTAAGTGCAGAAATATCACCTTATACTCCTATTTGAACTTGTTTCATATTTATTTGTATACATTTCTTTGTAGAATTTTTTACTACAAACAATATACTTGATGTTCAAATTTTGCATCTCTTCAAAACAACATTCACAGTATTATATCTAAATAGATTTGTTTTTCTTTTTTAGTATCAATTAGTATTTGTATATTGATTTATGCAGATTTTTTTGACAATCCCAGTCTTCCTGTGCAGAACAGCTCTGTGCACTCTCTCTCATGTTCAAACGCTCGTTGCCAGGTGCTCACGTTACTTGCAAGTTGCTAAATAACACTTTGTCACAGTTCAGACCTGCCAATCCTCAGTTCTAAAGACTAATAGAGTTAGCTCTTTGTGCCAAAAAGGAGCGAGGCGGAGTGAATAAGGCAATGAACAAATTTAGTGTGAAACAGCCAGACGAGTGATCGGAATACCAGTCAGGATTAGAGATTATCCATGCTGTATTTATCCCAAACAAAACAAATATGAATTCTTTGTGGCTTACCTTATTAAAATCTGTCCTTCCAGCGCTACCAATTCACATTCCCAAGAAATTAAGTTAACCTAAAGACTGTATGAGAATGGAAAATTGAAATCAGAAAAAAAAATTGTCAGTACAGTACTAATAATCCTATCTCTAGATTAGTGATGTCACAATATCAAATTTTAGTGATTAGTGTGAGAAGAAACATCAAGATTTAATGGTTATTTACGATTACACATAACAAAACAAAAGTGAAAATAGTATGTGACCTTTATGAAATCAGACTTTTTGAATGGAAAAGTGTAGATATTGTGATATAAACAGCCACTTAAAAAGCACTATGCATTTAGGTGTGCATTTTTGAGTACAAACTGAAATGAAATGACTTCATTTTGATTCTAAAATAGTCACAATTATTAGTTTTTCGTCTTTACAATTATATTACGACCCGATTAATTAAATAACATCCCTATCGTAGATTAGACAATTGGCTTTGCTCCAGGTTTTGAGGAGCAGAACGAGCGCCCATCCTTCAAACCAGACTGAATGAATTAAACTCACATTATTTACATCATTTTCTGTGATCGATTGTAGCAATAATTGTAATAACTATTTAAATGTGATGAATTTCACAGCCCTAACTTAATGTTATTGTATTTGTTTTAAAGAGCAAAGGAGGAGCAGTGGGGTGTTCTTTCTTTCACGGTTTTCTATTATTAGTGGAAGTCATTGATTGACACACCTGCTGATGTCGGGGAATTATGTAAGAGTGAGAAGTAAACATTGTGTGGTCAGTCTGAACCACTCTGATCTGGTTATCTCACCTGTTCTGGAGGCTCTAGAGGGCGCTTCAGAGCCATGTGAGGACGAGGAACAAAAGAAATATCAGGCTCCGGTCGTGCTGCTCCTGGAAGGATGTGACAAGTCAAATTTTATATGGACCTTAACAGTCCCGTCCATATTGGTGTGGCTCCTGAAGTAACTTTCTCATTCATTTTTGCCTTAGGGATTTAGAAAAAAAAAAAAAATTACGAGGAGTTAAAGGCACGACAGAGGCTAAGCAGCTCTATGGCAACTAATGTCCATAACTTGGTTGTTTTCAGCCCAAAATGTTGTAATAACTTAGCGGTTTAGAAAGTTTCAGAAACCGATTTTAAATAAAATGATAGATCTTACGATCATTACTCAGCACAGAGCTAATTAGCCTCGAGCAAGCTTTCAAGCATTTAAGATTAATTCTTTTTGGAATCTTAGAACAGTTTTGTCTTTTTCCTTCTCTTTCATGGCAGTACTATGAATTAAGAAACATATTGACAAGTTTTTTCTGTCATTTTTTTCTTTCACCAGACACCAAGAGCCTCTGCAGTCTGCCCCTAGCTCCGCCCCTGCTTCCGCCCTCTCCCCCCTCATGGACAATCACCTCCTACAGACCGACGCGCAGCTCATCTGGAGCGCGCTCATTCACAAAGACCCTCCTCCTCTTCATCACCGCAACCTGGCATCAGCAGCTGCGGGACAGGAAGCAGCCGGCAGGTCACGGGGTCGCCGCCATGTCAACAGCGTGGGAGGGAGGGGCCACCTGATGCGAGTGGGCTGCGTCCTGGGCACCTGTCAGGTTCAGAATCTGAGTCACCGCCTCTACCAGCTGATTGGACAGAGCGGCAGAGAGGACTCCTCCCCCATCAACCCGCGCAGCCCTCACAGCTATGGATAAGACTGCAGCTAACATGCTACTGCAGCTAACATGCTACTGGATGTCTCTGCACGACCCATCACTATGCCTTAGTCCCACACTGGCTAGTAGCTCCTAACTTGTGTAAAAGAGCACTGTTACGTCAACGTTCTCAGATATGAACGCTTTAGCTGTAAGAGATATGTGTAGGATTATATATAATGAACCTAATCCTCGCGGACAGCAATGGACACATACATTAACAGTGCTTATCGTTCAGACTAAAGGAGCATGTGTATGCTGGAGAATTGAAAACACGTCCTGGATTTATTTATCGGGTATGCGTCCTGTTTAGTCATGATTTCGTCAACTTTTTGAAGGAGACATTGTGTAAAATCAACTTTAACAAGCTTTTAACCTTGTTTCCAATTTGTTGGTTTACTCAAAGTTTTATTATGATTGATTGATTCTTATTTGTTTGAGTAACCCTTTATTGTCCTGCAACAGAGGCTCGAGTCCTCAGAAAATTCTTGTTTTCACGTACCCCCATCCCTGCTCACATTCCTGCACAGTTGCTATTATTTGCAAAATTAACGCTCCAAGTGACACACGTAAGGTTTTAAAATGCCAGATGGCCACTCAAATATAAAAACATGTAAATGACAATCTGCTGCTTGCTAGATGTCACAGTGAAGAGGCGGGGCTTATCAGTTGTGCAGTTTTGAACAGGAAGTTTCTGTTACTAAACCGTTTTATGTCAATGTTGCAGTTTGCAAAGTACAAGTAAAATAATGATTTACTTATTTTATACTTCAATACTAAAAAAGCATGATATGCCTCCTTTAATTAGTGCAGTGGTTGTCAAGTTTGAAAACCACTGCTGCACTAAGGGTTTGACATAATACACAAATACAAGACCTCATTTGCAGACAGCTAAAGCAATCTGCTTAAATGTCTAATTGCATTAGCAGCATCGTTCCACCCTGATGCTGTAACTTAGGCTGATCCACTTGTTTGTGTATTTAGAGAACAAAGAGTCCTTAAGAAGCCTGTTAAATTTGGCTTCTCTGCCGAAGAGCTGCTGCCGTCACTGCCTCTGCTTTAGCCTGGTCTAATGTCTAAACCTCATAATCCATTCTCTTGGTCCCGCTTTCTTGACCGCTGTGGACAGTGGACAAGTAGCTTTGCCTAAGTGCAAAAAAAAGAATAAGCCAAACCGGCCAACCCTTCATCTACACCAACGAGCCAAAATAAACTAACCCTAATCCTGGAGCATCTGCTGCGGCGCCCGCTGGGCTCTTACTCCAGCGCCTTTCATTCATGACTGTGTGCCTTCAGCGGCGCGCACTGAGAGGCAGCCGCTGTTACACACTAGTGCTTACACTGCATGCATTATCACAAACTAATTAGATAGATACCACTGCACTTTCAGTATTACCCAAAGGTCAATAGGACATGTTATAAAAGCACTTTATTCTTCTGTATTAATGACTTGAATTTTATTTAACACAGCAGTTCTAATGTGAATATATCTCTGTACTAAAGGAAAGTGTCCTTTTGTGAACCATGTGTCTAATAATGTTTTTTATAACAGCTGCATTGTGTAATAAATATGTTATAAATCAAGTTTTGAGCTGTGTCTGATTTTAGCAGTTTATTTTGGTGAAAATGGGGCACAGGGGGAAAATGTTCTAATGATGAACCTTAGTGCTACACTGTGTTATGCATAGGCTATTATAAATATTAGATCACTTTCAAACGCTCAATAATTTGTGCAATATTATATAACATCATATAATATAATATAAACATAAATCATTACCTATATGTAGTACTATCTTCTAGTTACTGTAGTAAAAAGATTAAAAGTGCTTCCCTCTAGTGGTCAGTCACTGGGAAATGGCCTGTAGTGCAGTTCACTTCTCTTTACTTAAGTTTACTTCAGTAAACGTTTTGATTATTATTCAAATAAGTATTTTACTTTGTAGCTGACTATTTCTCAAGTGCCTCAGTACATACAGTACCTCTCTCCCTCTGAGAAGCTTGTCTAGAAAGAGGGCACTGCTGCAGTCCCAAATACCACAAAGTATTTATACATTTAGTATATAAATGACAGTTCTCATGTTTTTCTAATTATGACTTAGTTTGGTGGGAGGGCACCTGTGGTAAATATTTATAACAGTTTTATATCTGTGAAGTGGGATTTTGTGTGTGACATTTGAAAAAAAATTACAGACAACTAACACATATTTTTGACAGTTTAAACGTTCATTCAATAAAATAAAGGTGTTATAAGGTGTTATTATTTGTATGGATTTT
This sequence comes from Rhinogobius similis, assembly GCA_019453435.1. Lineage (NCBI taxonomy): Eukaryota > Metazoa > Chordata > Actinopteri > Gobiiformes > Gobiidae > Rhinogobius > Rhinogobius similis. The sequence continues at coordinate 37,481,472 of CM033628.1, forward strand.
GGACCTTGTTTTCAAAATGGTAGATGCTAGATAACAGTTGTGGAATAATCCTCTACCTACGTCATATTTGCTGCTCATGTCCAACCGGGAAATACGACTATAAACGTCACAAAACCATCAAACCCAATGGGCAATTTGTTCAGTAAAATCTTGAATATAATCATGTTCACTATATTTTAGAGAGGAATTTGTAGTCTAACCTGTCATATAGACTTTAAATAGAATCAATTCAAACACAGTAGATTAGAGTCAAAGTGCAGAAAAACACATCTACGTGACATAATCTCTATCATTCACATAAATCCTGTGTTCAAGCACTATTGTCTTTTCATCTGGTAATATCTCCTACCAGAGGCACTTTGTATTCAAGTTAGCTTCTCCACCACCCAACCTATCCAGAGGTTCAATGTGTACACTGTGTTACCAGGCTTTATTTGGGCTGGTAAGAGGCAGTTTGTGTGGAAAGAGAGAAACTTTTCCACAGCAGTACTGACCAATAGGAAGTGAGAATTTGAGCCACTGCCTGTTCTCCTATAAAATGTGTTTGACAAATATGTAGGCCAATGACCCTTTAGTGTCAAGCAGAACATCAACGTCATAGTCTCTGTAACAACATGCTTGTTTTGGAATGTATTCTTACGCAGGATACAAAAATTTAAATGTTTCAATATTTCTATAAAATGTAGAAACTGATGCAAAATTACAATGGAAATTAAATTATTGGGGGAAAGGGGGGGACTAGGGCAGTGTCTAGGGTTTGTTTGACTGCCCTCAATACGAAAAAGTGACATTTGATACTAAGAAAGCTTGTATAATCCACGAACATCAGGTTATGTACTGTATTTTGTCATTAAAAATGATTAACAAGGAAGAAGTACTGAGTCATACTACATAGATGGGAACATGTTACTGGAGAATAATTGAAAAAAAAGGACATTTGGAGAGGGCTAAGGTTCAGCACGGAGCGGTGGATAGTTCTGCTTTGGTTAAAGTGTGACAGGTCAAGTGCATTATCAGCTCATATACGCAGTGTGTATATAAACAAACTACAGGGTCAGTGAGAGGCAGAGGACGACAGACAACATTCATTATGAGGCTCGTCAGCATTGTACGGGTTTGCATTTGTTTTCACAACGTTTTTTAGGTTTTATGAAGAGGGTAATTGAAAATGCACTATTTCTTCTCTCTGAATGCAGGGTCCTGATCCATCACTGGCTTATCGTCCCAATTTGGAGGAGAAGAAAAAGGAAAAAGAGGAGTACAGAAACTATGAGGTAAGGGTAAATTTAACTTTAAATCATTGCATCTATAAATTATATTGTATGGTGTAAAAGTAAACAGTTTCCATATACTTTAGTAATTTGCAAGGTCTTTCATTATACTGTCTTCCAGAATGGAGATTTGTTTGACCGAGTTTTCAAAACCTACAAACTGATGCACACCAACCAGACCCTGGAGTTTGTAAAGCAGAAGGTTAGTGCATTATACCTCTTGCATGCAAGAGGTGTCCCATCTACTAAATACAAAGTACTTAAATACTACATCTTAAATGTCATAATAAGCCTGAGCTCTTTTCACTGCACACAAAAAACAAACATACAATTTAGACAATAAAAGACAATATAGAG
>CM033628.1:37483199-37703199 GCA_019453435.1 Rhinogobius similis
ACATGTTAAATGTGCAGTAGACCTGTCACAAGAACACATTTTGATGCACGATATATCGCTACAGAAAAATGTCATGATAAACGTTCATTTTGAAACTTTTTTTGCCGCCGACACAATACAGGACAATCCCAGCAAACCCTTCATTCAAAGACATTGAATGAACCTATAAGTATTAGTTACTTATTCAACCCTCTACAGCTCAAATCATATTGTATTACACAACAAATAACAAAAATAGTTTCAGCCAGGTATGATCTTTTGAACAATAGGTGGACAGTAATGCTTGTGACAGGCCTAATGTGCAGCCTCACTTGATCGGAAAAGGTGAAGTTGAACAATGAAGAAAGATCTGTCAAATTCACCAATTTCTGTAACTAGTACCAGAAAGCCAAAGAGACAGAGTGCAGAGAATGATCACATTCTTCCAGACTGGATTCACAGATTACTGTTGTGTCCTTTGGCAAGACTCTGCACGCTTTGCTTACTTTGACTTCTTATAATCTAGCAACGATCACGTCATCTCTACTTACACCACTGTTGTGTACTTGATGCTGTCTGTTTATGGCACATTAGAATGAACTAACAAAAGGGAATTAAGACAAGGTTACGTTCATTTGGAATCATCAGTCCGTGATATCCTGTCTCTGGACACAGTAGTGCAAAATATATTCTGCTATCTTGATTTCAACCCACCAGGAATTCTGATTCAGTATTTTGGTTTTGTTTAAGGTTTTATTTTATTTCTCTTTTTGTGGACAGCATATTTTTTAAAAGTTTGGTGTGTGATTATAACCATGCATAGATTCTGGTGTAGTTTTCAAAAAATATTAGTCTGTATGGTTATATATTTTTTGTATAGTTATGTTACAATATTTAGCAGATTGTTATATTACGGTTTACTGTTCGCCCTGATACTTATTCCTCTGATCCATTCCCAAGCCCTGTGCACTACCCATATGTGAGTGTTTGCTCAGGGTGAGGTGCGTTCGATGTGTTGGGGATGGGTTATGGACTACAACACACAAGACGCACACCACACGAAGCGTAAAAAGAAAAGCAGCAGGGCAACAACAGAGAAAGCCAAAAGAAAACCAAGGAAACATATTGAAGCATGTGTCCCAGTCCTAACAGGAGTCTACACACGTCACAGGGCGTCCCTCACCACTGAAGACTTAGCAGGACCATGATTATTGAGCATAACAAGCTTCTTTGAGGGTACATCTTGAGCATGAAATTTGACCATTCTTATGTCTTAATGTTGTGTAACCAGATTAGAAATGGCTGTTTATTTCACAGCATGGAACTGATTTAACACCTATAACATTGTGGTATTCTAGCAGGGACTAAAGTAATCAAAGTTTGCCATTTATTTAGTTCAGTTTTGTTTCACTGTAGAGGCTACCATAATTCATTTATGATTCATTTCTTTATTTTGGGATTACGTTGTAGTCTTGTATTGACCACTATCTGCTCCTCTGCGTACCAGTGAAGATGAGTGTGGGCACAGAGACAGAGAAGTTCTGGGTGAGTCTCTGGGAATTGCAAGCCGAGTGCACTGGGCTGTTGTGAGTGGAGCGACATCCGAGGGCTATGGGAGACCTGGGCCAATCAGCAGAAACAACAGCGCCCCCCACAGAAACGTGATGAGCAACGTCCAAGTCCACATGAAGCCAGAGAGGAAGAGAGAACGCAAACAAGAACCAACACTACATATAGCAGGAGTGAAAAGTGAGAGATCAAAAAAGAGGCGGAGGTGGAGGCGTGTTATGCAAGAATCACATGCAAAGCTCACATGCAAACGCTTGTCCTTCTGATGATCTGGTCCAGCTCACAAATCAGGTTCAACCTCAGCATACTGATTCAACAACACCAGAGTAAGGCCAGTGAGGCACAGTTCAGTTCGCTCTAAAAATTGCTGTGATGTGTGGGGAAAGAAATGTTACTCTATCTACAAAAGCTGCAGTCCAAGTTGGGAATTAAGTCAAATGCTAATAGACAATATTAGACAATTATATTTTATTAATTTCATTAAACAGGAAAATAATTAGGCAGGTTATTTTAGATTTCATTAAGTTGGAGGGCACTGCAGAGTAACCTTGTCAGCTAGATGAAGACAAGATTTTGTTGTGGAGGAAATTATGGCAATTCAAAAAAGTCATATGCCATTTGCTTATGCAAAGGGCTTTCTTTAGGGCTTTAAATTATCTTAATTACAATGTTGTAGTGTCAAGTGAACGCTGCCAATTCATACGAGTTAATTTTCTATTCTTTTCTTTTCACTGGGTCAATATTACATAATGAGCACATCTCAGTATGATCAGATTAAACCTGCTTTGTTAATAAGGCCTGAATGCAGTAGAGATGTAAGCAGCATGTTAAATTGTGACTTCTGGCTGTAGTTGTGAGGCTAAAATGAAATGGTCGTATGACCATTTAGTAGCATCCCAATCATTACGTCTCCATCAGCGCTGCACATTTCCCTTGTCATTAGCCCATGGTTCTGTAAGGTGCAGCTACCTACACGTGAACAATGACGTGTGGGTGAGACTACCTCATTCAGGTGTATGCAGCGCAGAGGCAGAGCAGGAAGCCATGCAGAAAGACACAGATGAGGCTGTGAAGATGGCTGTGTGCTTGTGTTATACATGTGTGAGTCTCAGGATATGTTGGAGTGCCGTTAGTATTGGAATACACACAAGACAGATTCCAAACAGATCAGATTCCTCACTCACACGGACAATACTGAGACACACAGGACCATGAACACACTTAGAAGAGCTCTGTCCACAAGTACATGTACCACAACTTTAAACGCATAAACGAATGCAAAACAAGACCAGAGTACAGATGATTGATTTATGAATTTAGTGGTTTAGGGTAGTCTGTGGACTTCATATGGTAATCTAGAATAAGGAAAGGGCAAAGTGAAAATGGTGCGGGTAAGAGCTTCAGGTTCATTTACAATGAAAATTTGTATGTGTTTAACCAGATTTTTTGATATGATTGAAAGTTGCAGAAACAACTTCGCAACAGAAAAAAACTAACCAACAACTATTGTTAGAACTAATTTAAACATTTGCAGTCTGATTTAATGCCAATGTTCAAGACATTGAAATTTCATAAATTACGCAACACAAATACAGATACACTATGCACTTTTCTTCAGGAGTGTCCATCACCTGCTTGTCTCCATGACCTGCTTTGCCTGAAATGTTCCACAGCATGGCTTCTAACTAAAGTTCAAATCCGTAAGTAGGAATGCATTTTGTTAATGTGTTTTTTTTTTTTTTGCAATTCAAAATACTTTATTTTATGATTTTCATAATACCACACTGTGTAACATTCATGCAGGTTGTGGAGCTCCTGACATGACAAGTCACACAGGGCATCTTTAAAGCCTTGAACTCCCAAGTGAAAGTGAAGTAAGATAAAGCATATTTAGAGATAGGCAAATGTACGTGTGGACAGAGCGACAGGACCATCCCCTCTTCCACATGCACACGAGCTTTGTTCATTCTCTCACATAAAGATCCATGCTTGTGCTGTGTCATACTCACTCCTTGCCCTCTTTTGAAGGGGAGCTGCAGGCATTGGAGGCAGGAACACTGTTACTGTGTGTGTTTGAGCTGAGTTTGTCCAGAGTGCAGGCTGTACCGATGGCCCGCACCACCAGCCCCGACTCTCCCTCCAGGTCGAAACACTGCAAGTAGCCCACCATGGCGTTTCCACCCATCTCCAGGACTTTGAGACCAATTTTCCTCTGCAGCTCTCCTAAACACCGGATACAAGTTAACTCAGCATTTCTATTATTATAGTCTACATCAGTGGTTCCCAAACTTTTTCTCCCAGCGGCCCCTATTTTACCCATGGATACACTGACCAAAAATCCTTTTCCTACTCCTACTGCCTTATATGCAAAACATGATTGTCTGGTTTAAAGATGTTACAGAACAGTAAGAATTATAAGTCATCCCTTAATTAAAATTCAAACAAGCTTGTTTGGACCCCTTTTCTCTTTTGAGAATCTGTAGTGACCCAAATTTGGGTCCCGACCCCAAGTTTAGGAATGAAAAGAAAAGAAAAGAAATCTCACCAGACATTAGAGAGATGAGTCTTTGGCGTGCTTCATTTGAGGCACGTGGGGTTCTGATACGATCGATCCATTGATACTCTGGATCCTCGTTCACTACAAGCTCCTCCACAAAGCCATGCACCATTACAGCCCGATAGCACCGTGGGATAGATGTAGCTAAAACGCAAAGAAAAAAGAACGGTTTTAGTCTTAATCTTAAAAAGTCTACTATAATTGAAGACTTATAGTAATTGCGAAGACTTATAGTAATTGAGAAATAGTGTACTGTATATATACACACTTAAGGACAACATATTATACTATTGTCTGCTATATAGTTATGCCATATATTTTTGGACATTTTAAATTGCGTAAACGTCATCACAACAAAGTGTCGCTCGGCTGGGCCACACTGACAGCAAGGCTATGAAGAGCTGCAGATCAAGGTAGCAGCAAGCAGTTTTTTTCCCTTCTATTTGTGCCAAAATGGCTATGCAACACAGCTGAATCCTACATTTATCACCATGTAAAACACTTAAATGTGAAAACAAAGTACAGTGCAGTGGGCATGTCAGAGAGGGTATGCAGTAATGGAGTCGTTCTTATTTGTACTCAAACATCCATGAGTTTGAGTGGGTAAAGGAGAAGGGAAAACAATTATAACGTAATAAAAATGAATTTAGCACAAAAAGACCCCTCTAATGCTGTAGTACAAGAATGATATGATCAGTATTTATATATAGATATACACAATTATGTATACAAAAGAAGATCAACAATAAAATCAAACATACTGCAAAAGAACTTGACTCCACAGGATGATTGCCTGAAGCGGTTCAAATCGTTGAACAGCTCCACTTTGACAAGGACATTAATTTCTCCTCTTATGCCTACAGTTAGAACACAATGTAGAAGAATTATTATCAGATAAAATGCAATCATAAAAAGGGATTACTATTGACAAATGTACCATGAATTGTATCATAGATGGGAAACCAGCCCGATATGATGGAAGCTGCCTCAGTGGCAAGTAGTGGGTCAATGTCGATATAAACCTTCCCAATGGCATCATTAGCACTGTAAGTGTCATGGTCCAGGACGGTTATCTGCAGCGGTTCATCCTGCAGGTCCTCATCGTCCACCTGGGAGTGAACCCACAGAAAGATAAGCATGTAATCATGAACATCAACTAGTTTATAAGCAGTATAAATATGCCACTGTCAAAAGCAAGAGGGTTATGTTCTGTTAAATAAATTAAATTCTATACCTCAAATTTGAACCATTCAGAGTTCCACTGGGGATTGAGGGACTTGGGACAAACATCAGTTTTGAATGTTGTGTTTCCAAACTTTACCTAAGTTTCAGAGGGGAAGATAAAAGAAAAAGTCAATCCCACTAGAAGTGAGGAGGGCAAACTAAGGCCCAGGTGCCGCATGCAGCCCTTTTGGCATTTTGATCCGGCCCACAAAGCATTTAATAAGCATTTTTATGAGTTAAGTGGTGCATTTGTCATTGAGACAGCAGTTGCTTGTTCATTTAAGATCAGTTTTGAAAATAGCCACCACTAGAATAACACCAAAATTTGATGCATTGGCTAAAAAGTGTGACCAACGGCACTGTTCCCATTAAAATGAATAAAGGTAATGATTTTTGCTATTCTATTGTATTTATTTGTGTGTTGTAGACATCAAGTCTATGTGTAATAGTATGTGTGTAATATACTGTAGTTGACAACATCCAAACTGTAAATGGGCCGGCTCCCAGGTAAGTGTAAAAATCCAATTTGAGTCAAAAATCCCTTGAGTCAAAAACTTTGCCCAGACCTGCTCTAGAAAATTGTAAAACATACTATACTACTGTATAATCAATCAATACTGCTGTATAATCAATCAATACCGCTGTATAATCAAAGGTTAAAAGAAGGATTTAAGAAACTCACCTCTACAAATGCATCTGTGAGGTCACTGGCTCTGTCCATCACAGGCAAGTGGCGACCTGCCACGATTTTGGCCTTCAGTTTACCAGGCATAATTTACACGTACAGGATCTGCAAAGAAAATATGAAGTCTACCCATGGCACCAGCTCTGAGCCACACTGCTGTCAACAACAACAGTCAAGTGTGTCCACCCTGAAAGAGACATCTGTGTCTGGCATTATGGAGAGCTTCTACTTCCAGCTCATAAACAGCTAATTACAAATGAGTAGTCACAACATGTATGGAACACGTTCCTGCTTCAGTTGTGACGTATTGGCAGCATAGCCGTTCAGAAATACTCAAGAGACACACAAAAGTAGCCTATTGCTAGTTAGCCAGATTAACGTTAGCACAGCTAGCAGGAAAAGCCACTTAAATTAACCGCATTGCAGTCAATCTTCTAAGCTCACGTTTGCGGCCATGTTGCAGTCACAGGAGACATGAAAACCCAATCTACCGCCACACAACCCGAGGGCTCCACACGTGAACGAGCTGTGATTCGTACCGGTGCTACAACATCAACACGCAGCTGTCAAAGCGGCCGCAGGAGGTTCCTTGTACGCGGACGTTTGCGCTGGCAGCCCTCCGCTCTGACCTCCGTGTATCTCCCATAACACCCAGCGCACTGGAGACGCCGAGGTGCGACCACAAAGCAGACTCGGGCTGAAGCAGACAGAAGAACGTTGAACACGACACACGGAGGTTATTCTAAACACATCGGCCCATCGGTGACAGGACAGTGCGGTGAGCGCGTGACCTACAGCTAGCTTGCCTCGCGCACTGCTTTGATGAATGAGTGTGTGAGCTTCACGGGCCGCGGGAAATCTGGCGTTTTTAATACAAATTCCATAAAGGTATAATGTTTATTGGAAAACACGATGTTGGAAAAAATGTTGTTTGCTGCAGCAGGTGATGAGCTCTGTGTGTAATTTTCTTCACACAACCCAGCTCTGCCACACACATTTTTATTGATGGATATACTAGCAAATGTTTCTTTTTAACAATCTCTATTATTTAATACTCAGGGTTTTAGGATTAGGATTGGGAACACGATGTAATGTGACGAGATACAAATAAAAGTGATTATTGGCCTATTGTCAACTTCAAAGTTTTTTTTTAATAAACTTGTATTTTTAATTAAAGGAATACTATCTAACCTTTTCGCGTTTGCTTTGTCTGGAAAGTTCCACTGTATGGCATTAAAATTATCTTGTATTTATTCCATACAGGTACATATAGATTTAAAAAAAAAAAAAAAAAAAACATGCATTTTTACTGTAGGGTATCGCTTCTCCATAGATCTGACCTGCGCTTGAAAAAGTAGTGTTATCAGATCAGAATCAGAATCAGAATCGTTTATTGCCATTGTCAGTGATCAAAATTCACATCTGGACATATACTTCTATACTAATATACACATGCTCTCCACAATCATCCTCTAGTATTTTATCATTGAGCCCAATTTTATTTTGGTTTTATTCTGTAATAAATTATATTTTATATAAATTATATTTTATATAATTTATGATTTATAAATTATATTTACTTACACTGCTCACCTTGTTTTAGAGCCTTTTATCTTTTTAGTTATTAAACGTTCTCAGTCTCTTTTAAAATTAAAACTAGGTGGCGTTGCTTTTTAATTGTTTACCCCAATAGGCCACATTATGACGATACATTTAGCATTTAGAAATTTGACTCTTCAACTGCACCACCACATAAGACTGGATGCAAAGAAGATGAAGTACTACCAGGATATAATCAAATATATAAGCCATAATAACGTCTTTAATTTTTGTTAACATAAAATCACAAATAAATAATTTAACCTAAACCGCTATCCTTCATCTAATAAATTCACAGCATCATACATATTTTAATAGTTTCATTTAATACATTTGTTCGTCTTTGTGATCATGACCTTAGGGGGTTTCTTTTTGCAGTGCAGTAGTGTCCCACTTACATTTATTTGAGATATTATCATCCAGTACAGAGAGAACTCTCGTCCAAAGCTCTGTCAATGATATCACATTTTACATTGTTCATACATTCTTCTTGTAGGTCAGTGGTTCTTAAACTTTTTCAGTTGTGACCCCAAAAATAACAATTGTTCACATTCGCGACCCCCAAACACAAAAAATAGGCGACACGCAGAGTGATAAATTAGCCTCATATCTAATGTTTGATTTTATTTTGAGAATATAGACCTAGAAAATGACTTTAATAGGCCAACAAATAGGAATCTACATTTACCACTGCATTTGAAGGGGCTCAAGCCTTGTTTAAGACTATTGTATACATTTTTCCCCATCATCTGGGGAAATCATTTCACGCCCCCCATTGGGGTCCCGATCCCTAGTTTGAGAACCACTGTTGTAGGTGATGGTGCGTGTATGTATTTCTTCTCCAAAAATGTTGTAAACGCCCCCTACTGGCCTGATTTGGACATACCACATTCATACACGCACACACAATGAATGACTTGGCTACTGGTTTACTTGTTGTTTTTTTGTTTGTTTGTTTGGGCCTTAGTTTGCCCCTCTCTGCTTTAGCCTCAGAATAATAATTCATTTATTTTCAACCGCTTATTCCCGTTCCTGGGGTCGCGGGTGACTGGAGCCTATCCCATTAACTATGGGCTTGAGGCGGGGTACACCCTGGACAGTGGCCAACTCGTCTCAGGGTTAACACATAGACACGGACATTGACAGACAACCATTCACTCTCACATTCATACACTACGGGCAATTTAGAGTTGCCAATTCACCTACACATGCATTTGTTTGGACAGTGGGAGGAGCCAGAGAACCCGGAGAGAACCCACGGTAACACGGGGAGAACATGCAGACTCCACCCAGAGAGAGCGTGTGATGTTGGGGTGGTCCGGGATTCAAACCCACGATCTCCATACTGGGAGCCAGTAATAATGTGAGTTTTGAATTGGGTTGAATTCCTGCCTGGTTTTCCTCACCAGTAGGGATGATTTAATATTGGCATCTAGACATTGACCAATTTTTCTAAAGTGAAAAATAAATTTTAATTTTTACACTGGAAAAATGACTATCTAAGAAAATAAGTTTATAAGCGCGGAAATAATAAGCGTTTACCTTGTTTTGAGTATATTTTAAATAAGATAACGTAAGATAAAATATCTTTCGCTTGTTACAAAAGGTTTATTTGCATGAATAAAGTAGTGTGTAGGTTGGGGAATCCAGAGGAGCAGGTGAGTTTGTGGCTGCAGTCCAGGAGAGTAGGTCAGTAATGGAGCTGGAGGGCTGGAGGAGCAGGAGTCGTAGTGGCAGGAGCTGTGGCAGCGAGATGGTCGAGGAACTGAAAAGAAGAAAATCCAAATTACAAAGGGTCCAGAAAAAAAGAAAGAAATAAACTCAAAAGATACATTGCAAAATAAGCCCAGAATGAGCAGGTGAGAATAAGTGAGGAGCTGCCAGGAGTGGAGGTTAACCCTGTACATGTAGCAGAGCTTGATGCAGGTGAACCACAGGTGAGAGGATTCAACAGGCTGCAGTGTGAACAGGATAACTCCTCCCAGGTAGAACAGCTCCTCCCACAGAGCGGCCCAGACTAGGATCATGACAGCGTGACTTCAAACAAGAAAAAGACAAGCGTTTTCTAACTTTTAGAATTCAAGAAAAAAGTGCTATTGCATGTTAAATACAACTTATTCAATCTACCCAAATCTACCCAAAGCAGGAGAAATACTAAACGTACTTTAATCAATAACTTTTTAACCTATTATATTGTTTAAAGGACGCATATTCTGCTTTTGAGCTTTTAATCATGTTCTAACAATGTTCCATCATCAAAAACATACCTGAAGTATTATTCAGGAAGAATGTTCATCAGAAAATCCACTCCCTCCGTGCGTCAAACACACTTCCTGTGGAACTCCCTCGATCCGGGGCGTATTTTCATCTACGTTATTTATCTGTGAATCTTCTGCTGTTTTAAGTCCTTAAATCTTCGCTAAACTCATTCTCAGAATTTCTGCCTTTAAACACGATAACTGCTGCAGCAAACCTGCCCCATAATGTCTTTTCAGCGCATTTTTTAAACATGAGGCGGCAAAAAAAAACACATTGGACCATCCCTAATCAGAATTTCTCTGCTCTTGACAAGTAGAACCACTCTGGCATTTCAAGAAGTGTGAAATGCAAACGACAAATTCCTCCACAGGGCAAACTACAACTTAATAGTGTTACAATACCTTAAAGTGCGTATAACAGGTTGTTCTGATTTACTAATTTTGACTTTATTCAGTGTATTAATACCTCTTGTAAATATAAATTACAGTTTTACACCAATCCGGTAGAAAAGTTGAAAAATATGTTGAAAATTACTGGAAGTAAACAGATTGATGAGATCACACTAGTGACACAAAGATTATGCATAAATTACACAAAAGAAACTACTTTTCAAACACTTTAAACACTTGTGTTCACATGTATTTTTCTTTGTCAAATAAAAAAATCTGTGACATTAAAGGAGTTTTGCCCCACTGTACAGTGTAGTTGCTATGGTATCATCATCATTTACAACCAGGAAGTAAAATAAAAAACCTAAAAAAAAAACAAAAACGTTAAAATGGGGTCAAATTTGTGATGATATTAGCAGAATTTGAAATATATTTATCTTACTTTAGTTCAATGAGTCGTCCAACCTGTCATGGGCACTTTAATGTTCCTTTAAATCACGTGACAACCCAAGATGGCCAATATGTTGGGTTCACAACATTAGAAATCCATTCTAAACTGTCCATTAACATTGTGTTGGAGGACAGGGGAGAATTCTATGGTGAAATTTGTCCTAACTGGCAAAATGCTACTGTTTTGGTTTCTGGTTGATATCTGTAATGGCAGGGCCTATGCACATGAAACCATGAAACTGACATGTTTTGTGTCAGTGGAAGTGACTAAGATAAACCATCCATTGCTCTATGGATGGCAAAGAGGCGACATCATTCACAAACACAACTGTTGTCGGTCAAAAGGACTGTGAGCCATGAGACTGATATGGAACGTTTGTGGACCTAATCCAAAAAACGATTTTTTGTTAGTGACTTCATTCAAATACAGTGACTCTGGTGCAGTTCTATAGACTCTACTCTACCTTATGTATAAATATGTAAATATCCTTCACTGATGGAGGCGTCCCATCTTTTTGTAATCAAATGAACACAGCCAAAACACTCTGTTGTGAAGCCAGTCAATATTATGCCGTCAAAAGCCAGCATTTATAGTATTTTATATTTTTGGAATGAATCAATGTCCAAAGAATGCACCCATTCATTTTGCAGATGTAGTTCAGCGATTGGATTTGTGTGCATGAAATCAATAGATGTATCAAAATCAAATTGAAATGTATAACAAAGATGCTCTGGCTGTTCCTTTTCCTTATGTATAATACTGACACAAATATAAAGAAGCACGGATACGTAAAATTGGTAGATATCGTAAGCTGTCCATGTCCAAGTGTAATATTTGTTCCTTTCACAAAAATATACGCAAAAACATAATGCAAAAATATAACAAGGGTTTGTTCTTTAGACAAATAATAAACATGTGGGAAAAGTCTACATACGTCTACATTTACATTTATGTAAAATTCGTAGCTAACTTGTGGGTACATACAGGACCACTCTCATCTGGGACTATTGAATATATGTATATATATATATATATATATATATATATATATATATATATATATATATATATTGTATAAATGTAAATGAAAGAAAGAAAGAAAATTATTATTATTATTACAAGTTTTTCATCATGCAATGTTTTCATATAGAAATGATGCATTTTATGTGTATAAAACAGCACATATTTGGGACATGTAAACCTGAAAAATGGATAGAACCAGGTTCAAATAGTTCATTTTGTACACATGTTAGTTACAAAAACTTTACAGAGGGCATTATTTTGGATTTCTTATTTAGAGTTTGAGTAAACTAGATTTAACTGAAAGTGTCCTAAAAATATTTTTTTGGGCTTAAAACTTCAATAAATCAGTTTTATAATCAGATATCAAAAAATCCTTCTGTACATTTCGTCAAACTCTTGTTGAGTCCAAGATTGTAAAGTTTGGTGGTGATCCTTATGTCCTTTGGGGAGAAAAATGCGTTTCAAGAAAATGGCCTTTCAAGTTACAATGTCCTTATAAGGAGGAGCAAAGACTCCCCATTGACTGCCTCTCAGTAAGGCTTTGAACCAGATTTAGTCATAATGATGAGTTTGTATTTGACTTATTAAACAACATGAAAATAATGAGTCTTTTGATGCTCAGGGGCTTAGCCCCCATTCAAGAAATCCAACAGACGTCCCTGGGCTGAACCCAAGTTTCAGAACAATATGTTTTTAATCATTCATTTTAAAACACAATTTCACATTTGTCATTTCTAATTCACGAAATTAGTGAAGTGTACGTGCGTGCGTGCGTGTGTATGTGTGTGCCTCTCTCAGCCAATCAGGATGAGTCTCAGAGCCCCCACCTTCCTGCTCCTGCTCCTCTCATGACCGCGCACCGTGGCACGTGCAGTGCGCTCCTGCAGAGGAGGTCCTACACACGGATAGTGCTACACCGTCCCAGGTTAGGCCATGTACGGTCTATGGGTAAGGCTCACTTAGGACGATGCAGTTGCCACTGGTCAGATATTTTGCAACGAACAACAACAACAACAACAACAACAATTCAAAGAAAATAGTTGAAGTCGCTTAGCCAAAAGCAAATGTACTGTGAATAATATCAGAACATGACGTGGGCTAGCAGGGATGCCATTTTAGGATTTTGACATTATTTTTCTGCTTTGTGGACTCTGAATATAAATGATATATGAGGCACAGTCCAGACTGGACGCACCAGCTGCAGTAAACGTGTGACAGTCAGAGGAACAGCGCCAGGGTCCAGCAGCGAAAGTCCCGGGAGCTTTTTAAACTCAAATTGAGCCGCAATTGCATGAAAATCACATTGTAAATCCTCAAGCGGCTTCACTTCAGCTTCATCTGGGAAAAATGTAGTCTTTTCAGGTGACTTTTGCCTCCCATGCTAAACAATGTATGTATTAATCGAAAGAATGATTGCTAGACTAACGGATTCTGATCAGTCCATCGCAGCAGGTGTCAGGAAATTATCAAACACAATTGAACCTAGACAGTCTGAGAGAACAACCTTCTACTGACTGAGAATTAAACAAATAGTCAGACACTGGCCTTAGGCTTTCGTTTTAACGTGCACGGGGAGAGAGTGGCGCCTTCAGCTCGTCCCACCAGCAGAAGTGACCCTCTGTCCAACTTTCTGCAGCCTCTTCCAACTTGCCACCCCTTCCCTGCACTTTTATTCAGTCTAGACAGGCATAGGTCAACATACTTCTGGTGCTCCCATGACCTGCAGGGCAGGGAGGCAACAGCTGTTATTGACAGATAAGTGAATTAGTAAACAGGTCAAGAACAATACTATATCTATTGTTGAAACAGCATTGCTTGCACTAAACATCTAGTTCTCTAGTGACTAGCATTTCACACGTAAGCACATTCCTATAAATGCATTGTTATTACCAGAAATGTGTCATTTTGACAATCCCAATAAAATTCTCTTACATTTCCCTCCTGTTTGTCAAAATAAACATATTAAAAACATAAAAAGAATAATCATAGAATCACACTACAAAGTCTCCCTCACATCAGCATTACAACGCTCTACTGGGTAGGTTTAGTTGTAACACGTCATTTTTACTCTGTAGTTTTCAAAGCTGGTCAACATCATCATCATAATTTACTCCAAATTCTTGTGTACTGAGTAATTTGACATACGTGATCTCAGAATTCAGGGTATTAATTACATTAGCTTGAACCATGTTCTGGACTTGTGAACGTAAGCAAGGGAAAATACAAGTAGTGAAAAGACAAAACAACAGTAGTACAGCCAACACTGGAGATAGAAACTTCAACATGATTTGCCACCAGTTACCACTCATTATCCAGTCCATAAGGTCCCAGGAATAGGGAGTATCATTTTGTTTCACTTTGTCCAGATATTCACGAAGGGTGTCGACCTTGTCATACAGCCTAGTGTAGTTATCATGGTCTGATGGAATATAAGTACAACAACAGTGGTCAATGCCCAATTTTGTGCACAGACCTCCCTCAGAGGCATACAATAGATCTAAACCAACGCGGTTTTGCAAAGTCATGGTCCGCAGTGCTGGGTCATTCTAATGATTAAGGATGCCATCTAGGATTTGAGTGATATTTTCTAATGCCCACCATACATTGTTCATTCTGTGGCCCAAATAGGCCACACCATACCAAAGAAGTACGGTCATTGTGACCCCCCTCCAATCAGATATGAGTGGGTTATCATTATACGCTGCAGAGGCTCCTACTTCCAGACCTCTTCTCCGTCTTTTAGGTTGAATTAGACTTTTAGTGAAATTATCAAAATCGTCTTCAGGGATAATTAGTGATGACGGACCCATTCGTGCCAAATAACATGTCCCACACCAGTTATTCGGTAGATATAAATATACCTTGTGACCACACCCATGGAGTCCCGTAGCCACCTGTTCCAGGTAAATCTGCTGAGACATTCAGGGTGATACAAACTAGACTGATTAAACGGGGACACGGAGTGTCTGACGCGCCCCCGAACTTCGGTGTTAATTCTGGAACACTATTGGCACAGGTTGTATTCGCCTAACCAGTTATTTCTCTGAGGTTCACAGGAACAATTGTGTCACATTTTGATTTACCCAAAAATTTGTTTGCACCTTTTAAACATTTCTGATCAAAACACAACTCAGCCATACGTGCCTCTCTGGGGACAGAAAGTCCTTTCTGTATTGTCTTATTAGTGTATTCAGAAAAATTACGGGGAATCAGCCAATTTGTCACATTAATATTCACATTCTTACATTGAGGGACCAAAGTATTGGTCCACTCTATTGTAGACGAGAAGGGGTATTTCTCATAGTTAGAATAATGAATTATGTTGCATGTTATTTCTAATTCTGACACTGGATGAGGCATAAGATGTGGTGCTTCATTAGAATGATGTGGAATAAATGTACAGACATAACATCCCTGGGTTACATTATAACTTTCTACTGTTAATTTAGCCATTCTGTACCATAAGTTATCTAATTCAGCATGAACCTTGACCAAGGCTCTTTTGTCCACGACCTGTGGAGGAGGTTGACCTGCAATCAAGACAGGCCACAAAACAAACCTTATCATTATTACCCAAATAATAATGTAAACACCACACATTACTTTTTTAACGAAATGGTGTTTTTCATGTCTCTGTTTCTTCATTCCAGCGTCGTCCATCTTGATTGTAGATCAACGTAGGGTGCCCAGTAAAGATTTACTGTAAGAACACCTTTTCCCCGTCGCGATGCCCAGCGGTTTACCCGCTGTCAAAACACCGTTGTCGTCACTGGATACAAAAGAAGTCCTGCGTCTAGAAGAGTCTAATGTTGAGATGATTCTGGTGTCAAGGTATTTCGTAGTTTGCAGTGTGAGAGATGGACCCAGGAGGGACGTCCTTCCACTTTGACAGCAGTCGGTGTAGTCAGCAGCACTCGATGAGGCCCTTCCCACCGAGGGCTGGTCCAGTTCTTCCTTTTTATGACTTTGATGAATACCGTATCTCCTGGCCTCACCACCTGCAATGTGGAACAATTGCCTTCGGGCAGATTATGTGTTCTTCTTGTTTCCTTCATTTCAAACAATTTTCTCATGTGAGTTACTAGGTCGTCAGACTCATCTGGTTGAGCTGTGATGGGTTTTAAGTCTGGTAGAGTATAGTTCCTTCCTTACATTTCAAAAGGACTCAATGTCTGTCCGTCTGCAGGGAGTATATGCATGTATGTTTTCACTAAATCCAGGCATTCTGGCCACGGCCTCCCTGTTTCTTTCACAGTCTTGATTAGTCAATCTTTTACTGTCCCGTTGGTCCTTTCAATTAATCCGGCTGATTGGGGGTGAAAAACACAATGTCTCTTTAAGTCCATGTGGAAATGTTGTCCTATTCTTTCAATGACACTGTTTACGAAATGTGAGCCATTGTCTGATCTTATTCGTTGTGGAATGCCAAAAGTAGGGATAATATATTTACATAGGGCCTTAGCAACTGTCAATGCATCAGGTTTGGCTGTAGGAAAAATTTCTACCCATTTAGTAAATACATCTATTATTACAAGACAGTATTCTACTCCTCTACTTTTTGACAATTGAATAAAGTCCATGTGAATTTCTTGAAATGGGTACTGTGGCTCTGGAAATGCACCTCTTCTTGGTCGTAAATGTCCTTGAGTGTTGTGTTTTATGCATGTCAAACACTGCCTGCAAAAATTTTTTGAATAGGTATTAAAACCATAAGTATTATAATATTTGTCTACCAGGCTATTCATCCCTCCTGTTGACACATGGCACGGCCCGTGTGTCACTTCAGCTGCCCATTTAAACATGGACCTGGGTAGCCATGGTTTATTATCGGGTCCTATAAAAAGTCCATCTATTTCTTTTGCTCCTTTTTGTAGCCAAAGTTGTTTCTCTTGATTCAATGCTTGGGCCTGCTTTGATCGTAGGACATCGTCATGTGGTTGTGGAGATGTAGTTATAGTCAATGTCTCTGTACTAGTAGCAGCTTGTTTTGCTGCAGCATCCGCGAGTCTGTTTCCATTTGAAAAAGAGTCTTGTTTTGTAGTATGTGCCTCACATTTGCATACTGCAAGTCTCTTAGGTAATTGAATTGCCGCCAAAAGTTCAATCAAAAGGTCTTTATGGGTCACCGGTTTTCCTGTACTGGTGATAAACCCACGTCTTTCCCACTGGGTGCAAAATTGGTGTACTGTAGCATATGCATATTGGCTATCTGTCACTACAGTTACTTCCTGTCCGCTGTATAACCTGCATGCTTCTGTTAAGGCTACTAGCTCTGCAGCTTGTGCGGAATAATTAGATGGTAATTTTTCCTGTAACAAAATTTTGGTTTCAGTGGTCACCGCAAAACCCACGCAACTTCGTCCTTGTGCAAAGAATCCATCAGGTGCCCGCAAATAGTTTAATATTGTGTCCCACTCTCTAATATTGTCGTTGTCTCGTGGCTCATAATATCGAGACACCAGTCCCCATTTTAGGCCAAATGTAGATTTTAGAAGTGAGCACATTTCTTCTCCATTTAATTTAAAACCTTCCTGGAGTAAGGTTATGTCTTTGATACATTGCTCTATATCTGTTTCTGGTTTTGTTATTCCTTTTGCTGCTTCGGCAGTCTCAGTCATTGTCCATGGATGATAAACATACAGGGGTTGTGCCTCATCGTGTGGATTTGGGACTTGAATCATTGGAAACACTTGTTCTGTTTCATCGGGGTCATAATCTTCCCACCCTTCATCATCTCCCTCCTCTCCTTGTTCTTCGGTTAGATATGCTTGATATCTTATGGGTTTAGTACTCTGTCTTTTACTTTTTTCCCTTATTGGTAATGAGGGTTTTTGTCCTGTTGACTTACTTTTAGAAGTTTTATTTTGTTTAGTATTATCTCGATATGGTGGTGGCGGTGAAGTACTTTTACATCCATAGTGTGGATCTTTTGCATGCAGGGTTAAACGTTTTAATTCTTCTTTAGGGTATAATCCTGATCGTTTTGGAGTTCTGCCTCTCCTTATCTCTGTGTCGCTAACATCTGTTTCCACTTCAGCTAAACCCCCCCCCCTTGGTCTGGAGCTGCTGCTGCGTCAAGCTCTTCATCTTGCACCGGTCCTTGACCTCTACAGATTATATTTGTCCCGTCATAGTCATCTGGTCTGCACAATAATGTGCTAGCCATTTTCCCAGTGGAGGGAAAACTCTTTAGTTGTCCTCTCCTTCTACATTCAGTTTCCCATGAGTGCTAATGTTTGTTTACCAGGAGTCCCTGGTTGTTGTCCCTTCATTTTGGTCATGATGTCTGAGATTAGTCTTTAATCTCCTTACTTCGTTTAATTGTAGTTGACAAGTAAAATTATATTTCTTTTTCCATTTCTTAACATACTTCACTGAGTCCGGGAATTGTCTAGTCATATATTCTAAGTCTGTCTCGGGTTTTAAAACTTTTGTCTTTATTACAGCACATAATTTTTCTCCTGATTTTGTCATTATTATTTTGCCACGTTTTCCTTCAGAGAAGTGTTTACTGGGTTTAACCTCTGACCCCAATGACAAGCTTCTAGTTCACTTTAACATGAACCGGTCATAAGCTGGGTGTACTCACAGTCAGAGATTTCCACTGAACACTCTTCTCTTAATGAAAAACCAGCCTAAAATTCCTCATGTAAATTAGTCTTTCATCCACTTTAATGAGCAAAGTCAAATTGTAAGTTTGAGGTGAACTCATTGATCTGATGAGACTCCTTTACCAATCACACTCACAATCACGACACTCATACTCTGAGTTAACTTCTGACTGAGTTAACTTTTGTCTGACCTGTTTGGTTGTCTCTTGAAAGTCCGGCTGGATGGAGTTTTTTTTGTCATAAGGAGGATTAACTGGCCACTGGAAAAGTAGTCTTCTTTTTACTCTGCAGAGATTCTTCAGCTGTCGCCGATTATCCTCCACGGAGACGTCCAACTCCAATCCGGCTCGAAGGACCAAAATCTGTCAGGAAATTATCAAACACAATTGAACCTAGACAGTCTGAGAGAACAACCTTCTACTGACTGAGAATTAAACAAATAGTCAGACACTGGCCTTAGGCTTTCGTTTTAACGTGCACGGGGAGAGGAAAGTGGCGCCTTCAGCTCGTCCCACCAGCAGAAGTGACACTCTGTTCAACTTTCTGCAGCCTCTTCCAACTTGCCACCCCCTTCCCCTGCACTTTTATTCAGTCTAGACAGGCATAGGTCAACATACTTCTGGTGCTCCCATGACCTCGCAGGGCAGGAGGCAACAGCTGTTATTGACAGATAAGTGAATTAGTAAACAGGTCAAGAACAATACTATATCTATTGTTGAAACAGCATTGCTTGCACTAAACATCTAGTTCTCTAGTGACTAGCATTTCACACGTAAGCACATTCCTATAAATGCATTGTTATTACCAGAAATGTGTCATTTTGACAATCCCAATAAAATTCTCTTACAGCAGGACAGTTTACAACCGGGATCACGTCAATATTAATATCACCCCACATCACAATCAGAATCAGAATCAGAATTGGTTTATTGCCATTGTCAGTGATCAAAATTCACAAACATAGGAACTTGTTTCGGCGCAACATAAAACAATGAATAAAATACAATAAAAGATAAGGCATGCATAAAATTAAGAATAAGATAAATTAAGATATCTAAGATAGACTAAGACTATATACAGAAATGTACAGTTGGCAGACAGTGCAAATAGATAGTTCTTATATAATATATTGTTAAAATGGCAGGTGTTACAAAGTGTTCATGAGTCCAACAGCAGAGGGAGAAGAGATACTTTCTGTTAGTTATGGGGTTAGTAATAAACTTACTATAAAATTGTGTATCTATGAATGTGTTATTGAGGCATATTGTGCGCAAAAAGCAGTTTGTTGTTATGCAGGACCTTATTCTGTTACTGCAATATATCTGCTGTTCATGTAAAAGAGGGAAATGCGTTTGATAATTGTTATAACATTTGTGTTTCCTTTTATTCTTAAGGGCCACCACAGAGATGAGACATTTCTCTTTACTAACTTGACCTGAAACTGCTGCAAGGAAACGTTCATGGTAGATATATTTTTGGATATCTTTTACATTCTCACAGGATTTGTCAATTACAATTTTGCTTGTTGGTTATAATATCTCTAATTATTTTTTGTATCTGAATCTGTTATAGCACCTGTGGAAACTCAACTTTCAACTTGGCCCCATTCGGTCACAGGACCCCCAAACCCCCCAGACGGTCACATACATATCACACAGTCATGAAATGTGGAACAAAGAATATTGAGATAATGAGGAATTTAGCAATATAACATGATAGGGGTTTATGCATGTCAGTTTCCAATTATTAGACAATATATTGAAAGAAAAAATTGCATTCTCCGGTACAATATGTATTTCCATATGTAAATAGAAAACTTAAAATTAAGTCCACCACCAATGGTTCACCTGCTGTAGCTGAATTAATATTCCATACTCCCAAACCAGCGTATAGAATCCTCAATCATTTGTCCATGAAAAGCCTATGGGAATATTTAATGGGAAAGTTGCAGAAGAAAATAATTCAACTTAACTTTTATGGATTTTCTTCAAATTTGGCACAGTTCGTGTTAATATATGAAATAACATCATTTTGTCTGGTATATTTTTTAATTTCTGAGATTCGGGGGTTTAAAATGGGGGTTTGGTCAAAATCAAATCTAGCAGAAAACTACAAGTTCTTTTAGCCACATACTTTGGACTGTTTGTGGCAAATTATGATTTTTTTTCCTCCAGCTATTTATTCTTTTTTATACAACATCAAGTCATTCTTAGACATGTGACTTCAAAAATTCAAAAAACTGATGAGTGTGTTTGTAATTGGCTATTTGAATATTTTTATTACAGTTCTCAATAGCAGAATTATTGTTTTTGGTTACACTTTATAATAACTGCACTTATTCATGCCTTAATAAAGCATGAACAAAGACTAATAATAATAATAATGTATTAAGAATGATTCAGGCTTAGTAACTATTTAACAATACTATTCCAAATTTCTAACTCTAGCCCTAACCTTAACCTTAATTAAGTAGTTACTAATCCTGAATCATGTTTAATAAATTATATAGTCATTATTAATTAAGTCTTTGTTAATGCTTTATTAAGGTTATTATAAAGAGGTACCTTGTTTTTATATAGGTTTATTGAAAGCTTGTTATAGTCAAATTATTGCTTTATTTTACCCAATTCCAAAGAATTATTGTATGTTTTCCCCTGATAGAAGACAGTTGTAAAATAGACATTAGTAGATATTTGTTATTAGACTGTTGCAGCTCTTTCATATTTTAGTTGTGTTTTGAGGTCTTACAGGAGAAAATGTGATCTCTGATTCATGCGTTGTTTCCACTCACTGCTAAAATTCTGAATGCTGTGATATCACCTGCATAACCCCTTTTGGAGAAAGTGTCATTCTGAGCGTGCATTCTTACCTGCCCACCCCAGTGCTGCAGCTGCCTGATATTTTAGTAGATCCATGAGTGCTGCCCAGTCCTGCCCTGTACTGCCCACCCACGCACACACACACACACGCACGCACACACACGCACGCACACACACTAGCACACACACTAGCACACACATGCGCGCGCACTCACACACTCTTCCGTCATGTGCTGGGGGCTGTCGCCTCCTGGCAGGGCAGGGCAGGGCTGTAGGTGTAGGCACTGCAGGTTTCAGCCTCAAAGCCCGCAGTCCCGGTGTCTGCAGTCACCCCACGCCCTTTCTCCCGGGACCACTGAGATGAACCGTTAAAGTTAGGCGGGACTTCTTTCGGACTCTGAGATGAACTTAAAGTGGACAGTGGAAAGATTTCTTCTTATATCGTTTTCCATCTCCCACCTGCTGGTACTTGAGGGTAAGCTTGGCACTTATATATTTATAAATGTGTTTAGAGAACAGGATGGGAAAAGCATATTTTGTTGTAGCTTAAACTTGTGCTATTTTCTGTTTGTAGTATGAATATTCATTTATTGTCATTGCTATTGTGTTCTGTTCTAGAGTTATATTTATTTGTCACTCTAAGCTTTGACAAAACAGTTTCTGTTGCCAAATAATCATTGTAACACTTTATAAGGTGAATTGTTTTTGTATTACGTAGGAGCTCAGAGCCGACTTTCATTATCAACAGGGAAACTGCAGAGGTAAATGATGATCAGAATCATTATATGTCAGTGCTGTCACTGGAAGTGAGATAGAGATCTGTGATGGTGTGTGTATTTGTGTGTATGTGTGTCTGAGAGCGAGAGGGTTCAGTAAAGAGTTTGGAGTCTAGATTCAAGTGGTGTAAAGTGCACTTAAGTCTCCCCTCTGACTGTTTCTCTCACTAATGTGCATGTTTGTGTGTGCAGGAGGGCTAATGCACTTCGGAGGAAACGGGATCTCCTCGGGGAGGAGGTTGGTACACTACACCTAAGAGAACCCGGAGAGGTCAGGGCACCCACATGCGCACAAACACCCAAACGAGCACAAAGCGGGCTTTGTACAGAACAAGACAGACTCACTAACACATTCACTTTGTCCCACTCATCCTGACGCACCTTACAGCCAGTTACACTTGTATCACTGATGCTGGTTAAGTGTCTTCCGCTTCTTCTGTCCTAGACATACAGGCCAGTGCTGTCAGAAGGTGCACTGTCCCGCAGTGTCGTACACAATTACACATCCAGAGATGCTTCCTCAGGTAAAAAAGACCAAGCCTATTCACATTAAACGGAAATGGACAAAGTGAATTTGACTTTGTCTTCTCCAGAGTACTGCGGTTGTCTCAATGGCGGCTGGTGTCAGGAGGGTGGAGCGTGTGACTGTGCACAGTTCCAGGCAATGGGAGAGCGTTGCCAGATCAGTGAGTAATACTGTACCTGCACCTCCATGTATATGCTCACAAACTCACAACGTTTCATTTAGTCTGAGAAATGTGGTTGACTGAACACACATGTGGATATTTGCTCACCCTTTGGTCAGAATGCTTAATAATTGTATTGTGTTACACCAATTAATACAAGAATGTGAATGAGACTCAAACTCAGTTGAATGCATCAGACTCTCCAATCCTTCAACAAACTTTAATTAGTTCTACGTCAAATGTTAATTATCAGATTTTCTGAGATTTGCCCATTCCAATTTTTAATTGAAATTCACTGCAGTCATGGCTCAGACATAAGCCCCCATCAGACAAAACCACCCTGTTTCTTCAGTGAGACATCTGACTGTACAGGATACCGTCCTTTTAACCAAATCTATAGCAATCTACATGAGTATTGTAAGACTACTGAATTAGAAAATATAAAACTGCTGAATTAATTTGAGAATAGTTTTTCTTGGCATTTGAAATATACAACTTCTCTCTGTAGTTATGATGGTGAAAAATAGGCACTTGTGACATGTGAGTCACTCTCAGTCATTTTCCAAGAGGGTCTTAGGTCGCATCTTGGCACCACAAGCTAGGGGGGAATTCCAGTAACAACAGTCTTTAGAGAATTCAGGTGTTCATTTTCCTCTGATAAGTTTAGTAGAATGGGAGGATGACGAAAGACAGTGCAGGACCAGACTTTCAATTCACTAGCATTTCCAATTCTTCATTGTGTTCATGTATGTCATCACTGCAAACATTTTGTGTGAGTAAATTGTCCATTTATCATCAGTACCAAACCAGGGCCAGGACAGAGACGGGATCTGCAGGTCGTGGGGTCAGCACCACTACGAAACATTTGATGGGATTTACTTCTACTTCCCTGGCACCTGCTCTTACATCCTGGCCCAAGACTGCCACTCGGCCACGCCACAGTACACAGTGTGGGTAAGAGCGTTTAGATCAAGGTTATCTGCTGATTTTAAGCAGGTAAATAGAGCTAAGTAGATTTAAGTTGGTATCAGGTTCTGTTAGTGCTAGGTTCATCTCATTAGAGACAATTGAGCGTATTTTTAGATAGAGCGGTCACATTACAGAGTGTGGATTAATACTTTTTTCCTGTGGCCGTGTTCCTTTGATCCTCTTTTCATCTTGGGGCTTTTTCTCTCAGGTGCACAACAGCCGAGTGTGTGAGGGGAGCGTGTACTCGTGTCCCAGAGCTCTTAGCCTGTTCTTCCCTAATGAGGAGGAAATTCACATCTCTGGTTATCAAGTCCATCAAGGTGGTCGCCGGTCAGTATGCATTTAGATGAATTCATGGTGAATGATGTCAGTTTTTTGGTGGAGGGTCTGCCACCTGCTTATCTAATGGAGATGGTATTGCTTTGGCCTGGAATGTTCCATAGTCTCTATGTTTACATGCACTCAGAGACCTCAGAGTGTGCTAAACAACTGAACTCAATTCGTCTTTGGCCATTTTTGGACATCATGAACTGTTTTTCTCTTTCTCCTCTCTTGCTCACCGCACCAGCACCCCGCGAACAGACATAATGAAGCTGCGACTGTTTTTACTTTCACTTTAATGTCACGACTCAAAACAGAACCACGCGTACTAGTCCGTAGTGGAGGGACCGGAGTTTGTCATCTATGCTGAAGTGAAAGTAAACACATATCTCATATTTTCCTGTCTGTTTCCCACTTGGTGCAGTCCAATTTCTCTCCTAGTCTGCTCCAAATGTGATTGAACTGCACTGTTAAAAAGGGAGCCTATAGTACGCCTACTTTGTCTTTATTTTCTTTTTACATTTTCAAAACCATCCAGGACTTGAGTGTCATCCTCTCTCTCCATAGCGAGTTTGAGATGTGCACGGTACAAGCCACAGTTTAAACAGACTCAGACAGATCGGGGCACAGTTGAGAGTGATTTTGACTCCACATATTCTACATATAAGTCAGGTTTTATGCTATACTATGGAACATACCAGGCAAAACATTTAACATGAAACAAAAGTTAAATAGCGCACCTTTAATATTCAAATAAGCATGAGTCGCTGTGGCCAAAGTACTTTTTTTTTCTTTTCTTGTTTGTCACAGGCTCAATCTGCCCCACACTATTGGAGGTGTGTTTATAGAGCGCCTGGCGGACTACCTATTGGTGAAGAGTGTGTTCGGCTTCTCTCTGGCCTGGGACGGGGAATCAGGTGTTTACCTAAAAATGAGTGAGGATCACCAGGGCGCCCCCTGTGGTTTATGTGGTAACTTCAACCACCGCTCACGGGATGATCTCACTACTGCCAGGGGTAAGACTGGACTCCACGACCAGACACTATCACAAGACTTCTGCAGATTCCTTACTCGGATTCCTTACTCGTTTAAACCTTTGTCTGTGTTTGTGTGTGGGACTGGGATAAAGGGTCAGGGGGGGTTTGAAGTTTCAGCAGAATCCTATTATTAAAACATACATCACAAATTCGATCAGTACAAGATTATGGCACCTGATTACAAAGGACTCTTGGGGCCATGTTAAATGGAGTGAAGCTTTGGTTTAAAAGATGTGAAAGATGATTTAATACATAATAACAAAGACTGTTATTTAAAGTATTAAAAAAGACAATACTTTACTACATGAATTGGTAGATACTTTATCAAAACAACTTTTAAAACATGATTTGGTAAATCTTTTTACAAAATGCGTTTATTAAAAGTGTTTTTAAAAGACAGATTTACTACATACATGTTTTTATTTAAAACATTCTTTAACATTAACATTAACAAAATAATAATAAAACAATTACTGAATGCATTTATAAATCATTTTAGAAAAATCTTTTGCAAACTGTATTAGTTGATTAGCCTCTTCAATTAGCTTCTTGATTCAACTTTTTCATGGGTGTCCTGGTCCTCCTGGATAAAGTCAAGTAAATAATGATTAGGGAACTAGAAAAGAGCTCTCTGATTGGTAAGAGCAACTTGTAAACCAATCAGAGAGCGCCTCACTAGTTCACTTTTATTATTTACTTGACATTAGCCAAGAGGACCAGGAGAGCCGTAGGATTTGGATTTGTAAATTAAAAAAGTTAAGTTTTTACAAATATATATAATAAATATATACTCTTATAAGTCTTTAGATAAAATCTTTTGTCAATCAATGTATTAAATATTCTTAAAAAAAACTATTATATTAAAATATTTTGTTTATCTATGAAGTAGTATTTTAAAAACTCTTTCAATAAAAGCTTTATTTAATTTAACTTAGCAAACAGGGTCCTTAATATATGATTGTATTGATAAGACCTGGATTAACAGAACCCAGAAAAAAATAATCACTGACAGAAAAAAGACAAATTGGAAAGAGAAGCTGTTGTCTGTGCCCAGTAACAGGAGCTGCTATTAATCAGTGACATACAGTGCCATTTACCAGTGTCAGGTCTGTCTGTGAATGAGACTCTTGTGATGTCGTGTTGCAGGGATCCACACAGATGAGCCTGCAGTGTTTGCTAACAGCTGGGCTGTTGACCTGCCCCATGAGCGACATTGTCCTGCTGTAGATATTGACTTCAGTGGGCCTTGCCAGTCAGAGTCTGACATGGACGTAAGAGCCAAAAGTTACAAAGAGCAGTGAATATCAGTGAATATGCTTCCTGGGATGTGATGTTTAATGTTCTTATGTCTTACACAGGATGCCATAGAGAAATGCAGTGCACTTCTCTTCTTCCCATTTCTGTCATGTCATTCACACATTGATCCAAATCCGTTTGTGGCCAGTTGTGTTTCTGACTTGTGTGTGTAAGTTTTAGTAACACATGCATGTCAACATAAATATTTTGTAATTGCATGAAATGATGTGTGGTAAGTATTTACGTGTGCCTTTAGGTCTGATGATGAGGATACGTTTTGTAGAGCGCTGGTGGAATACACTCGTGCCTGCTCACATGTGGGATATCCTGTGAGAGAGTGGAGGGACAGCTTTCCCTCCTGCAGTAAGATTCTTCTGTACACCTATGTTGAATGCAGTATGTGGCAATTAAGGTACCTGCTCTTTCTAAAGCATTTTTCTTTCTCTTTAGATGACGGCTGTGAGGACAGTTTTGTTTATAGAGACTGCATCAGTTGCTGTCCACCCACCTGCACATTTGAGAAAGAATGTCTGGGCACAAACTTGCATTGTCTGGATGGCTGCTACTGTCCTGATGGTACAAAAGTGCTACACCTTTCTAATACATTTAACTTTTTCCTTACAAATGCAATCTGTTTGACCCTCTACCAGGTCTGATTCTGCAAAATGGAACCTGCATTGCTGTTTCTCAGTGTCCCTGTGTTTACCATGGCACATCGTATGGACAAGGCCATGTACTGCAGCAAGGATGTAATGTTTGGTCAGTACATCAGAATATAATACTACACTGTGGTCAAATGTAAATGACACATTTTCTGCTCCAGTGTGTGCACGGGTGGAGTGTGGAACTGCACAGAGAACAACTGCACAGGTAAACAAAATCAACACTCATTGCACATTGTTCCGATCCATTTCACATTCTGAAATCAAAACATTTGGACAATATTGTTTTTCCAAGCCGAGTGTTCAGTCGTTGGGGATGTGTTTGTAACAACCTTTGATGGCAGGATGTTCCTTCAGCCAGGCGCATGCCAGTATGTCCTGGCAAAAAGCCGCTCCAGCAACAAGTTTATTGTCACACTACAATACACCACATGTGCCGAGGTAAATGGGATTTATACAATTTAGATCAAATATGAACTTAAACTCTGGCTTTGGTGTCGGAATTCTTTTTGTAGCATCAGGTGTGTATTCAGTCCGTGACACTGGTGTTGGACGAAGACATGACTCGTCAGATCACAATGACCCGGGAGGGGGAAGTGATCTTTGGAGTGAACCCGGCCCCTGTCCTGCCCTATGCCGATGGTAGGACGTATTTATTTGAAAAGGGACACTAATCATCAACATCAAACATGTCATGCATAAAAACACACTGTATTTCTCAACGCTGTTGTTTACTTTACAGAAACAGTGGAAATACAAAAGCTTACCTCTGTTTTTACTCAACTGAAGACAGAAATTGGCCTGCGGATTCTCTACGACGGTCAAGGGGGGCGGATCTATTTGCTGCTCGAAAGCTTTTGGCGTGGATTGACTCTTGGCCTTTGTGGAACCTTTAATGGAAATTTAAGAGACGACTTCCTGTAATGATCTTAATTCAGCTCATCATCCCTATTCCCATGTTGAGTTCTGTGTTTTCATGTGCTGCTGTGTGCATTATTTTAGATCTCCTTCTGGCATGATTGAAGGAACACCTCAACTTCACAGTAATGCCTGGAAGGTGTCCTCTGCTTGTGTCGCTCCTGTTAATATTCCCATCATAGACCCATGTGAAATGAACCAGCACAATGGTAATACTACGGAAAACATAAAATATTGGTACATCAGGAGAATTAATGTGTATACTGCATTCGCTTTTTGTAGTCTATTACGCAAACCAGTGTGAGATTCTTGTGGGGAGTGTGTTTGCTGCATGTCACGGCTACATCAGTCCTAACGTGTACCAGCAGCAGTGTCGCTATCAGGCATGTCGCTGTGGGGGCAGCTGCCTGTGCACCGTCCTGGCTCATTATGCATACCTCTGCTCAAAACATGGAGCAGACATCAACTTCAGGCCACATGTTTCTGAGTGCGGTGTGTGCAATACTATAATGATCACATAATAGTTTCATATAGTAGCTACATTTAGTCAGTTGATGATGGTTTGTCCTGTGTGCAGGGGTGGTGTGTCTTGGAGGAATGCTATACCACTCCTGTGTGTCCTCCTGTGGCCGCTCGTGTCGTGCTCTGTCCGGTCCAGAGACCTGTAGCGTGGAGGAGTGTGCAGAGGGCTGTGGCTGTCCGCACAACAGTTACTATGATGATGTGCGCCAGCGCTGTGTGCAGCTGTAAGACTTCAAAGCTGATCTAAATAGTTGATCAAAATGTACATGCAGTCGTGTTATTTCGTGTCGTGTTATTATCAGTTCTCAGTGCCACTGCTACTCCATGGGAGGTGTGTCCCAGCCAGGAGAGGTGACCTTCAGTGTGTCTGGCCCTTGGTAAGTGTTCAGTGAAAGCACAAAATAAGTACATTTACATTCTAGAGAACTTTTTGTCTTTCTTCTTCAATAGGTTGGGTTCACTTGACATCACAACATTCTAGAATACTTACAGTCAGAGGTGGAAAGTAATTAATAACAAATACTCATGTTAGTGCAACTGAGTAGATTTAGTAATTGTATTGAAGATTTTTAAATATGTATTTGTAACTGAGTATAATTTTAGCCATGTAATTGTTATTGGTTATAATAAAATCACTTTGAGTACTGAGTGCAGCAGAAGTCCCAGTCGTCCCAATGTGCAGTTCTCTCACCTTTGTCTCGGCTTCTTTCTAAACCTATAAATACCCAAAACATCGCCACATTGCCTGCTCTTGTTGGACAGAGCTCAAAGAATATTTGGCTTGATGTTTTAAACAAACTTAATTCTGCTTTAAACTGTATATTTAATCAGAGTTTGTGAAAAAAATCTAAAATCAAGGTTAAAAGTAACTAGTCCTCTGAGTTTAAATGAATATTATTATTATATTTGGAAAATTCATCCTGTCTTCTTTTAAATATTAACTGTCTTTAGAAGACACGTGTAAAAAAGCTATGAGCTCATTTACCTGACATGTTTCAGCAGCAGGGCTTGTAGGTTTTATTTGTGCATACTTTTTACTTTTACCTAAGTACAGATTTGGCTGCAGTACTTGTACTTGAATTGAGTTAATTTTTAGTCATTTAACTGTACTTGAACTTGAGTACAAATACTCAGTGCTCTTTCCACTATTGACTATAGTTTCAAACTGAGTAGGAGTCAGGTCAGAATTCTCAGGTTTACTGTGTAACTGTCAGATTGCAGATTTGTTGACCTGGGGTATATGGTTCATATCTCTGTCATCACTGGGCCCACCCAAATGAAACAAAAACTGATGCAAAGTTCAACGTTTTCTCTGTCAGTGTAAAGAAACAAAAGTTAGTTTTTTTTGTTTTTTTTTAATTAATGCCAGAACTCCAAAGACGTGATTGTTGTCAGTTGAAAGGACTTCAGGCTTAATATGACAATTTTATTAAGTCAATCTCAAACAAATATAATAATAAGGTTCGACATTTGTTTCTTCAAAAACCTTAAATCTTCCCATCGAGTTAACCCTAACCCTTGCCCTTCATAATAATAATTACATCATCAAATTGTACAATGCCAACGCAACCTGTGTTGCGTTAACCTTAACTTTTACCTTCCTTTTTTCTTGTTCTTTTTCTCAGCCTGTGCAGAAATGGGAAGATGGAGTGTGTGCAGGAGGAACAAGGTTTCTTTTTCTCTCAATAGAAAATTTCTTTTAAGCTTCATGGATTTTTAATTTTTGTAACTTTCTTCCTTGATCCTCGTTGTATCCCTGTTGCAGAGTCAGACAGCACAGAAGTTGGAGAGTGTCCAGAGGGTAAAGTGTACCACAGCTGCAATGAGCAGAGAGGAGGAGTGGCCTGCGCTCCAACCTGCCGCAACCTCATGCTCAATATGACCTGCCCTCCAAACACGCCCTGCATACCAGGATGTGTCTGCCCTCCTGGGTAATCAAACTGCAGCCACTCAAAGCACCACAGCTACACATTTTGGACTAAATAACAATACATATTTAAAATACAAAATAATAGCTGGTGCATTTGAGATTTACATCTTTCTTAAAAAGGTGGGTCAGTTTTGCCACAATTCACAAAATTTGAGGCAGGTAAAATGCAAATGATATGATTTTGCAGTCATTGTCTTAAAACTATGAAGGGTAAAACTGACAGACTACTGCTTGTTTGCACATAGTTCATATGGCCTTGAAAATGACTTCAAATTATTTAGCATGGCTCTTTACAAATATCAAAAAATCTAATTTACATATAAGATTTGCACCACTGCACAGTTTCTGAAAACAAGGCCCAATTTACCCACAAAATAGCACGTGCTAATTTTAAATAATAAAGCCATTTAGTGCCTGGTTTAGTAAATCTGTCCCTGTTCTAAACTGAGTTACCAGGTTGGGTTATCATTTTTAGGCATAGTGAAGAATAGGACAATGCAGCCGTTGTATTTTAAATGTGTGGGGTAGATAAGAAAAAGAAAAGCTGTTACTTTGATGAATAACTTTCTAAGTTTTCCTTCACTTGTTGAAAGGTTGGTTCTGCACCATGGAGAGTGTTACTATCCAGAGAACTGTCCTTGTGCTTGGTTAGGGCTTGAATACCTCCCTGGGGAGACTGTGGAGACTCCATGTTATAGATGGTATAAGGCACTGTTGTTGACCACATATTTTATAGCGTTAATATACTGTACAATTGATTTACGTCTCTTTTTTTTATCAGTGTGTGTCACCGTGGCTATTTTAACTGCAGCTATTCCCCGTGTCCAGCTGTGTGCACTGTCTACAGCGACCGACACTACCATACCTTTGACGGACTGGAGTATGACTACCATTCAGACTGTCAGGTCTACCTCATTAAAGTAAGTCATGCTTCATCAGAGCTTCACTTGAGCAAACTCAGCTCTGGTTATTTCTCAGCAGGATTGTGGAATTTACTTTGACACAATCTAGCAGAAACTGACACCTCTGTGGTCAAAGTATGTGTGTACAGGGTGATCACATCTTTAAGAGCTGAGAGTGAGCATTATTCAGGTTTTAAGACAAGACTGAATTGTATCTGTAAAAGCCTAATTTAATCCTGCTGTCTTAATTAGAACAGATTAAGATGAGTGTTTGTGTGAACATTGTGTATTGCTTCGTTTACACCACAGTAAAGCTATCAGCCATTGGGCAAAGCTGTAACAACACAAAGGCACTAGTGTTCAATTCAAACCCCTGGGCTCTGGCGCTCCCAGGGATATAGAATTAGAATTAGCAGAACAGACACACCGATTCAGATCCAACAGGCTGCCGACCACCACTCAGAGCTCAGAGAATGGCTGCTGAGGTCACAACTCGGTCCTAATAGCCTACAGTGGCTTCCTGTTCTTGTCACCTTTCACTTAACTAGAATGACACAGCTTCCTCCGGTGTGTATTGTATTACGCTATAATTATTTTAAGGGGTTTGTGAAATGACTAAATTATTCAAGTATTACAAAATTCAAAATGTTTTTTTTTTCATTTTTGATTTTCATTTTTAATTTATACCTTTTTTATCAGAGCACAGAAGAAAAAGAGGTGTCCGTCATTGCCCAAAACAAGGATTGTTATGAGAGTGGCATTGTGTGCCTGAAAACACTGGTCATTCACGTGGGACTTACCCAGATCTACTTTACCGACAACTCAGGCAACCCTGTAGGAGCTCACCTCTGGCTCACACATTCTGCAAACTAACATTTACCTCTGCTCTAAAACAACTGTGATGTGTTATTCCAGAGTCCATCTACTGTAATTGGAAGAGGATTTGAATTTGAACTGTGGAAAGCAGGCTACTACACGGTTGTTCATTTTGCAAATCAGGATTTAACCATCCTCTGGGACCGCAAGACGACTGTCCACATCCGAGCTGGGCCTCAGTGGAAGGTCTGGGTCAGAAAACAATCCCACACTATAGGTGTGCAGGTGTGCCTCTCACGCAACCTGCACAGCCTGCTTACTGCACAACAGCACTCTCAAAACACATGACCTCTTCTTTATCTTCATGAGATATGATAAATATGAATGTAACAATAGTCCTTCACACACATGCTCGGTGCATGCTCAACAACGTTTTGTGCCCAAAGATCAAGTTGCTGACCAAATGAACTGATTAGTTTATCTTTCCCTCAATGGCACTGGCTTAAAGAATCTTTTAGATGTGGTTGGACAATATATCCAGATTGTTACTAATGACTAGGCCTGTCAAAATAAACACATTTTGATTTGTTATAATATTACAGAAACATTGAAAGTACTTTAATTTTGAAAGTACTGACACAATGACCCAAAATAAGTAAACACCAGGTTTTAAATGTATAATGTAATAAAAACCAAGATCTTCAACAAACAAAAAACATACCGTAATTAAACTAGTTAGAACCTACAATGAGCCGCAACAGTTAATTATTTGACTCTCTACAGCTCAAATAAAAAAATAAAAAAATAAATAACAAATACAGTAGTTCCTCATTAGTGCAAAAAATATACACAATACTTACTGTGCCCCAAAACATAAAATCATTTATTGAAGGATAAGTCAATATAGTAATTTTCGTGAGGGACCTACACCCGTTTCTCTGAGCACGAAACATTGTTGAACACACCTTAACTATCCACTCAAGGCTCCTATTTGCTTGGTTAAATTGAGATTGGAACTTTTTGTTTGGAACTTGCACAACACAAGACAATAATCACTCAAAATAAGAAACTATTGGAAGAGCATTTTCAGTCTCAATCCGTTTAATGCATCAGACCCAGATTATGATATTTTAGAGAAAAAAAATAGTAGAATAGTAATAGTCATAGAGAATTCATTCCATACTGTGAGATTTGGATATCATTACATCCGTCTGTATAATATTGAGCCTTACGGTTGTATTTTTTCAGAAATGGCATTGTGTGACCATGTATGTATTTGCAGGGGCACCTAAGTGGAATGTGTGGTAACTTTGATAGTGTGACAGTGAATGACATGACCACCTCAAGCCACATGGAGGTGAATAATGCGCAGACGTTTGGAGACAGCTGGGCCCTAGGGCAGGTAGGAATCAGCTCAGGCTGTTTGTTTTTGCTCTCACTTTATATCCCTTCCTCACTCTTCTTTTAAACTTGCATCTGGTATTCCTGTGCGCTCCATTCCCCCGAGTTCTGTGTGATATTTAAGCGTAATCAGACACTTAATCACCTGGTGCTGTGTGTTTTGTGTGCGTCAGTGTGAAAGTGACTACGTACTGGCCCGGCCGTGTGAAGGGGACCTGGGCCGACAGCCGTATGCCAAGAGGGAATGTGCTCTGCTCTACAGCGATGTCTTTGCTCCCTGTCACAATGTGGTGAGTCAATCTAACAATCATTATGAGGCACTCTACACACTTCAGGGGTGTAATCATGAATTCACATACAAAAAGTACCTTCCTGTTGTTGTCCAGCAGAGAGCGCCACCAGCATGTGCAAAAAATAATGTGAATAATCAGTTCAAACGTTTTTTCAATTTTAGTGTAGTGTGGTGGAACTGAAACAATACTACCAGAACAAACTCATTTCTGAACAAATGAAAATGGAAATTGCTGCAGCCTTTTATAACATTTCATTTATACTAAGTGTTGAAATACATCTACTATATTAATCTGTTGGATTTACATCATACTCTTAATGTGGTCCTCCCTCCATCTGAGTTTGACCCACATTCTTTGTCCCAATAAGCCCTTCTTTCCTGTGTGAATTATTGAAAGCGTCGTCCCCTCCATGAGACCTCAGCAGCTCCCCTCGGTGACCCCTCTCCCATGATCCACATTGTAGTGGATGGAATGAGTGTTTATGTGTACATGCATATTTTAACACGGCTTGTATTTCTGCCAGGTGGATGTGGCCTGGTTCTACAGAAACTGTCTGACTGACACGTGCAATTGTAATCGTGGGGGTGATTGTGAGTGCCTCTGCACGTCTATCGCGGCGTACGCTCACAAATGCTGCCAGCAAGGGGTCACCATACACTGGAGGTCACCCTCTGCCTGCCGTAAGTCCAGTCTCACTGGCGCATATCTGTTACATTAGCTGATGGCTTTTTACCTACTGCTGTGGTCTGTGCATGAGGAAGTGGAGTGCTGTTTCTTTTCTCAAAACAAATGTTGATTTTATTATGTTTTATATATGTCCTCAATAGGATGACTGATCTGTTAACTTGAATCTCTTCTTGTTCTACAGCCTATGATTGTGAATACTACAATCAGGGTAGGTTTAGCAGAGCACTAAACATGCACTGCTTGTCCCATGTCACATCCCTCATGTCCTGTTTGGTCTCCTATCAGAGTTAGGTGATGGCCCATTTTCCATCGTGAGTGCAGTGTATAATGACACCATGCTTGGGGTGAATCGCAGCAGCAGCATCATCTTCCCTCTGTTCAGAGAGAGAGCGGGGCAGATGCCTGCTCCAGGCTTACTCTTCAACTTCATGATCACAGCAGGACTGCAGAAGGATAAAACATCACGTGGGTGTTCTTATTCACAACACACAAACATTCAGTACTGCCTTGTTCTTGAGCTGATCTAAGCCTTTCCTCTCTCTTCTTAACACCAGGTGTCCCTGTGGTGTCGATAGAATCTGCAGAGAGGCCTAACTACTTCCTTGTAGTGTCCAGCCGTAGCAGTCTTCGTCTGGAGCGCTGGACCAGAGGCCCTGAGTTTGGTCGAAGAGCCACCTTTATCC
Source organism: Rhinogobius similis (assembly GCA_019453435.1). NCBI lineage: Eukaryota > Metazoa > Chordata > Actinopteri > Gobiiformes > Gobiidae > Rhinogobius > Rhinogobius similis. The sequence continues at coordinate 37,518,264 of CM033628.1, forward strand.
AGCACCAGGGCTTATTCCTTCCTGGGCACAGCTCCTTTGAACTCATCAGTCAGCCAGGAACCTTTCTGACCCTGACACGAACAGTTGCACATGCCCAAAGATATGACTCCTCTGAGGGCTTTAAGGCCAGCAGCAGCTTTGCACTGAAGGGTCAGGAGCCCATACATATATCCATAAAGGTTTTCTGTGAACACTGTCACTGCTACTCAATTGTATTTCGTTTTTTTTAATTCTTGTAGAAAGCAGCTTTGTTATTCCGTACCGTATGATGTGTGAGTGGCGTTACCAGGCCTGTGCCAGTCCTTGTGTCCACACATGCAGTGATCCTGATGCCACACGCTGCCAGTTCTTGCCCCCGTAAGTTCAAAAACATTTAAAACAAAAGGCTTCTTGACCAAGACAGTGGCACTAATGTATTTTGCACTTACAGTGTGGAGGGATGTTTTCCACGATGTCCTCAGAACATGGTCCTTGATGAGGTCACCAGAAGATGTGTGTACACAGAGGACTGTAAGTTCAAATAGCACACATTTGTGATTGTGTTGTTGATTTATATGGCTTTTATGTTGTTTTGTTTACTGTTTATAGGTGTGATTCTCCCCCCCACTCCTACTCCTTTTGCATATGTGACACGGTCCAATAGAACAACGACCCAACCAACAACCACACCAACCACCACTACGGCTACCACAACAACAAGGTCTACAACCACCACTACAAGGACCACCACAACTACAACCACCACCACCACCACCACCACGCCTCTCACAAGCACTGCTGCTCCCACCACCACCGCCTCCACCACCACTGCGACCACCACAACCGCCCCCACCACTCTCACTCCCACCACAACTACCACTCCACTACCAACCACCCCGACAACCACGCTAACAACAGAGAGGGTCACAACGCTACTCACTACACCTTTACCAACCACTACTGCCATTCCCTCTACTCCTCCGCTCCCCACCACGACCTCCACTCCTCTTCCAACCACCACACCAGAAGCAACCACCCCCAGCACTACTGAGACCACCACCACTCTAGCCGCAACTACCACTGTTACTACGACAACTATCCCCACGACTACAACAGAAGCCACAACGCTGCCATCCATCACCACCCCTTACGTAACGACCACTGCGTTTATCACCACGCCAACACTAACCCCAACCCCGGTGATAACAACTGAGTCCACGACCATGACCACCACCGCCGCACCACCGACCACTCCCACAACCGTGTCCCCGACCACAACCATCCAAACTACACCTGTCATTTCCACTACCACCCTACAACCTGAGACCACCACTGCAGAGACCACGCCCCCGATAGAAACGTCAACAAGCGCCATGACAACCACCGCCGCACCTACGACCTCTGAGCCCACTACAGAGCCCACGACGGAGATTTCTACTACAGAAATAGCCACAAGTCCTACGGTTGTAACTGAGGAAGTGTCCACCGTTGCTCCCTTTGTTCTGCCAACCTCTCCTTGTACAGTAAGTGAAACACGCTGTAGAAGGACCTGGTGAAGGGGAGAGACAAATTAGCAGTTTGTCGTCCTTTATCCTACACCCCTCTTGCACTCCTTTTCAGCAGTGATAAATCTACCTGTTAATGTACGGATAGAAACACTGTTTGAAACTTTATTCACCTCCCCTGGTCTTTGTTGGATTGCTTGGGATGATCATTTTCATAATTAACAGCTTTTTTTTTTCAACATCCGACTTAAAAGTTTCACTAAAGTCAAACAATTCTATTCTATTCTATTCTAAATTGGTTGAATACGTGACATTATAGTTAGTATAGTATAGTAAAGGGGTTGTACCAGATTTTCATGTTTTGAAATGTGAAAAACAGAACTAGCTGATGTTAAAGTTTTTACATCAGTCTCATGTATCACTCACTTTCCCAATGCAGTCCCAGCATCATAAATATTCACTGTCATGAGTTTATAGGCACTTTTCACCAGTCTCTGAGCCCAGAGTGTCACGGATCGTCACGGCTAACAACATTAGCATGCTAACGATGTACTTCCTGCTTCTCATAGAATAAAACGCTCTATATTCACCTTATTCTGCCCCGCCTACTTTTGCCGTTTTTTGCCACAGATACGCAGTTTTGTTGTAAACGCACTTCTTTTGACAAGAACTCCGTTAAAGCTAATGACGAACGAGGGAAAAGTCTTGCTGCTAAAATGTTACATAAAGTAGGTTGATTTGTGTAAATCAAGTAACAACAAATCAACAACGCACAGATTTCCTGGGCCATCTGAAAACGGCTTTTTAGTCCGTGTAGAACTTATTTTCTGTTGAGCTCGTCTGACCCGTGTAAACTTATACAACAGAAACAAGATGGCGGCGCGTACGGCAACTTCCGGAATAAGGTGAATATGGATGCAGAGAAAGCGCTGTGATGTCATTTTCAACTGAATAGATGCTTTTACAATACATCTGTGCTGAAGCAAAACTGGTTTTACTGTATTACTTGCAAAAAAAAAAACGGGTACATGAACTAGTTCTGTTTTTCATGTTTCACAACAGTAAAAATCAGGTATAGCCCCTTTAAAGAAAACTGTCACACTGCAAGACATCAATCTGGTACATGGTCAGAGTTTTACAGAGTTTTAAAATATATATATATTACACACATTTACATATATTTTAGTGTTTTACACTAAAATGAAACACAACTTCATCCTAAAACTACCGTATGTGCAATATGTAGAAGGCATTATGGTGCAATGTTGAGTTGAATTATAGAGGTAGAAAGACATTACTCAGCTAGTCATTTCAACTGATAAAAAAATATGGACCTCACGTCAAGTACCTGTTTACTGCTTGTACAGCTTCTCCAGAGAGCCAGAGTTCTGAGCCCCTTGATTTCCCTCTGTTATTTCACAACAAAAATGCTGGTAAAGAGGTTTAACAATATATTACTTCACAATCAGGTTAAGGGTAAGGTTTGATTTACTGCAACAGAGGGCAATCAGGGGCTCAGAATTTCCTGGAACCACTCTCGTCCCAGTCTACAGCAGGTAAAAAGAGCCAAACAACTGCAACTGGGCTAATGGATTTAGGGGTGTCCAGTAATTTAGTATCAGCGCTGAAACTTTATGGGTATAACTGACAAAGAAAACCGCTAACTGCATTTACACACATTTAATCACAAGTATAGATAACTGACAACTTATGTATTTGGGTTGTTTTAGCAGCTGTCCCACATTTGACCGTTTGACAGGGCATGGTTCAAAAACATATGTGTATTTCCTCCTTAGCCGCCTTACTCATACCGTATCGACGAGTGTGCTGAGCTGATCTGTTTCAATGGAGAGCTGCTGCTTCACAACTCCACTCTTCACTGCCGTTACAACACCACTCAGCCACAGTGCAACCTGCTGGGGCTGCCTGTCCTCATCAGCTCTGACCCCTGCTGTCCACAGTGGCAGTGTCCTTGTAAGTCTATATCATCAGGCTTTTATATTTTAGCCACATTAATGCTTACAATTCTTTATTTTTGTCAGGTCGTTGCACTGTGATGTCAGACCTGCGTGTGATCACCTTTGATGGAAATAATGTTGCCTTGTATGATAATGGCTCCTACATTCTTGTAAAATTACCAAGAGAGACTATAATTGGTACGGTAGAAAAATGTCCAACGAGTCAGGTAACAATAACACAAAATATATATATATATATATATATATATATATATATATATAGTTGTACAGTTGAACTTTTCTTTTCATTTTCTTTTTAGAGTGTCAATTCTATCAGACGCTATGTGAGTATACAACTGTGAAATGAAAATATTAAATAATTTATTTCAACCCTTATTTTATCTAATCTGGTTTCCTTTAGGGTCCAACGGGTGCATCTGGCTTGTGTTTCAAAAAGCTGAACATCACTACCTCGTCTTACAGAATCATTATCCACAGATTAGATCGAAAGGTCAGCCACCTCCCCTAATTTCCTATGAAAAATATTATTTTAGCGGCACTGAGAATGCTCTGTGTCTCCAGGTAACAGTGAACTATCGGCCTGTGAGGCTCCCGTTCTCACGGCACTCTCTGTACGTGGAGGACACTGGCAGCATGTACCTGCTCCATACACCAGGAGGGATCAGCATTCAGTGGTACCACAGCACTGGCATCATGGTGCTGCAGTACATGTCTCCCACCAACGGCTCTGTGCCCACCCGAGGCCTGTGCGGTAAGAACAGGAACAAGCAACAGCGTCATTTAAAGAGGCATATGCTTTGCAACATAAGTAGATCATACACTATGTTCCATTGACTTACTGTTCAAACTGCAGAGCCCCACCTCTTCATAGTGACATTTCACTGTAACAAACAGTGGATTTTCATGTATATGCTTTCATTTTTGAAAAGCTGGTATGTGAAATTTTAGGACTCTACATGTATATGTATCGCTTGAATATTCATTTTTAATAACTTAATAACCAGCTAAGTTCCGGGATGCGGGCAGGGATAGGGGGTAGGTGAAAACAGGATTTTTCTGAGCGCTGGAGCCTCAGTTGCAGTACAATACAAGATTACTCAAATATTTAGGAATCGATCAAAATAAATACAACTTTGAGTAAACTAATGAATGTGTTACTCTTGGTTTTTGCCACCTGTAAATAGCCATGATACAGTATTTCCTCTAGCATTTAGGATAAACCTTTTCAGATTTTATTGTTACAATCCTAAAATGGTAAATGTTTCTTTTTGCAGCGATATGATTTGACGTCCTAACTTTTGTGTATGACAAATTATGTTTTGTAGGTTGTTGTGATGGACACCCAGAGGATGACCTAAAGCTACCAAACGGCACAGTGGTGAGAGAAGTGGGCGACATGCTGGTGTTCCTGCACGCGTGGAGAGTGCAGACCACAGACGAGACGGAACACACCCGCAGGGTCGGAGACAACTGCACCATCGGGGACTGCTCTACCTGCATCTCCATGCTACAGCAGAGAACCTTTGTGCCCTGCCACAGCAAGGTCCTGCACAAATACACTAGTCAACCTTCTTAGTTCATAGAATTCATGCACCTTGAAATATAGTTCATCATTGAAGTAAAAAGAGGTAGTAAAAGCTTGAGATGTGATGTGTGATTGCTTAATATTCAGTGTTGTGCACACATTGCTTACTATTCATTGTTGTACACATTTCTTCATTCTCAGTATTGTACACCTGTTTCACTTTTACGTCAAACAAAAGCCCACAGTATATGTGTAATTGTCTAAGGTTAAGCAGCAGAACAAATATTTTGCTCATGGTGATGTTTTAAAGGCGCACTCTATACCATTTCTGGTGGAGAGTCCACCACCTGCTTGTTTCCATGGAGATATTATGGCATTCAACGTATTTATCTCCATGGAGACAAGCAGCTGAAGCCACCAGGCCAAGTTACAGGTCAGATCTGTGGAGAGTATGTTTTATTTTATGTCTTTAGTTTAATGGCATACTGTGGGAACATTCCAGGCACAGCAATGCCATCTCCATGGAGACATGAAGGTGACTCCCACCAGAAGATGTGTAAATCATGCTCTTACTGGTTTATAGATGAACTACAATCACAACTGAACCTGTGTTGCCAGTGCCTTCACCTGCAGATTCTGACTCTCTTAAGTAGGTTTACACTTACTGAATTCAAGTGAATAAACTGGCAACACAAATGAGCGACTCATGTGAGGCTCAGTCTGCTTGGTGATTGGAGAATCGTCTTACCAAATTACAACATTGGACGCCAATCTTTATGTTAAGTAAAATAAATAAATAATAATAATAATAATAATAACTTAATTGTCTGTCATACACAGTGATGACTGTAATGTGTCCTTGGCTTGCTCACATAGCAAGCATCGGGTCTTAGCAGGAAAAATATATCCGCATTGCAGTTGTTATCAGTAAAAACTATATTCGATTTGAACATGTTCCTGGGGACAGTTTTCTGAAATGTGAAATCAAAATTTTACACACAGTTAATTTAAATTCTTTTCATTTCAATTCTTCATGAATTAGGTGTACCTAACCCTTAACCCTACAGTTAGCCATATCCCAGTATTAATTGTTACTATAATGCTTCCAGACAAACCTTTGATGCAGTATTTTTTTTTTTTATATACTTTAAATATATATAAAAACATTTTTTTACTTTCTTCATTTCCTGCACTGAACTGGAACTCTAGTCTAATTCCTTCTGTCTATTAACATAATGTGTTTGTACAGGTTCCTCCAGAGCAGTTCTGTGACATCATATGGGCCGGAGACTTACACTACAAGAATCACCAGTGTGATTTTTTGGCTGCTTATGTGGCAGTCTGCTACACTCATCAAGTGTGCATCAACTGGAGAAGACCGAACTTTTGCCGTAAGAGACTAAAACAAAACCAAAGCAAACCAGACATGCATTAACATGTAACTTTAATTGTTTTATTGCATTTGCTTTGTAGCTTTACGGTGTCCTCCTGGGAAAGAGTACCAGCCCTGCGTCAGCACATGCACAAGCCGCACTTGTCTGAATAAGGACTATTACGAGGAGACCACCTGCTCTTTTATCCGAGAGGAGTGTGTGTGCCGCCCCGGGACCATCCTGCACCGCGCAGACTCGCCGTTCTGTGTCACCGAGGATCGCTGTGGTCAGTCATAGTGTCCAATTCTGCATTCTGTTGTTAAATATCGAAGCATAATATGTGCCATTTTAATCAAAATAAACAAAAATAATATTACGCATTATATTATATTAATTAATACTTCATGGAGACAAGCATGAAAAGTTGTATTGTGCACCTTCACGATGATTCTCCTTTATGTGCCTTTGATGGGTTTATTTTGTGTATATATAGTCTCATTGTGCAAAAGAATGTACCATATCCCTGTGTGTATTTGTGCTGGGATTTCCAGTGTGCACGGATAATGAGGGAAACCCGCGGGCCCCAGGCGAAGTGTGGAACGGCTCTGTGCGCGGCTGCTGTCTGTACAAGTGCATGGAGAACGGCTCTGTGGTCTCTGTGGAGCCAGACTGTGACACTGTGCCCACTCCTCTGTGTGAGAGAGAGGGCGAGTATGTGCTGGACGTGCTGGAGGAAGGAGCCTGCTGTCCCAAGAAGATCTGTGGTCAGTTTCAAGTGCATTCTACTCATTATAACACGTGTAGTACACACATGATTCCTCTGGTCTTTTTGCTGTTTCTCTGCTGTTTCCAGAATGCAATATGACCAGTTGTGACCATGAAGCACCACCTTGTGACAACGGAAACCGACTGGTGATTGGTTACAGTGCCATGTCGTGCTGCCCAGAGTACAGATGTGGTGAGAACACTGACACACATTAAAGTCAAATTTGTTATTTGCAACATTTAAATCAGGGGTCTAATTCCCACGGACTGTGGGCCAAATCTGGGCCCCGAGATGACTTCTACTGGCCTGCGGGATGATTTCCGATTACTATTTGTGATAAATTGTGCAAAACCATTTGTATTACACCTCTAACAATGCACTGCAGCCTAACACGGACACTGCAGCAGCAGCAGAAAACAAACATCGCAGAGTGAGAGAAACAAGACAGTGTTTCCAGAATGACTTTTAAACTTTATATTACAAAGAAACTGACAGAGGAGGAGGTGGACAGACAAGTAGGCTACTGTGAATATGATTGATGTCATAACAGAGTGCTTCAAAATAAATAGCCTTCTATTATTTAGCTGTAGCCTTTAAGAACTAAACTATACCTGAATACAGCAATTTTCAATATGTTCCTGGGGAGGGCCCCAGACCCCTGATACACAATTACGTACTGACTTGAACAGTAATACAGAGGTGTCCCACCTTTGGTCATCCTTTTATTTACTTTTTGCCTTGCAACATATATAATATAATGTAGTATAGAACAATGTATTAAATAGTAGGCCTATAATGTAGCCCATAGATCTACTACTTGACTTTATTATAAAATATAACATAGGTAGTAGTTTAAAATCTTATGTAGCCCCTGACCAAGTCTGACTGGCCCTAGCTCAAATTGAGTTTAAGAGCCCTGCTTTAAATGGACTTAAAACTGATGTGTTTTTTCAGAGTGTGACCCAATGGCCTGCCCTCCCGTGTCCTCCCCTGACTGCAGGGAGGACCAGTTCCTGGTGGAGGTCAGAGGTTCAAAATCCTGCTGCTATTCTTACCTGTGTGGTGAGTTTTAATGGCTGAAATGGGGACCTTTCACTTATGAGGTCAAACATGTTAGCTGCACCTACCACACCATTGTTCTGTGTTTGCAGTGTGCGAGTCATGCATTGAGCCTATTCCATCCTGTTCCAATGGAGAACTTCTGGCTGTGGATCTGAACACTACTAACAGTTGTTGTCCACGCTATCATTGTGGTATGAATGCGGTCCCTTACATTAGATAGAGTACATGAATGGTTATTTGAATACTAACATGTTTTTTTCTATTGTACAGTGTGTGATGTAAACCTGTGTTCAGAGTCTTCTGTGAGCTGTGCTCCGGGCCTTTCTCTGATCAGAACAACAGTGCCAGGACACTGCTGCCCTCAGTATCACTGTGGTACATATTGACACTGTGCTCTCTGAACACTTGGTTACATATTATTCATGTGTTGTTGCTTGCACATGTAAAATGAAAATCAATCATATTACTTGATTAAATGGTATAAATAATCCATGACATGTAAATCAACTGTTTTTGTTGCTGTCAGAATGCCAATGTGACGACAACTCCCTTCCCAACTGTCAAATAGTATGTTACAAAATGAAATGCATAATATCCAAAAACAAATACATTAATACTTAAGTTTTGAAAAAGTCCTGTTTGCTTTTAGGGAGAGGTGATGGTGGAGCTTCCAGAAAACAACGGGGACTGTGACTGCCCTCAACATGCATGCCGTGAGTGTTTTTCAAATACACATCAACTTGACCTACAGTGATGTATGATTTATGCCCTAATAGAATGTAAATATACAGTATTTATCTATAATTTACGACATATAAATGATGGCCTGCTGAATTTCCACAGGAAAAGCAGATGTGTGCTTGTTCCAGGGGGTGACTGTTCTGGGCCCTGGCCAGTCTCTAGTGCAGTATTTTGAGGGAGAGATGTGCTACACTGTGCACTGTCTGCATCGCAAGGACCCCGACACAGGCTTCTATGCCATGGAGATCAGCTCAGTCAACTGCTCTCAGAAATGTGGACCTGTATGTATCAAAGATATTGCAGTAGGAGTTTCGTTGAAAATTCTTTATGATTTCTTTTGTTTTTCAGCATCAGATCTACGTCCCATCCACAGACCCTCAAGTTTGCTGCGGTTCATGTAAAAACATCTCTTGCACTTTCACCAATGAAAATGGGACCACGGAGCTTTTTGCTGTAAGACTTAATCAGTGATGATCTTTTTCTCTTCTGCATGACAATACCTTCATGCTATGTGCAAATGTTCTTGTAGGCAGGGAGTTCGTGGGTGGAAAACTGCACACGCTTTGACTGTATGGAAACCAGTGTAGGGGCAGTGGTCCTCGCCTCAGGGGTCATATGTCCTCCTTTCAATGACACAGAATGTGTGCAGGTCTGCTCCCTTTTATCCAAAGAAATGTTCCATATAACTTTTCATGTTATTAATGATATGACATTGGAATATTCTTCTTTCAGAACGGTGGTGTGGTTCAAAGCTACGTGGATGGATGCTGCAGGACATGTAAGTCACAAAATATTGCTTTGGGAAATGCTTTGAGCGGTGGATCCGAGCGGTGAGCGCCTTGTTGCCTGGCAGTGGGAGGGGCTTGTTTGGCTGTTGGTTGGGGGCGTGGGCTGGTGTATACTGAAGGTTACATTTGCCACAACTTTTTATAAAAAGTCCCATTAGATGTACAAACACAACTAGAGTTTGAGAGTACCAAAGAATCATTGAAGAAAGTAGTATCTAATGTTTTAAATGACAGACATCATACCTGTAATCCTGTAGGATCTATGCTTGTCTAATCCTTTGAGTTTAATGTGGAAGTTTGAAACATTAAAATGGTTTTGGTCTCTGTGCAGCCCTGCTTGCTTGCTTCAGCCTGGATCTTGCCGTTTGATGAATGTCAGGTGCAGTGGTTCAACTTCATCCTGCTTTTTGTCTATATTGAATGACTGCAATGCCTGGCTGGGTCCAATGACTCCCGAGTCCCAACCATGTGCATGCAGGCTGCACTCACTGCACTCACTGCACTCACTGCACTTATTGCATCCTGTAATTCTGAATTATGTTCGCTTTGCTTTTTAAAACAAAACATCATTCTTTGTGTTGTTTGAACTCAATAATTGTGATTCCGCCAGGTTCTGGAGTGGGTGTTTTACCATTTACCGTTAATCCAGTCACTCCCACTGGTAGTACTAACTGTGACACAGGTACCATCACCCTCAATTTATACATTTAGCACCCATAACTGCATGCTTGTTTGTGAAGATAACGCCATGCATTATGCTGGCATAAAACATGTCATAAAGTATGATTCTATATACACTAGTCCTGTAGAATAGTCCCAGAACACACCCCCAACATGTCAGTCCGAAAGCTCTGCTGCTGGGCAACAAAGAAACAAAGAGACACATTGTTTTGTGTCTGACCTTTCTATACACAGATATCACACAAGTTTACATTGATGTTGGGTTTTTTACTTCAACTTGAACTTGCCTTTTACAGCATCACCATGAATAATATACAGTATATTATTACCAATATACACATGGTGGTCATCATTTATATATCTCGTGTATAGGTAAAGAAGATGGCAAAACATGCAAACGTGTGGCCATAAGAACCACCATACGAAAAGATGACTGCCGGAGCAATGCACCTGTGAGAAACATGAGCAGAATCATGTTTACCCAGTGTGTTTTCCTTATTGTTTTAGTGCTCTGTTTTTCTTGTCATACTGTCCAGGTGACTGTCTATTCCTGTGACGGGAAATGCCCCTCTGCCACCATATTCAACTTCAATATCAACAGTCATGCTCGCTTCTGTAAATGCTGCCGGGAGAGTGGTCTACAAACACGCTCAGTCACACTCTACTGCTCCCGAAATGCCACTGTGGTGGAGTACAACTTCCAGGAACCTCTAGACTGCTCATGTCAGTGGAACTAAAACACATGACATGTGTGCAAAGAGTGCCACGTTTAAACCACTCATGGACCGACCCTGCCACAGTAGTGTTGTAGTTGTATGTTTTACTTCCACATGTCCTCTGCACTTTAGTGAACAGCCTCATTCTGGTAGTGCTACACTGTCATTAGCTGATGTACGCAGATTAGCTTTTAACGCAACCAGTGTTTTATTTTTATATCTATTTTTATATATGTCTTTGCAAATGTTGGCGCTTTAATTATTGAAAATTACAGTTTCTTACTATCAACTAGTAATTGTACATTTTGGAACAGCTTAGAATAATAAAGAATTTCTGTACAAACACAATTTTGTCTTGGTCCTTAATATGTTCTTGACACTGGGTGATGTGAGTAAACACACAGCCGTCTGAGTCAGCCTCCTCACGCTGACACCTTGTGCACTTTGACCTGGAGCCGTTATTGCTGTGGTGGAGTGGAGTCACCTTTAATACCAGCGTCCCTCACTGGACTGTTATTTGAATCAGCCTTATTTCTCTTCCTTCACATGCCGATCATTCCACACTGGCCACTGCCTCAGCCACACCCGCTCCTCCAACCAGAGCGCACTCCATGCAGCTCTGCATATTTAGGAACTTTCATAAACACACCAAAATGAAGAGGTGACGTATTGCGTGGCTGTCAGTGGTATGCAAACTTGTCTCTTGCTGTCCCACCTCTCCTTGCCTACATTCTCCTGAGCAAGTGGGCTGAACCTACGCAGAAGCTCTCCTCCCATACATTATACAGCCTGTACATGCTGCTTTGATGACAAGGCATGTAATTAACAGCTTTGAGGCGTTAGCTTGTGTAAAATGAAATTTGAAGGAAAGTAAATCCAAACTGTCTGACGTTCATCTGAGCCATGCGTCAGGGTCAGGGATCTAAAATAGTTTGGGACTTTCCACAGCTGAAGCGTCTCTTTGAGTGATCTGGTGAGCCGTGACTTCTCATTGTTGATGCAGGAGGATGTGTCCAGGGTAACACTGACTTGGGAAACTGAATTTCAATGGGTGGAACAGAGCATCTTCTAATATTGGCAAGTGTGTGTCAGGTAAGTATCACTCCTGCACAAATGTCCACCATAAGATTTGAAATAATCTCTTTTTTTCCTGTCAGGTGGTTTGGCTGACATGTGAGCGACATTCCAGTCCTACAGAAGTCGAGATGGTGTTTCATCCCTTCCCGAACAGTCCAGTTGCAGACAGCTTCCTCGTCACCTGCAGGACTGCAAGTCACCACCTGGTAAGACATACAAAAGACAGTCAGAGTAAACAGGAAGATAAATACAGACAACTTAAGTACAATGATTGATGTGGGATATAGACAGTCAAATTCTATTATTGATGTTATGTTGTAATATGTAAATTCATTGTGAAGTAGGGATAATTTACCCCAAATATTGTCAAATATAGACAAAATCGTTAACTAATACTGATAAACGGACCAATTTAAACTCTCGGAGGAAATGCTTTCTAACCTGTTAAATTGTGTTTCTTTGATCATCAGATTTTCATTTTTCATTTGTATCTCATCGCTTTATCAGTCTGGCATTAAACTTGCTGAGACACATTACATAATTGTAAGTGCAATTTATCACATGTTATGAAAGCACATGAATGTGTGTACTACATAAACTGCATTAAATACCCCACTGTAATCATTATGTATAGACTGTTTTTCCTAAAACATCTGACTAAAATGTGCCTGAATTCAAACTGAAGCTGTCTCCAAACCCTCTGGAGCACAAGCAAATGTCTGGACTCTTTGTGAAGCTGGGACTGTAGTTTAGGCCTCCAAAGTCTGATTTACTTTAATTGAAAGTGTCACAAGCTCTGCTCAGAGGAATATCAGACTCTGGTAAATATAAGGAGTAAAGCTAGTGTCTGGAGGATGTCAGATTGAGCATTTTTTCAGCAGTTTTGAGAATTCCTCTTTTAAAACTGAAGCTAAATTCACAAAAAATTTGATTTCGGGACCTGTAATAAAGTTGTTGTTGTTTTTTAGTGCAGACGGAATCTATCAAGAAGTTACCGTTTTATTATTTTTTTAAATTTGTGGATTTGGAGAACAAACTGACTGATTTATCCCAGAACAGTTGAATTGATGGAAATAAGAGGGTCCAGCTTACTTTTGTATAACATGCCCAGCAGCTGATAGTTCCCTTTTATCAGATGGTGGACAAAAAGGAATACATTAAGAAAAAGTCAGAAGGCCCACCCAAGAGCCCACCACCTCCAATGAGGTTAAAGTATGTTTTATTCAGTAATGCACGTGTTCTTTTTTATCCATCTTCACAGAACCTTCAATCACAACCCAATCCTCATAACTTTTAAAGGCTATGAATATTTTACTGTGATTTTTCTTCGTTGAGTCTAGTTCACTCAAAAACTAAATAAGAAATCCAAAATCCCCTCTGTTAAGTTGTTATAACTAATATGTGTACAAAATGAACTAAGAAATTTAAACCTGGTTAAGTCCATTTTTCATTGACAATGACTTTTGGATAAAAGTCAAAACGTCTCGATCTTCAAATCGCGTCCGGATGACAACCCCTGAAACCCTTTCTACGATCCATTTTTCAGGTTTATATGTCCCAGATATGTGTCATTTTTACACATAAAATGCCTTATTTCTACACAAACTTGAAATATATTTTAATATAACCCTAACCCTAACATTTATGTAAGTAAACTACAGATTTAATTTCATTTAATTTAAATGTAATATTTTTTTCCTATTGACCTGCTGTGTCTCACCTTAAACAGTGGGACTGTTGGAGCCTTGTTTTTACCCCAGAAGAGTCCAAACCATGTCTTTTTATGATGGTTTTTCTTAATATCAGCTTATGTGTTTGCAATTAAAGGTAGGTGCTTATCTTGGAATTTTGGGACAATTGTGCAGGAAGCATAGTACCAATAAAAAAGCCCACATTTTTTCCTCCAGACTAAATGTCGTACTTCCTGAATAATCTGCAGGTCTTATATTGTCCTGAACGCAGCCTTCTTTCCCAGGTGCACGAGGAGCCAGTAGATTACTTGTCATGTACTCCTGATTGCACGCTGTCTTTCCACATTGTTGAAGATTCGAGAGGTTATCGAGTCACGCTGAGGGCCAGGATTAATAACAGAACACTCGCAGAGAAGACTTTTGACTTCAGTGAGTGCCGTCCAACAATGCCGCCCTGATTACACCATCCACGATCATGATTGAACTATTGTGTTGTGTTTAGGCCCAGTGTCTCTGACCAACTTCCATTTATCCAGCACGACCACATCTGTGTCCTTAGCATGGAGACTCCCCGGACATCACGTTCTGTCCACTCTGGCCCTGCACGACCTGGACGATCATTCTGTCATCTCCAGTGTAAACATAAACTCTACAGTGGGGCAGTCCCATTACACTGTCAAAGATGTTCCGTCCGGTGCTCGCATCAAGGCTGCAGTCATGGTGTCTACGTTTCTGAAGTATCCGTCTGTGAGCGTGAAGCAGCGTCTCAGTCTGGATGTACAGACAGGTAAAGTTAGTGACAGGTCTTTCCCCATTTATATATATATTTTAGATTAATAAAGAACAAACACAAACAGAAAAACAGACACAGAGAGGGAGCACAAAGCAAAAAACAAAAGTAGCCAGTATGAATCCGCTGGAATATGTCTCTGGGCGTATTGGTCCCGCTTGTACCTATAAGTGAGCGATATTGACAAAAATGAACGTCTCAGCAGTTTTGGGGAGAATCCTGGTTATGATATTCAGACGCTCTCATGTCAGTCCAACATGTCTTTAAATGTATTAGTTGAGGTTGTGTGACAAATGTGAAAGGTCTGTGAAATGAATCACAAAAGTGCTGAAATATCGCCATTTCGATCCATCCAGAAGTCATTCTCAAACAGTAGAGCTTGTCTGAGAACTCTGATTTATATGCTACTCTAATCTATGAAAGCCCCGCCCACAGGGAGGAGCTATTTGTTGCCCTGCTTAGTTTCACCTGAATCTAATCTTTGTTATGTTAGCCTTTTGTTTTATTGTCCAGTTGTTAGCTGTAGCTCCTCATCACTGCTGAGTACCTGATTAGCATGTCATTGGCATATCATTAGCATGTGACATTATGGCCAGGGGGTCATAAACCTTTGCTAAACTGAATCTTAAACCAGCATTTCTGTTTAGAGAGGGGTTCTCTCTTTTCGAGAGAGTGTGAAACTAAGCAGGGAAACAAATATGTTAACAAAGACAGGCCATTATCACTGACTCCTCCCTTTCACAGATCAGAGTAGCAAATAAGTCAGAGTTCTCAGGTCCAGTTCTACTGATTGAAAATTACTTCTGGATGGAAGTCGAAACATCTTGATTTTCAAAACAGCGTCCAGACAATGACCTCTGAAACCTTTTCTACGATGGAACACTCCTAGACAAATGAGGGATTACATCGACTAAAACAAAATATGAACTCGATATTGAAATTTTGCGGCAAAAGTGGGCGGGGCAGAATAATAATAATTCACCTTATTCCCCCGCCCACTTTTGCCGTTTTTCTCCACAGATACGCACTTTTGTTGTAAACGCACTTCCGTTTGACGAGAACTCCGTTAAAGCTAATGACGAAAGAGGGAAAAGTCTCGCCGCTAAAATGTTACATAAAGTAGATTGATTTGTGTAAAATGTTTAATGAACAACAAGTCAACAACGCACCGATTTCCTGGTCAGTCTGAAAACGTATTTTTAGTCCGTGTAGAACTTATTTTCTGCTGAGCTCGTCTGCTCCGTGTAAACTAATACAACGGAAACAAGACGGCGGCGCGTACGGCAACTTCCGGAATAAGGTGAATAGAGGATACTGATTGGTGATTGGTTTACTCGGCTTCCTGTTCGCTCGGGTTTGCTCCGCCCTAGAAATCGAATTGACTCAAACGCCGACCAGACTCATCCGCTGGTTCAGGATTTTTCCAGGCAAGTTTACCGGAGTATCTGCTGTAGTTTACTCTATTGAACTGGTGTGAACTGTCACTTGAGTCATATTTTGCCTTTGGTTTAGGTCTGAGAGTGGAGTTGTAAGTGACAGGCTTTATCTTAGATCTCCATTTCTGTTCAGAGATGGATGGTCTTTCCTGACAAATATCACCTCTGTGACTCTGCTCTCAAACCACCTCTTCTTCTTTGACTTGCCAGATCCCTGTTAGATGACCTGGAGAAGTGACTTGGATGAGTGGGGAAACTTATTCACTCACATTCACATTTGTCCAGTTGACAGAATTACATTTTCTTTTGCCGTGCAACCTTCCAGGACCACCCTAAATGCCCGCTCTTATTTCAGCCCAGATCTTGACAGTTGGTTCATTCTGTGTCCAATATGATGGCCTTTTTCATTCTGCTAAAAGAACATTCCAAAGGTGAATGTATTGATTCCATTGCAGAAGTTGTCCCAGTTTTATATAGTTTTAAAGTCAAGAGGAAAGTGATTTTATTTTTTAAATTCAAAGGGAAAAGTAGATTGTCTAAGTGACTGTCATTGAGTTTAGTTGTAAGATGTTAGTTATGTGTGGGTGCGTTTTAAGATTTATAAATTTTTCATGTTTAATACATGAATCTTTTCCTCTGCGTTGTCCAAGAGCCACACAAGCGACTGTTAGTAGGTTTGATTTGTTAAGTGTTGTGCTGCTGTTGTGTGTGTCCAGCTCAGTGTCCCCCCGGCTGGCTCGCCAACACAAGACACTGCTACTCTGTTCAGAAGAAAGCTTTAGCCTGGAGCCAAGCCCAACAAAGCTGCTCGGACGTGGCTTTGGGGAGTCACCTGGCCGATCTGAAGACCCGCCAAGATCTTCACTTTATAACTTCACGCCTAATGAGCCACAACAGCCTGCTGCTGCTCTGGACCGCGCTCAATGACAGGCTGGTAATGCACACCACAAAAAACAACCTGGACTAACTGGAATTGGTTTGGCTTTGTTAAATTCACAGAACGAGCTGCAGAAAGTGTGATGTAAAAATGTGTACAACGCTTCACAACAAATGCTGAGTAAATTGTCTATCATCAAAACTAAAATGACCTCACCAAGAGACAAACATTGGTAGGCTTTAGAGTAGATACTTTTTACTTTAACTTCTCTACATTTCAGAGAATGTATCTGTACTTTCTACTCCACTACATTTAGACTGAAAAGTTAAAGTATATTTTCAAAAGGTTTTAGACCTGCTGAAAAGGCTGAGGGGTTATTTTTTAGAACATTTATGGCGCCCATTTTCTTCCCCCTAGTCCCCTTTGAGCAAACAAAATACTATTAATAATAACAGTAATAATAATACATTTTATTTGTGAGCGCCTTTCAAAACACCCAAGGACACTTACATGACAACAAGATAAAACAATAAAACAACAGAATAAAACACACAACACAGAACTGGATGATGAAAAATGAAAAAAGCTTTCCCTTTGAGCAAACAAAAAGCCTCTATAGAGAAAAATAACCTGGAAATATTACAATTCAATGCTTTAATAGTTCTCCAAACCAAAAATAATTACTTTTACTTTTTACTCTAGCCAACAAATAACCATTTCATACATCAGCTTTTTTAAAAAACAGTTTACATTTGCACAGCACTTTGTTACTTTGACAAGCCTCTTAAATAGGGCTGGGTGAAAACATTATTATCACGATTTTCTTAGGGCCAGATCATGATTTCGATTTTATCACGATTCATTTTCACTTTTTCTATTGTCTATAATAGAGCTGCACAACAGAAAAATATCTAATTGTGATTTTTCTGACCAGTGCGATTGCGATTAGATTTGTGATTTATGTTTCAATAATAGGACTCAAATATAGGTTCGAATAGGTTCAAATTCACATTTTAAATGCATCACATTTAGTCACATTTTCGCTGTTTGTAGGTGCATTTTTATCTATATTGGTCACACTTTTGTCGCTTGTTTCAGAACATGTTTGTACAGTTTGTACAGCAGCTCTGGCCTTTAAGAGGTAAAGTAATCTGCTGAGGCATCAGAGGCTAAACAACAGGGGAAAAAGTGTGTTTGAACAGACAGCTGCATTAAAGACACAAAAACAACAACATCACGATATAACGATTTGACAAAAATATAAGATTGTCACAGGGACAAGCTCACCATTCCATTTTTAGCACCGAATCGCCCAGTCCTGCTCTCAAAGCACCACACTGCTCTGATTCAACCCATACCCAGTGGTGCTTCACTGCTCCTGCAACACCAGTTGTCCTGAGGTAGACAGGACAAACTGTCTAGAGTGATTGAAGGACATAACATGCTTTGGTGAGCAACTGCTCTAATCACTGAGCCAGAAACCGTTAGAGAAAAGCGTCATGTCGTGCAAAAACATTTACCAAATTGTGAAAGTTGCATGAAAGTTAAATTTGGGTGGTGTTTGAAATGAAGCGTCCTGTTCAGTCGTTTTGCTACATGGAACAGCCACATATGAGCGACGGGTTCTTTTAGAGAGATAAGGACACCTAATAACCAACAGACTTTATTGAAACTATAATTACAAGGCTTCAGCAGCCTGTGCTGTGAATGCATTTGTGACAGAATTCTTTTTACAACTACAGTGCACTCTGAGCTCAGTGACTGCTCACCACTTGCTTCCAGAGGTACATTTTCCATTCATCTTTCTCATAGGGATTCCATAAATTAAAATAAATGTCTGAAAGCTTCTGCAGGGCTAATTTGACCTCCATCATGTCGAGACACTACAGGCGAAGCTCAAGGTTTTCAATTATCTTCAATTCAATGTCTTCAATTCTCTCAACTTATACACAGCAAACGTATCCAATATGCACCTGAAGATGTTTTATTATTTCTTTTAATCCACTTGCATCTATATAATTATACATTGTAACTTTAGGCAGTTTTCTGTAAATGTATTTTCTGTACCACAGAGACATAAAGATTAGACCTTAAAGTAAGTAGCTCCTATTACATTCCAGCTCCTAGGATTTTGATGGATTGTACAGAGCGACTTGTTGACATCTAATTTTAAGTCTGATTTATTAAAGTTTAAACAAAACAGTTTTTAGACCAGATTAAGTTTACTCAAATATTACATAAGATGTCCAATATCCCCTCTGCATATTTTATATATATTTATATACAAAACAAAACATGATGAAAAACTTGTAAATTAATATACATGTTACTCTGATGTTTGTACACTTCAGTTGGGGTTTCAAATGGATGTCTAAATCTTTAAATTGAGGATTTTTTGCTATTGACCTGCAGTGTCTCGCCTTAGTTGGAATTAATGAGTTCTTAAAATGTTTGGATTTGTGAAAGTGCTAGAAAAACTCTTTTGCAGGAAATAAACACATTTACAAAACAAAACACTGAAGGTCACTACTTTTGAAAGCCTGTACATCCTGTTAAGCGCACAAGGTGGCTGTTTGTCATTGTCATTCTGCAGACGGAGGGCCGGGCCGTGTGGTCGGACGGATCGCTCGATAATATGACCAATACTGTGATGTCATCAGTTCTGCCAAAGAACCAGAGCGACTGCTTTGCCCTTCAGAGGAACGCCACGGGGCCTGGATACTTCCTCACTCCGTTCTTCTGCAGCATCCCTCTGCCCTTCATCTGCCACTATCTCAGTAAATAACCCACACTCTATTTACATGGCACTCTCTCTGAAACTTGTGAAAAGCAACTCATGGAGGTGACTAATTAGGATGCTGAGAATGCATGAGGTGACTGAGCAAAACAGTGGACCGCTGCAAAGAGTTTAAAACGAACTAGTTTGGTTGTTTTTACGTTTTTAATACACCTTTAAATGTTGTGTAATACGTTTTTAGATCCAAACTTTTTTGATCCATATTGTTTCCTCATCCAAAACATACCTGGAGTTGTATTTAGTTTCATTCACACACGTTTAACAAACATTTTGTGGTAATACAGGAGGGGCTCCACTAGAACCATCTGAATCATTTCAGACCTGGTAAACTTTGAAGCTACAGCTGTTGCTTTAAGTAACAAAAGGTTATTAAAAATATTCCAAAACGATACGATTACTTGAGGTTATTCTAGTCTATTGTAGAGTGAAGTGGTTCAGTTGAGGCTAAAATAGTCGTTAACATTAAAACTAACTAGACTAGACAACATAGACAAGCATTAAATGCTTTCAATTTAGATGCAGACAGTGAGCAGCAATCTGACTTTGACACAAAGCTCAACTCTTATAATATACCATGGTGTAGTACCCCAGGTTTAAAATGAAGGCCAGTCTGAAATGGGGTATTTTTGCTCACCCTTAACAGTTTGTATAACCTAGAAACACTGTATGTATGACATTTCTGATATATTTATTTTCTTGAAATGACTCAAACATGTGTGAATGACACAAAACACATCTGTGTGGATCTGTGTGACATCACATCTAAAAACTCACAGGAGTCAATTTTTGCAGAATATAAGATCAGTTACATAAACATAGGTCTGATCACATAATATATAGGGAGATGGTAGTGATAGTCCCCTCTGCAGCGCTGCTTCATGTTTGTTTCCTCTCCATTGTTGGTACGTGCTGTCTGACACCATTGCTGCTGTTATCTGTCATTTCCTCACCATTATCGGCATTTTTGAAATGGATTGGTTAAGTTACCAAGATATAACTCTTGTTACTCATCCTCCTTCAGTGTTATAGTCCACGCTTTGATGTAAAATATCTGAAGAAAGTTATTAATTAGAGATTAAATCATCCTCATTGTCTATAAATGTCTGATGTAAAAAATACACAAAGCTGCATTCAATTGCAATGAGTAATTGAATGATTTAAGGACTGACTTTGTTTCTTTTGACCACAGTCCCGTCCGAGGCCTCCTCATTCTCCTTCGACCTGGTTCAAGTGACGGAGCGACAGGTGGAGTTGCAGTGGAGTGAACTTTCCACCTTAAACTCACACAGTCACTCACCCTTAGAGATATTTCTTTTGTACCAACAAGACGAGCCGGCAGATTTCAAGAAAGATAGAGCACAAAGCCGCACGCACAACCACAAACATATCAGAAAATTGGTCAAAGTCCCCATAGCTCTGTCATCCAGCGGGGTAACTGTGGCAGGTCTGTTCCCGGGAAGCGTCTATTCTTTCAGCCTCCAGGCCTCTCATCCCACCGGCTTCAGATGGAGCTTGGGACAGACACAGACAGCACACACAAGTGAGTCTTTAGAAACCGTCACATTTTGTTTACTATCATCATCATTATATATATATATATATATATAGATAGATAGATAATCAACATATTTCATACGTCACTTACCTGAGAATCTTGTACTGTTTCAAGTCCTTAAATCATCACAGACTCGTTCTGAGCATTTAAACACAATCACTGTTAGCGTGTGATAGCTTAGCATACCAACAGCATGTCAAACCAGTGCGTTCCAAATGTGTAATTGCTTCTGCAGCCAGTAGATGGAGCCACAGCTACAATATGGCATTTCCCAAGGCAGCGATGGTTACGTTGTTCTTTGTAAAAAAAAACATTAAAGATACTCAATAGCACATTTAAAGGCCAATGACAATAATGCAGAATATTTGTTCTTTACAATTAATGGAAGGTGAATAATTTTTTTGTTTTTTTGGCTTTCATGTAGAAACATCCGAATCTTACAATTTGCACCTAAAGATGTTTTATTATTTAATTTCATCAACTTACATCCATAGATTTATATAGGACATTGTAATCTCAAAGGTAGTTATCTTCGAATGAGACAGAAAGATTCAGATTGATATGTCCCAAAAATGTGCAATTTTAGCCATTGTTATACATAAATGCCCCTTGAAAGGGTTTCAGGGGTTGTCATGATGACAACCCCTGAAACCCTTTCTACGATGGACCACACCTGGACGAATGAGGGTTTACATCGACGCCCCTAGAAAACTTTTTTATTTTCCCCCTTACATTTATGTAAAATTGATATCTCTAAATTTGAGGTGAGACACTGTAGGTGAACAGGGAAAAATCTTAAATTTAAAGATGTCAATTTGAAACTCTGGAGGAACTCCCTCAACCCTGGATTAGCCACACCTCGTCTGCCTGGACGAACTCCTTCTACTTTAGATGAACTGTTCCTCATCTCCTGCTGGAGGATATCTCTACACTGGGTGGACTGCTCCTCGTCGGCCTGGAGGAACTCTTTCACAGCCACCTTCCCTCTTGAGTGGTTCTGGCTCCACAGTCCAAGTGGATGCGTCAGTCCTAGTTCATCTGCAGCCTGTCCGTCCGTGGGAGTAGGATCTCTCCTTCACTGTGGTTCTCCCCGAGGTTTCTACTTTTTCCCATGGGGTTTTTTGTAGTTTTTCCTCGCCGCGAAGGAGGGTCAAAGGACAGGGGCATTCTGGGACAGTTATCTGAACTGCTTTTACCTGTGGCCCATCGAGGCAACTGTTGTTGTGATTTTGGGCATTATAAAAATAAATTGATTTGATTTGATTTGATTTGAAACTTCTCCTGTAGTTTACTCACATAAATGTAAGGGGGGAAAGTATTACTAAGTTTTCACATAGAAATAAGGCATTTTATGTGTACAAACTGCCAAAATTACACATATTTGGGACATTTCAATCTGAAAAAGAATTGCACTTGCACCTTTGTCAATTTTTTTATGATCTTTTAATGCTAGAAAGGTCTTAGCTATTAAGAGAAAGAATAATATTTAAAATTCAAGTCATTTTAAGCATGGCTCAGCATTAATAAATAGATAGTGTGGTCTAATGCTTGTCCCTCTCCTCACAGGACCCTTTCCCCCACAAAACGTGACGATGATGGAGGCCACAGTGGATCAGATAAGTGTCTCCTGGCTGCTGACAGATGCACACTACGCTTCTGAGTGGTCATTTCTTGTGCTTTATACTGACATGGTTTTGAAAGAGGAAAGAATAGCTGGAATGGCCAATATTTCGGGATCATTTCAGAGCAGTGGACAGAAATCGTTCAGCGCAGTTATCGGAGGCCTGGTGTCTTACAGGAACTACAGCATTGAAGTGTACACAGTCACCAGATTTGGGATCAAGAGCTGTGGGCAGGCTCCACTTCTGGTGCATACAGGTACATTATGATACGTTCAAATGTTCGTTATTGATTGGGATTAATGGTAATTGATCACACATACCTCCCATCCCACTCTCGGAAGTCATACCTCCTCCAAATGCCAGGGGCCATCAGCATAGCCCAGGTTCAAACCTCAGAGGAGACGGTTGATACCAGAACTAAAACTAGTCAAGGAGAAAATCATAAACATACATTATATTTCTCATTAAACAGCCTTTCATAGGAACTGTGTGGTCACTCATTATGTACAATGGTTATGTATAACAGTGTTTCCCAACCAGGGTACAGGGACCCTTAGTGGTACGTGAGGAATTTTCAAGGGGTACTTGGAGTGGTTTCAGGTTTTAAAATAAAATGAAATGGACATTTATCTGAATAGAAAAGTGTTATTAGTTGTACATTTTGCATCTTTTTGGAGTATCTTGGACCATAAATATAATTAAAACATAAAATATATTTGTAATAATTGACAATATGTGACTAGTAACCCATTTATTTGCCTGAAACTCATGTTAAGGGGCACTCTGAATGTGAAACAAATTTAGGGGGTACTCGAGACAAAAAAGGTTGGGAACCACTGATGAGTTAGTGATGGGCACAAAATTAATGACAGGCCCCTCCTCATCAAGTGATTTTCTATAACTTTTTGTCATGTCTCTTGAATTGTTCTTGAAAGAAGCTTATGTTTTTGTTTGTACTTTAAAACGTGTAGTGGGCAGACAGGTCATACATTTGGTGTGAGCAGTGAACAATTTGAGCATGTGAACATGTTCTGAACAGCTTTACACAGGGGGGTTTGCCCATGTTTCCCATATGTTGGTGCATTTTAACACATGATCCAGCTGATTTAAATACATGATATTCATTTGTTATTTTATAAATGTATTTTTGATTTACTAGTTAACTTTATTAGGGAGTGTGACTTGGGCAGAACTAATACATTTGACAATTTCAGACTATTTTTTGGGCCTTTTTCTTGTTTAAAAGTTCACTGCACCACTTTTTTGTAATTTTAAGAGAACTGTTTCAGAGCCTTGCGTCTATTATGATTGGGAAGGGCATCTTATTGGGGGCCCCTTCAGGTCGGGGGCCCAAGGCAATTTTGGCCTGTTGCCTAATGGTAAGTCCACCACTGTGTAATATATCAGTATATACAGTCCTACTGATCCACACTCTCTGTCACCACACCAGGCGTACAGGCTCCTGACAGCTCACTGGAGGAGGCATGACTTAAGAATATGGTTTGGTACCTCATTACCACACGGGGGGGACATGGAAACACACTTGAAGGAAAATTACAAAAGTGGCCCCTTGTGGTGATGCAGAAAAGTGTATGAAAAATATGCCGTCTGGTGGTCATTTAGGGTTGTTGTTTAGGGTTATTGTTTTTACATAGTGAACCTTTACAGACAGTTATAGCTTCACATTTGTGAAGTTGCAGTTTGTGGAAAATAAAATTTGAAAAGTACAGGAAGTAGTGCTGAGCTCTAAAATGGAATCCATCTGTCGTCAAAGAAGCGACATACAGTTGAAAATACAAAGACAGTTAACACTCAACTGATACATCTTTCTGACAGTTTAAACAGTCCTTCAACAAAATAAAGGTGCTATCAGGTATTATTATTTGTCAAATCCTAACTATTGTGTCTTTATGTGGATTTTTTGGCCCTTGTTTTCAAAATGGTTCCTGGGTAACAGTTGTAACTATGTCATATTTGTGCTCTTGTCCAACCAGGAAGTCACATTATAAACCTTACAAACCCTGTCAAACTGAGGACAAACAGGCAAAATGTTGAGTAAAATCTTAAATATAATTGCGCTCACTACATTTTAGTGAAATACGTCTAACCTGTTATATATAGACTTTTAATAATTTAATAATAATAATAAAATAATGATCCACCACTTAAAGTGCCTCTGACAGGTTGGACTACTCATGTTATTAAAATGCAGTTAAAATAAATAATGTAAAAGTTTATCCCAGATTAGTGTATTTTTTTTTTTAGGTTTTTCATTTTACTTCCTGGTTGTGAATGATGACGTCACACTAGGAAATGATCATTGCAAACATCCTGTACATCGGGCAAAAACTCGTCTAATGTCACAGATTTTTAAATTTGACTAATAATCATACATGTGAACATCTTTATTTTAATTACTTTGTTTAAAGGTCAAAAAAGTAGTTTTGTGTAAACTCTGCAGAATTCTTTGTGTCCCCAGTGTGATGTCATCTGTTTACGTCCTCTAACTTTCCACAGGTTTTTCCATTTTTCTCCACAAATGGCTACTTGATTGGTACAAAAGTGTAATTTATATTCACCACGGGTATTAATACACCAAATGAAGTCAAAATTAATGATAATGATGAATTAATGATTTAAAAAAACCTGTCATATGCACTTTAAAAGATGTGAATGACTACATGAATACATTTATGCTTCAGAGCTGTGTCCTCCTGGGCCTCTGACGGTTTACCTCACACTTTGTTTTGCAGCAGTGAGGGCCCCTGGCGGGCTGGTGGCAGGGTGTTCAGCGGAAAACCTCACTGTGTGTTGGACCACTCAACACGAAGACCCTCCTGATGGTTATGAAGTCACATCCCTCTCGCTCCATAATCCCAGCGTTAACTCTACCCTGGTACATCCTGGTCACTCTGAAGCGTTTGGGGACACACTGTGCATTTCTTTGGGGGCTTTCTTTCCTGGACAAACATACAGCATCGGAGTGGTGGCTCTTAAAGGGAGTGACAGAAGCTTGAAGACCAGCATATTACACACCGCAAGTATGATAATATTGTTGTGAATACTATTTTAAATGATTAGAACTTAAAGCAAACATTCACTTGTAATGCTTTTGTTTAAATTCACTTTGTTGAGCTTTTAATCATGTTGTAATAATCAAATTCACTATGATGCTTCTTTATCTAATATTAACTTAAAGCTATTGTAGCCTCATTTAAATTGCTTCAGGCCTGTAGTGTTGACAGCAGAGGGCACTAAGCTAATCAACGTTTTTTATGTACTGTACCACAGGTTAAACTACACATTTCACAAAAACATTATGGGCATGACTACTAGTTACTAAACATTTTGCCCATTTATCCCTACTTTGACAGTTTTTGTAATGTTTAAAATGGAACTTCCTGGTTGGACATGGGCAGCAAATATGACATAGAGCTAATTCCACAACTGTGACCTAGCAACCATTTTGAAAACAAGGCCCAAAATCCATATACATTACCAAATAGTTATGATTTGACAAATAACTATACTTAATGACAACGTAATTTTATTGAATGTTGGTTTAAACAGTCAGAAAGGTTTGTCAGTCATATGTAAATTGTCTCTGTATTTTCAAAGGCACGTCGCTTTTTGATGACATCACAGAAGGATTCCGTTTAGGAACTCAGCGCTAATTCCTGAAATTTTAACGTTTTTTTTCATTAAAATGTCTTCACAAACTGCAACTTCACGAATGGAAAACTATGATAAATATTTAGCACAGGTGCCCTCCCACCAAACTAAGTCAGAAATTTTGAGAAGCTCATATCGACATTAAATCACGAATTAACAACTTTTGTGCTTTTCCAAAAATATTATTTTGACAAAACAAACCAGGCTGGTGTAAAATTGGTCTCATTTTATATAGATAAATGATGTTTTTCTGTTTGTTGTTTTCTTTTAGAGCCGCTGTCCGTCCTGGTGGCCGTCCCTCTCTCAGTCAGTTCCACAAGCGTCCAGCTCTACGTCCAGCATCCACGAGTCGGTTTGATGGATGGGGTCAAAGTTTGCGTTTGCCCTACATCCTGTGACCCGTCATGTGAGGACCTGGTTTGTGGCTACACCTGTGGCTGGCACGCTCTCCACGCTGATGTCCAGACTGTTACCGTTAGCAACCTCCGCCCGGGATCACAACTGCAGTTCAAGGTGTACAGCACGAGCAGAAATCAAACCGGGCCGGCTTTCTTCACCAAGCAAATAAGAACAAGTGAGTCGCTGTTACAGCATCTAAACAGATTCTAAAGATAAACTGAGTAAGATTAAAACAGTGATGATGAGGCTGAGGAGGCTGCTCATTGTGCTGCTGCGTCAGAGATGAGGCAGAGGAGGGCTGTAGCCTAAATGATCAGAAGAATGAAGGCAGAGAGAATGCTTTTATGTGAATTGCTTGTGTTGTTGTGATTGGTTGAGAGGCAACAGCACTGACAGCTGTGATTGGTTGATTGTAACATAAGCTGCATTTCGACTGGTTCACTTCGGAGCGGATCGAAAGGGTCTGAAAGTGTCTCCACTGTCTTAAATGAACTGTGCCGGCCCGTTTAAGAGATCCAAAGCAGACCCTGTGAGGTCTAGCTTTTGGCTCCAAGAACACTTTCTGATTGATTATTGGATAAGAGAGAACACACTGGCAAAAAGCGTATAGATACTGAAAATAATAATTTCTTACCAAATGCTGACTTGATCTTGTGTTAAACCGCCATACTTCCACTGATGTTAACTTTTGTGAATTGCTCAGATTGACATCGGGATGAAAAAATATAATTCAGACATGACTTAGGTTTAGGCCAGGTCCTTCTAAAGAGAACCGGTCTGGGGGGCTCTAATCACCTGAAATGTGGTTATATGTGACAGGTGAAAATTAACACTTGTGTTTAAATGCTTTGAATCAGTACAATTTAATTGCATGGACAAATACATGTGTGACTTTTTATGTTTTGACCTATAATGTACTAAACATTTCCCTATTTCTTCCTATTATGCCGCACTTTATCTGACCTCAAGAGCTACTTGTATTCACTGTTAAAAATAGTACAAGCCTTCTCTAATTAGTGCAGTGTGTGCAAAGTGTAAAGCAGTAATTACAGCACTAAGTCGTGTGTGATCTGGTTTTTAATTGCAGGCCTGGCTCCTCCCAGCAGGCTGAGGGAGGGAGTGGTCACCCATTCCTCTATAGAGCTCCTGTGGGACCCGGCCCCAGGGCTTGCCGACAGTTATGAAGTCGTCTGTTATGACTGTGACCACACTCATATGGTAAATCCATTTATCTGGAACTTCTGAATACTTTTTGTGCGTGCCAATATTTTTCCCTATAAAAGATTTAAGTATCTAGATTTTAAAATCGACTTTACATTACTTTAAATGTATAAGTGTCCAGTCCTAAGTTATATTGTGCAACTTTAGCCCAAAATATGCATTGTTCATTTTATTTTGAATTATTGATCAATTTATTACTTAATACTAATACTTAATACTACTTATCTTCCATCTTACTTACTTATCTTCCATAAGTAGATGTTCATTATCTGATCTATCTAAACCACTGTAGCGCACAAGTTGTAAAATATTAATAGTTTCTTTGGTATATCCATGAGTTTTGAAGAACTTTTGCCATAGGCACATAAATTAGCAGACATGGCGCTCAATGCTCATGCGATCGATCACAGGTTAGGCAACTCATTTAACTAAAATACAGTTAACATAAATATATTTTAAATTCTGCTAAAATCTTTACACATTTTATCCCAGTTTAGCTTTAGGTTTTTAATCTTACTTCCTGGTTGTAAATGATGACATCACACTAGGAAATTACTAAGAAACCATCCTGTGCACTGGGCCAGAACTCATCTAATGTCACAGATTGTTTTTTTATTTGACAAAGAAAAATTCATGTGAACACCTTTATTTTGTTGAATCAATGTTTAAAGGATCAAAAAGTAGTTTATTTTGTGAAAATTATACATAACCTTACTTCCTGTCATTTTCAACATATTTTTCAACTTTTCTCCACAAACAGCGACCTGATCGATGTAAAACTATCATTTATATTTACTAGACGAATTAATACACTGAAAAAAGTCAAAATTAGAAATGTTAAAGGGGCATCGGAGCTAAAGGCTAGCTAACTTTAAGTTGAGATTTCAAATATGCTTCTTGTAAAAATCTAATGATCTTAAACATCCTCTTCTTTGTATTGTACCAGATAAATGACACAAATATCATGAAATAAATATGTTATATAAAGTATATAATATGGGGACTGGCTTCACCATTCATTTGTTGGTGACAGAGCATTGGAATCAACATAACAAGCATTGACCAAGTTTGAGCAACGGGCAACGATAGAGAATTTCCCATCTTTGAATGTTCCTATAAATAATTTGGTTTGAATTGTAAATTGAAATGGCAACGGTTTGAACTTTTCATAACTCTGAAAAACCCATTTATACAACATAACACCTTTAGACATTAAAAGTACAAGTGCTTTTCTGTTTCTTTACCAACAACAGTGTACTCTATTCAAAGTTTGGGTTTGTGAGCAAATGTTCTGATACTGCTCCTAAAGGAGTCTACAACATTACCATAAAACAACTCAAAAATACATCTGAAACAATGTTGTACTAAAACTGCATTGCCTTGAGCGTGTGACCAATTTACCATTGCTTGAGGCAGTCTGCATATATATACAGCGTACTGCAGTGAAACCTTATGCGCCCTTCTAACCTTTGCTGCTGTAGAATGATTCAGCTTTGATTATTCTTCTCTCTAAGGTGCAGAAAGTCCACAGTCAAAGCACTGTGTACTCCTCCCTCACTCCGGGAACACTGTATCACTTTACGGTGCGGACGGAAAAGGAGCTCTTCCCAGACTCTTCTCCTGTCAGCATAAACATCACTGCGGGTAAACACTACATGCACTTTAGCTTCACCTGTTTCTGTTTCCCTCCCAACAGTTGCTCTAATTGTTTTTCACACACCAGCTCCCAGCACTGTAGAGCTGTCCATCGTCAATAAAAGCACATCATCTATATGCATTAGCTGGACTGAGGAGCGAGGAGTTGTGAGCGGCTTTGTGCTGTCAATCACAAACGTGACAGCCAAACAAGCGCCAATCAATATTCCTCCAGAGCACAGGTCATTTGTGCCTGCCACTGTAGCACTTGAATGTTAAGGAGCGCCAATTTGATTCTCTAAACCTGTTTGGTGTTTACAGATGGCACTGTTCCCAAGGGCTCTCTCCAGGGACCAAATATACTATTGAAGTGATGAGCCTCAGCGGAGAGCGGAGGAGTCAACCCGCTGTTATTACGCTCCATACCAGTGAGTCTCAACGCTCAGCAAACAGAATGTGTGGAGAAAATTATATATATGTAAATTATCAAGTTGATTTAACAAGAAACAAATGGAGTTCTAGCTTGATTAAAACATGGTTATGACAATTTGTTAGGGAAGCTTGGCCGAGGAAAAGGAAAGCTCTTTATTATGTGGTTGTTTCGGGCTTAGTTCACTTTGCTGATAACATTTTATTGTGCAAGTGTGAGTTGGGTGGTGATATGAAATTAATTAATTTTCAAAATTATATTAGAGCTCATGCCTTGAAGCATGGAGTTCACAAAGGAAATAAATGTATGAGCAATAAGCTCTTCTGTAGTCACTGCCCTATTATTATAATAATTATATTAGAGTTTAGAACATACAATAGTAGACAGCTTTTCCCTCCTCCACGGTCTATTGCCCATACTATAGCACCTCATTGCAAGTGTCTTTTTTTAACTAAACAAGAATACAAGAATAGAACAATCACAATTTTGAAGAATAATTTTCCATTGCCATGTAGAATATTTTGTTGTTGTTGCTTGTCACAAAAGGACACAAAAACAGAACTGGCTCCATCTCATGTTAAAAGAGACATAATATGCTTTTTAAACTATAACAGTTTAATATAATAAACCACAATATCTATCTAAAATAGCAGTAGTAATAGTAACAAAAACAGGTCCTTGACTTCCTGTTCTAAACTGCAGAATTTATAAGCGTCGTCTCTTCTCTGAAACAAGCAGAAATTAACATTTTATTTTTGAAAAGCGGCTATGTGACATTTTAGAACCGTAGATGTTTCACTGGTGAAGGTGAATGAACTGGAATTTTAAATGCACTCAAGCCGCAGTTAACAATACAGGATTGCTCAAACGTCAATCAAAGTACAACTCAGTAAAGTAATGATTAGGAAACATTTTGTAGCAAGGTTAAAAAGTCATTAAAGTTTTTTTGTATGCT
The DNA here is from genome assembly GCA_019453435.1 of Rhinogobius similis. Classification (NCBI taxonomy): domain Eukaryota; kingdom Metazoa; phylum Chordata; class Actinopteri; order Gobiiformes; family Gobiidae; genus Rhinogobius; species Rhinogobius similis. Next base: position 37,549,536 of record CM033628.1, read on the forward strand.
CTTTAAGATAAGTTAAATTACAAAATAATTGGGATCATCTGAATTGGGTGTAAGAGTCTAGGTCAGATGTTCATCTTTTGGAGAGAGACACGGCACAACCAGGAAAGAGGCAAAGTTTTCCATCCCTCGAAGTCCAATTTAATACAGAGAGGAATGACATTAACCTTATACATCTTATCAAAAGAAGAGGTTATCTTAATTCCCTGTTATACACATTACTCTGGAGACAAAGTGAAAGGATGTATTTGTACAATATTGTCCTTTTAGTCATAAATTACCACCACTAGGATGAGCCTCGCCCAGCCTGAGTCCACTCCCCTGTCTGGGGCGTGTGATATGTGCTCACTGACTGCTGTGTCTCCAGCTCCACAGACGCCTCAGGACGTCACTCTGTCACAGCAGAGGGTCACATCTGTCTTTGTTGCTTGGAGACCACCACCTGGACTCGTGGATGGCTACAAGGTAACAGGAAGTCACAGTGTTTGCACTGAGCAAAATGAAGGCACAGAGAACACACATCACAAGAGGGATTCAGGATTTGACTGAAAATGCTTTTTGTTGAACGGCTTGCATGAGGCTCTGTGCTCAGCTCTCGGTCTCCAAGCAGCAGTTGACGGCACACTGCAGGTTCAGTTACAACCCTTTTAAAGATGTATGACCTCTGCCAGAGCCACGGCCAGGAAGCATGAGCCAGCAGTCCACTCCAACAACAATACAACACATTCTCAATCTGACAAAACTAAACAAAACGCACATACTGTATGACCGCTCTCCTTTTGTTTTCAGGTGTGTTATGGACAGCAGTTTGTCAACCGAACATTTTGGAAACCTGTTCATGTTCAAAGCCCAAGTCACGAGATCAGCCACTTGATCCCAGGGTCAGAGTATGGACTCAGCATTCAGAGTGTGCTGGGCTCTGACCTCAGTTCAGCTGTGCACAGACAGTTCAGTACACGTAAGAAAGACATTATCCTCCTGCAAAACCTGACAAACCATCAAGTGAAAGCACATGCAAATCTGTTCATAGGCCCGGCAGGAGTGTGCGGTCTCCATTTGGACAACATAAACTCCTCATCTGTCTCCATCAGTTGGGACGATGCAGTTGGTGACTTTGACATCCACAGAGTAACCGTGGCCAATGCCTCTGTCACAAACACTTTCAGCATACTAAAGGAGAAGCGCGTCGCCATGGTTGCAGGCCTTCAAGATGGCTGCACTTACAACTTGAGTGTTGAAAGAGTGAAAGGAGAGCATGTTGGGAATGCAGCCTCTCTGACAGTGAGCACAGGTAGTTACTGCAGCTTTAACTTTGCAGAATTTGTTGAAGTCACAGATGAAGGGCAAAGATTATTCTGTGATGTTTAGTAATCCATTGTGTACAATTGAGTAATACCACCTCCTTTTGACATTATTGATCATTTTTACTAACCCAGCACAAGCCAGACTGATATTACACACTCTGTAAAATCCTCCTAAGAGTTATCACTTGTGCTGACAATAAAACAATGCGTCTGGTTTAATGTAATTACTGCGTCCATACCCATGAAATGATTAAATAAAAATAATCTTAGCTCTGTAATCTCAATCTGGAATGGCACCTGTTTTAGCCAATCATAGAAGCCAATGAATTTAACAATAAAATGCTACAATTAAAATAATATAGATTTAGGCTAAATTAATATAGAACGTTTTTTACCCTTACTACCTTGTTGCTTTTGTTGCACCAAATGTTGTGTTGACTTGGATCAGCAGGAGCTATACAACATAGATTATTGTGAATGTGAAAAATCATACCTTGCAACAATTCAGTTGGTTGCACAAAGTTAACATTTCGTAGAACAACATCCCTCGGGGTCAAATCCCCACACCAAAACCTGTGACTTCTTTTGTCAAGTTAGACTCTAATCTGGGCTTTGTTTTCATACTTAATTGGTGATGACAGGGAAGACTTTTATTTTTTGTGACAATTTTTATTTTCTCCCATTAATTACAAAGATATTATCCATCTTAAGAAAATCTCCACTTTGTATCCTATTAAGTAAATTCTAAAATGGTATTCTTATCTGCCATACAGCTCAGTTTAACCTCTTGACAGCACATAAACCAAGCCATTACGAGCTCCTGCCCTGTTCACGCCTGTTGTCTTCCCTCTGCTTGTCCCAAGTGCCAGCGCCGGTGAGGGAAGTGCGTGTCCGAAACGTGTCCTCCCACGCCTTCTCATTACACTGGACCGAAGCAGAGGGCTGTGTGGATCATTATCAAGTAACACTACGACCGGACCAGGGCCACGTCACAGTGCACCCAGCCCACAGTGGATACATACAGGTACACACCCACACCTGTGCTGTACATACAGGTACACACCCATGCCTGTGCTGTACATACAGGTACACACCCACACCTGTGCTGTACATACAGGTACACACCCACACCTGTGCTGTACATACAGGTACACACCCACACCTGTGCTGTACATACAGGTACACACCCACACCTGTGCTGTACATACCTGCCCACAGTGGATACATACAGGTACACACCTACACCTGTGCTGTACATACAGGTACACAGTGGATACATACAGGTACACACTCACACCTGTGCTATACATACCTGCCCACAGTGGATACTTACAGGTACACACCTACACCTGTGCTGTACATACAGGTACACAGTGGATACATACAGGTACACACTCACACCTGTGCTATACATACCTGCCCACAGTGGATACATACAGGTACACACCTACACCTGTGCTGTACATACAGGTACACAGTGGATACATACAGGTACACACTCACACCTGTGCTATACATACCTGCCCACAGTGGATACTTACAGGTACACACCTACACCTGTGCTGTACATACAGGTACACAGTGGATACATACAGGTACACACTCACACCTGTGCTATACATACCTGCCCACAATGGATACTTACAGGTACACACCCACACCTGTGCTGTACATACAGGTACACACCCACACCTGTGCTGTACATACAGGTACACACCCACACCTGTGCTATACATACCTGCCCACAGTGGATACATACCCACGTGTGCTGTACATAAACAATTATCTACATTTGCAATGTTGTTACACTTGGATATGAATAAGGGGGAAACATAATTGGTAACACTGTCTAATAAGGCATATCTACAAAGCATTTATACACAAAACAGATTATTAACAAATATTTCATAATTATTTTCTAATCGTGAACAAAAATGAACTTCTTAAGAAGTATTTATAAGCATTTAAAGCATTTAATTCAGTTCATTACTCATGAACTAATCATTGACAAAACACATAAACTCATCATAAATGAATGTTTAATGATTTAGTGATCATGAACAAACTCAGCTGGAAATCTTTTTAAGGACTACATGTCTGATCCTTACATCTCAGAGGCTAAGCACGTCAGGGTCAGTACTTGGATGGGAGACCACTGGAACACCAGGAGCCACAGGGGGGTGCTGGAGGAAATGTTGTTGTGTCCTTAGGCAAGACACTTCACTCACATTTTCTAGTATCAGTGTGTGAGAGATTGGGAGTGGTTGGAGGGGATGATGGCACAAATTGGCAGCCTGGCATCCATCAGTCTGCCCCAGGGCGCTGAGTTTGGAGTCAGTGAATAATGCACTGTAAAACGCTTTGAGTGTCATGAAAGGCTCTAATCCAATGATTAATGAATCAGTTAATTACATTAAACATTAAAGGTGTAACCTTTATAGTGGAAAGCACGCCACATACCTGTCACAAGGAAATGTTATTGTTGCCTGAAATGTCCCACAGTCGTACATTTATTAATTTATGGTAACAATAACTAAACAGTAAAAAAAAAGACAATTACTCAAACAAACTACATCAAAGATGAGATTATATTTCGAAGATTAAAAGCAGTTCTAAACAGATAGGTCTACAGTGTTGAAATAATAATACCCATAAATCTTCATAGCTCAAATGACTTTAAATCATTTAGAAATAGATTTGATTTAGTGCAGAAGTCCCATTAACTCTCATACTATCAAACTATCAAACAAACTATCTAAGCCCCTCCCCCTCAGCCTCTCTTCCTGAATCGCAGGTGTCACTTACCTCCAGATGTAACCCTACACAGACACAGCACACAGTTGAGTAATAGATCTCATTCATTATTAAGTTTGCCTCATGAGCTCAACTCTGAATCATTCATTGACTTAAGCACCTCTCTCAGTGGAGCTGCAGGGGCCAGAGGGAGCGAGTTAGCCACATGCTAATGACAAGAGTCTTTAACATCCATGGATAACAATTCACTTGATTGAATACAACAAGATTCACATTCAATGCCAGCATAACTGACTCTGGGACCTCTACTTTTAAGCAGCTCCTTAACATCGGCTCCTTGATAGTGGATCGGAGCACACAGCAGCTGATGTTGGGAGGCTGACAGTGGACACTACTCCACTGTGGAGGCCTCTGCTTGGCAGCTCCAGACTAACTCTACTCCCTAGCATGGCCTTTCTATCCCTGCTTTTCATTTTCTGCTTTGGACACTCAAAGGTAAGAATCTAAAGTGATGTGCCTTTGGTGGTACACAGGTGTCTTTGGGTGCTCCTGGGAAGTCTTGTTGTACTTCAGTCAGGAATAAAGTGGATTCAGGTTCCCTAATTTTGCTGTTTTAGTTTGCTTTAAAGGTGACATATTATGCTTAATCAACTTGAATGTTCTGTTAACCATGTTCCAACAGTGCTTCCTTGTCATTAATATTATATGTTTTTCTTCTTCCCACTCCATTTTGAGCTAATATGGTTTACTTGCATTTACTTGAGAAATATGAACACTTGGTGGACTTCCAAATGCTGGTGCAATTATGTATGATCTTGTGTATGTACCTGTTTGTTTGTAGATGTACAAGGATGTAATTGTAAACCAAATGTGTCATAACCTCCAAATACAGCCAATGAATCAATCATTATTAGTGCACTCAAAATTGTATTTGATTGATTCCTGCATGTTTGAGTTAATCCTGCATTGTATCCTGTGTCCAATCAAATCAAAAAATTTTTATAAAGCGCTTTTCATGCATAAAAACATACCACAAAGTGCTTTACAGTGCATCAAGTGCTTTACAGTGCATTGAATGTACAGTATGCCACTGAGGCTCGCATGCTTAGAAAATTACTGTTTTCACCTACCCACTATCCCCGCCCACATCCCTGTACTTAGTTGGAAAAATGAAGACTTTATTGATACTTGTGAAATTCTAAAATTTCACATTGCCACTTTTCAAAAATAAAAACATGTCAATCACAATTTTTAACGCTATAATCAACCTCAAAATAAGATGATTTATGTTTTTGTCATGTCAAAACTACTAGACTGTAAGCATTCCATTGGGTAGTAGAAATACACCAATAAAATAAAATACTTAATAATATTCGAAAAGCTAATTTACATTAAATTTAAACCATGCACATGTATGTTCTGAACCCTATCTTTTACTTTTTAGATGATTTGATCTAAACACACACTTCTGATTGGCTGATACAGCGGCTCTGGGGAGACAGCAATTATTTGCTCTTATTTTTATTATGTTTATATTTATTCTTCTGATTTTGATTCTTCTGATGACATGTTTTTGTCAAAATGGTTTCTAAATGGTTTGCCTTAATTTAACGCTCTGAACAGAAGGCAATTCATTGTATTTTCAATTATAACACTTTTGTAATTAAATAGTAATAATTGAAGTAGCTGCCCTAGGTATGCAATGAACATAATGTAAAATTATCTACTGATGTTGCAGTTCAATGCTAAGTACCTGAAAAACGCATAATATGTCTCCTTTAACCCTGTTGGGACCGATTTGAACGTGGCTTGGATTGGTGTTTGTGTTAGCTTATTATAGATGCTACTTTGAAAGCTACATTTTCTTTTATGGTGGTATGGTGGAGAAAATGTTTCATGTGATTGAAATGTATGTTGGAATGTAACTATTTGTCACGTTTTAGAATGTATATACCTGAGTAAACAACAGAATGCTGCCATTTTAGAGCGGCTTGGACAAATGTAGTGTGGCTGTAATGCAGGTATTATACAGTTCTGAGCAGCACAGGGTGATAACGTGAGCGCCGTGATGCATACGGTGCATTGCTGCTGATACACTTTCAGAGATATAGAAATGGCTTGGTCATATTTCTTAGCGATAACATAAGGCATGAGTCTGACAGGCGGCGAGGTGCAGCCGCGCTGCAGAGCTACAAATGCTGTTTGCACCCAGCGGAGCAAAACATGGAGCGCACCTGAAAACACTGGCCATCAGTCTCACCCCTCAGCGCTGAAACGTGGATGTGCTGAATGGAACAAGCGCGGATTAACATAAACAGATAGATTTAGCCTCAGAAGACTCAGCGCCTTTGAAGAAAGGCCTCATCCCTTATACGGCTGCAACTAACCATTATTTTGGTAATATAATAATAAAAGTACTCAATTTTGTTCCTCAAGTAAAAGTACAGATGCGTGTGCAAAAACATTACTCAAGTAAAAGTATCACATTATAAAATCTACTTAAATAAGTATTCCATGCAAATTATGAGACCAGTTTTACGTATTAAATGTTGTGATTTAGGTAAAGAATTGTGCTTGATTTTGCCCAACAAAGGTCTATTTGAATAAATGTCTTTAATTTAATGTGTATATTTTAGTTTGCTTGTTGTTGAAGCTTTGAGGCAGAATGTCACCATCAGCTGAAGACAACCCTCAAACAAAAGGAAAAGTACTTTCTACTTTTCAGCCCGGTTAAAAGAGTAAAAAGTACAGATACTTGGTCTCAAATATAGAGAAGTAAAAGTAAAATGTAAAATTACTCAAGTAAAGTACAAATATTTCAAATGTTTACCTTACAAAGTTAAGTACAGTACTTTTACTTGTATACTTAGTTACTTTCCACCACTGGTTCAAAGATTATTCTTCCCATTAATCGATTTGTTGTTGTTGTGTTGACGTCCTGGTGGAGAATGTTTAAAGATGAGCAAGTATTTTAATCAAGAACACACACTTTACATGTTTCCTGTGTCATTTTTGCATGATTCCTGCTCTGTTTGAGTAATAAAACCTCTTTCTTTCAGCACATAGAATGTTTTGTTGTCAGTGTATAGATGAGTAATTGGTTGACAATTAGGGCAACTAATCAATAATAGAAATGTTTGTCAACTAATTTAATAATCGAATAATCGTTAACTTCTATTGACACTAACTCCAAAACATTCTATGAGCTGCAGAGAAGAGATTTTATCACTCACGGAGCAGTAATGACACAAGTATGACAGAAATATTCTCCACCAGGACATCAAACGGCTTCACTCCAGCTTTATTTAAGTTAAATTGAGTAAAAACCTCATATTCACAGGCTTTTCGTGTTCATAACAACCTATCGATGAATCAAATTAATAATTGCTAGACTAATCGATTACCAAAATAATCATTAATTGCAGCCCTGTTGACAATTATTTCTATAATCGATTAGTTGCGATCAAGCGATTAAGTTGTTGCAGCCCTAAATCCAATATAAGACTGTTATTTTGTCATGACTGTCAATGTTTCCCAGGTCCATAAAAAATCTGATTCTGGATTTACTGTCATTTATAACAAATAGATGTTTATTTACACATTATTTCATTCATAATTGTTGATTACATTATTCAGTTAGTGTAGCTTTTAATATTATGCCATACATTCCACAGTATGGCATTAAACTTATCCTTCAATCCTAACTTATCTCCATGGAGATAAGATAAATACTACTTTAAGTCTAAAAAAAGAATGAATGTTGTAATCCAAAGTGTGTCCTGTGCTGTGTCATGAAAAATCTAGATATTTCAAAAGACCAAAATCAGAAGGAGCTCATCTGTCTTTTGTGCTCCAGGACAAACTTTGTGTATTGTTTTTGTAAAATCCAACTTTTCTGAAAAACGTGGAATATGCACTGGTTTATCTTAGGGTTGTGCAGTTAATGGTATCTATGTAATCATGATATCAATTATCCCTCTATTCAATTACAAAAGTGTTGTAATCGTAAATACAATTAATAGTCTTCTGTTCAGAACTCTAAGTGCACTCCTTTTGCCTCAAAACCTGGGGCAAAGGCACTTTTCTAAAACATTATTAATAAATATACTTGGTCTATATTTTCTCTACAGCATCATTTAGACAATATAGAAATAATTGTTCAAAATAATCGTAATTTCATTTAAACTACATGTAGGTGTGTTTTAGTTGCTTTTAGTTGCGTTTTTGTATGTTTTAATTCCGTTTTTGTTGCTTTCAGTCACTTGTTACAGAACATTCAGAGTAGGTTAGTGCAGTTTAATCGTATATGTATTTGTGATTTCAATTATAACTCTATTGAATTGCAAAAATGTTGTAATCGTAAATACAACAAACTCCTTTTGACACAAAGCTGGAGCAAAGGCACTTTTAAAAACATTATTAATAAAATATATTCGGTTGCTAATTTTTCTACAGAATAATTTTGACAAAATAGTAGTAATTGTTTGAAATAATCATGATTTCAATTATATGCCAAATAATGGAGATTGTAATTTTTGCCATAATCGAGCAGCCCTAGTTTAAAGTGATGTGACAGCTTTATTTCCTAAAAACAAACAAACAAACAAACAATTGCACTTATTAAAAAAACAGAACATGTAAAAGAATAGATATTATGTTAGCGTTTGTTAAAATATCTTTAAGAGTTTACAGAGTAAATGATGTAATGCCTGTGAGAGTTGTCTTTGCACTTGTTGTAGAACATTTTTTTTTTTTAGTCTTGTTTAGTTTATTTGGTATTTGGGCTCTTTTTTCTTCATTATAAACTAAAATATCTGTGTACAGAGTCCAGAGGGAGTAGGAGGAGCCTACCTCCAGCCATTCCATTCACAGCTGCCTGATAACTGCAGACAACTCTGAAGGCAGAACGATTCCTCATTCCCCACAATGTCAATGTGTCATGACCACAGGCTGTTTGTGACTGGACCTTCCATACAATGGACTAGATTTGTTTTTTTAAATGATGTTTGTTACAAAAATGCATCACACCCTCAAACATCAAGCGCCCCCCTATTTTCTAAAAACTTTTTACAGCATTTCCTCATCAACACAAGTGCTCAAAGGTTTTACATCCTAGTGAGATAAATGCACTGATGAATGAAGTTTAGACTATTATTCACAGACGACCACATCTCATTCTAAAGCGTTGTGTTTTGTCTGTGTTTGTGTCCTCAGGCAGATGTGGTGAGCGTGACTCCGTCCACAGAGTACAATGTCACCGTTTCCGTGGCAGCCTCCTCCCACATCAGCCCCGGAGTGAGCCGCATGATCAGCACCAGGAACAGCGGTGAGACCAGCCGCAAGCTTATCCATCGAGTCGCGAACAGAACTGTACAAGTGTACAAGTGTGCAAGTGTGCAACTGTACAGCTGTACACCTGTACAACTGTACAACTGTACAACTGTACAACTGTACAACTGTGCAACTGTGCAACTGTGCAACTGTGCAACTGTGCAACTGTGCAACTGTGCAACTGTGCAACTGTGCAACTGTGCAACTGTGCAACTGTGCAACTGTGCAACTGTGCAACTGTGCAACTGTGCAACTGTGCAACTGTGCAACTGTGCAACTGTGCAACTGTGCAACTGTGCAACTGTGCAACTGTGCAACTGTGCAACTGTGCAACTGTGCACACGTTTCCCTGTTCCCATGTTCTAGTGTTTAATTTTGTGTTGGAATGTCCCAGTTCCTTTTTGTCTGTTGAAATATTGAAGAACTAAAATCATATTCTTTGCCAATATTTGAATTATGACGTAATATAATCCATTTTTTGATGGTGCTGCTAAAACATGTGTGTAAGTGTCTTGTTTGACGTCCAGTATCACATAAATTGAACCGTAAAATGTTTAACACAATTTCATAAATATCACCTACACCCTTGTTTGGAAGAAAACACAGAGCAATTTTCACTTTTTATTAACTCTTTTTTTTTTTTTTACACCAAAAGTAACTATCTATATGCTGCCCTTAATTAAAAACATTTAGACACCCTGTAGCAAACAATTTACTCAGCAGTCTCATTTAGCAAAAAAACAACAACAACCCAACAATTCTGATATAATCTAATACTATCTAGAAAGAGACCTAAGTGTATTACACACGGCAGGCAAGATGGCATGTTCATTATGAACCTGGTAAAGTTGTATTATTTTATGCTTTCCATTCAGTCCACAGGTGCATCACAGGTGACCTAGCCGGGTGGAGTTTATAAGAGAAAATACTTTAATTAATGTTATCTTGACACATTCAGTCCACAGGTGCATCACCGACCTAGCCGGGTGGAGTTTATAAGAGCAAATACTTGAATGAATGTTATCTTGAGAAAGCATCACCAGGAAACACCATTGGTTTCTATGATCCAGAATTCCCCTTTTTGATGCCTCTATTATCTTTGGCTGGCTGGAGATGGCATTATTCTTATCATTTGAAATCTTCTAATGTGGCGTCCTAGATTCCACATGGACGTGGATCTAGGCGCTCTCATGTGTATTTGATTTATCTGCAGTGGTAACTTTAGCCCGGGCTTTTGAACCAAACGGTGAATAAGCCTGAAGTGAATGTCAGTGAAATGTCAGCGCTGTGTAAGGGCTCATTCATCCGAGTTCAACCCAAAACACTCCTGCACCCGTTAAGCACAGGTCTTCTTGGAATAGCTGCTTAAGTGCTCGCCGGTGGTGCAGTGGTTAAGGGCGGCGCACATGTGTGGTTGCTACCACCATGTTGTGGGTTTGATTTCTGCCCTTGAATTATAGCTTTAAAAACATAATAATAATTGCTTCTTTTTGGTTCCTCCAGTCCCCTCGACCCCGTTTGGACTGGAGGGTCACACTTCGGGCACCAATGGGATCCTGCTGTCCTGGGCAATGGCCGACACCAAATACACTGCCTTCATCATCAGGTATTTTTATAATGAAATATTAATAAAGACTAGCGATGTCATCACCATAGTAACTAACAGGAAGCTGGACTTTTGATTACAATCTTAGATACTTGAAGCAATAGTGTGAAAATGGAAAGTTAAAACAACACGCACCATGGAAGATTTTTTTTTTAATTTTTACTTTATTTGGTAGTGCAACACTTTGAAAACAGGTAAGTTTATAAAATGTGTTATATAGATAAAATGGACAGGAAATAGATACGTTTAAGGGGGCTTTAAATACCTAAATTATTGGACTTTTTATATTTGTACTTTATCTAATGCCCACCATATTGTAAATACATATTTTTCACCTTTTTTTATTTTAGGTAACACCTTCTTGTATAAACATAACCATATTTTAATTCTGCTTAAAATATAGACCAGTGCAGTGTTTTAAGGTGAATATTTATTTTGTTATTTATGAGAAATTGCCTTGTTTAACATTATTTTCTATACAAATCAAACAAATGCTCTTCCTTCACTCACAAGATGGCTGCCGCACTTGCATCAAAACCCACAGCCTCTCGAGCCTTTAATATAGACTCTTTTTAAAGTTTATAAGCAAAAACATTCTACATTCTACATTGAAGGCCTATATAAATTGGGATCGACCTCTGAATGTCACATTTAGCATTGATGCTTGTCAGAAGCTCCACTGATGCTCTGAGGACTGAAGGAGAGGCTTAAAACAAGAGCCAGCGCTTCAGATTTTAGATGCTACAGAGCAAAGTGAGCATTGAAACGATCCTTCAAGTCTGCAGAAGATCAACAGACTTCACAAACATGGAGGAACACTTTTTCTCTCTCTCTCAAGGTGGAACAGAGTGTTTCAGCTCTGGAGAGGGTGTGAGAAGTGTGAAATTCTGTAATGGAAGGACAAATGAAACTGGGATTAACCTTCACAAAACTGGTGTTTTTGTACATGAAAACCAGATGTAGATATCAGAGCCTGGTTTAAACATAATTACTATTGTATTTTACAGCATTTGGAGATTAAATAGGAAATTATGAAACACACTAATCAAGTCAAACAAATACAGAAATTTGCCACAGAGAAAAAGCTGAAAAAGGCCACAATATGTTTCATGGTATCAACAGTTAAATCGCATACTTTACCACAAATCATACTTTTGTGAATCTCAAATACAGTTTTGAGGCTACAAAATATATATATTTTCCATCTTTTAATGGAGAAGCCAACTAACTGACAATTCTATCCTGGGGTCTTATTTATAAAGCGTGTGTATGTAGAAAATGTTTCATACGTGACTTTCAACGTATTAAACATGATTTATCCAAAGACAACTTGACGAAAACTCTGAACTTTGTGCGAGCTCAGAGAGACACATGACCGTGTGAGGTTAGAGGGCGTTTTTGGAAGTTTGTGTTTTGTCCTTATGCACTTTTTTAGTAAGAATTCCAAGTTAAGTTTTATAAATGAGGCCCCTGGAAAGTTGTCTACTACAGGCAAAACGTGAAGCGAAACGTGCAACACTTTTTGATATCTAATTCTAAAACTGATTTATTGGAGTTTGAAGTAAAACAAATTAGGTGGAATTTAAATTTTAGGACAATTTTTGGTCCAATCTAGTTTACTTGAAAACTAAATAAGATATCAAAAATTCCCTATATACATTTTTTTTAACTAATATGTGTACAAAATGAACCAAGAAATTTAAACCTGGTTCTGTCCTTTTTTTTAGATTTATATGTTATTTTTGGCAATTTTTACACATAAAATGCCTTTTTACATATTACTACATAAAAACATGACATGATGAAAAATTTGTAATACATTTTTTTCTTACATTTATGTGAGTAAACTACAGGAGAAGTTTACAATCGATATCTTTAAAGTTAACATTTTTTCAACTGCTTAAGGCTTAAAACCGTGTTCTGATGACCTCACTGGGGTCCGACACCCGTTTGTTTCCATGGAGACATATCGTGTTGTTTAAAATGTCACGTTCTAAAATGCTCTTCCACGCAGGTACAGAGAGGTGTGTCCCTATCCTGCCACTGACTTCACCGAGGATACCAGGTTGCTCGATTCCCCCGTCGTCCTGCTAACCGAATTAATCTCCGGCTCCACATACCAGTTTCAGGTATTCTTTATTATTTCATTTATTTTAAAATGGCCTTCTCACTCAAATCCCGCTGAGCTATTGTCTGGATTTGGCAGAATGTGGGTAATTGATCCAGATTGCATTATTAAGCAGGTAAAGGGATCTATGGATGAAGCTGGGTTCTTTCCACAGTCTGTTGTCACTGAGCTCCAACGTGATCATGCTTGTTAGTTTTCAGAATGCATTAACCCGCCGTGACCTTCCTACACAGGCCAGGAGTGATGTGCACGTGGATCATATTACCATCATAGACCTGAATTATGACTGCATAGTTCTTTTGTAGGGGGGGTTGTGATCAGAAATGTGTCTGTATCATTTTTGAGCTACTATAGGTTTGATTTTAATTGCATTCATAGAGCATTTTCCATTTCATTGGAGCACCCCTTACAGAAGGTAATTGTGTTAGATTATTCACAGCACTGATTCTTGTCAGAGAAGGCTCTACTGATGCACTCATGCAGCGGGGAAGTAGAGGCTTAAAACAAGAGCTACAGCTTCAGAGTTTAGATGCTACGAGGCAAATTGAGCATTGAAAGGATCTTTTGAGTCTGCAGAAGGTCAACAGACTTTCAAAACATGGAGGAACACTTGCTGGAATCCCTCTTGCCCTCTCAAGGTGGAAGAGAGGGTTTCAGATCTGAAGAGTGTGACTAAATATGAACATAAGCAAAAAGCAACAAAACACAACTCCAATCTAATTTTTAATGCTAGAAAGTCTGTTATGCACAATATAATAGAACCAGACTGTTGGCTAAAGCTGGTAAAAGCACGCACATTCCTGGTACCCGTGTACTCAAACATGAGGCAGGGAGAGTGAAGTGTCCTGCTCAAGGACACAGCAGCATAGTAGTAAGTATTTAATTGTCCGTCTTTGAGTTTGTAGGTAATTACTACTGAGCCCCTGTCACTGTTGGTTTAAGTTTACAGTACATAAAATAGACTGAAAGATATGTGTGTTTACAGATTCAGAAAAAGGGTTATTGCCATTGTACACAAAAAACTTGCTTCAGCGATACAGTGCAACCATAAGTGATGGTATGAAGTATTATAAAATAAGAACTACACCAAAATAAAGTGTTACTAAATAATAATTTGATTGTATTTATATACAAAATGTACAGTTTGGTCTGACAATAGTTCAAAGTTGGCAGTGCAAATGTTTTGTGAAGTGTCCAGCGGCAGAGGGATAGAAACTGTACTTGTAGCGGGAGGTTCTGGTCCAGAAGGACCATAACCTTCTCCCCGAGGGGAGGGGCTTAATTAGTCCATGTCCAGGTGAGACAGGTACACTGTGAACCGACCTGCTCGTCCCCCAGTCCTGGAGCTGCACAGGTCCTGGAGACGCACAGGTCCTGGAGCCGCACAGGTCCTGGAGCCGCACAGGTCCTGGAGCCGCACAGGTCCTGGAGACGCACAGGTCCTGGAGCCGCACAGGTCCTGGAGCCGCACAGGTCCTGGAGCCGCACAGGTCCTGGAGCCGCACAGGTCCTGCAGCCGCACAGGTCCTGGAGCCGCACAGGTCCTGGAGACGCACAGGTCCTGGAGAGATGGAGGGCTGCAGCTGATCACATTCTTTTTTCACAGTCTTTTTTTGTAATTTTTATTCTGTCCTTTATGTTTTCATTTGAAGTAAGAGGATGATATTTCTTTTTAGGTAGCAGCTGTTTCCAATGGTATTCCTGGAGCTTTCAGCAAATCGTTATACATAAAAACAGCAGAGTCTCGTGAGTACACATTCTTATAACAGATAACAAACCCCATACTGTTCACTTATGTCTTTACATGTTTGTGCTCTCCACAGCTCCTGGAGATGTGACCAACTTGACGGCTTTTGCACAGAACCACTCGTACGTGGTGGTGACCTGGTATCTGCCACGGAGCATTAACGGCCTCATCACAAAGTTCAGTGTTAACGTCAAACATGCCCGAAATGGAATGGTGGTGCGCCGGCTCGCAGTGATCGCGGAGGAGATCATGAGTATCGCACTGCCACACTGCAATGTAAGACTTTAGGTTTGACTTTTTAACCATTCAAGATGGAGGGTTTACAGGGTGACATTACAGGAACTTCACAGTTAACGGCAGGGGTGGGCGAACTGTTGTATGTCAACATTCTGGTCTTAAAATGTGTTTCAAAAATGTGCCTTTTATTGATATTTGAACAAACGTAACTGACCAATCAAGTGCCCTCTTTCGCTGAGGTCCGTTCCATCTTTTGTTAGCGACAAGACTCGTTGCCCGCCCTGTGAAATCCAACAGGAAGGGCGGGCACTTTCTGCCACCTCGCTGCCGTGTAATGCTCACTTGGATTTCCTTATGTGGAATTCGGCTCCACGTTAGCTGCTATAACTGCTAGCTGTGATTGGCTTCAATTGGCTCCTGCTAATAGTCTGGCGACCCTTTGTCCACTCTTATATACAGTTTATGGTTCTAAAATAACCCTTGTGTTATTTTCAGGTCCTTTTGACTCGGTCTAGATTTTTTATTTTATCTTCTATTTCATCACTGAAACTTTCATGTGTGGTCTCAAACATCACTCAACGTTCAATTCATGCAAGATTTTTAACGTAAATAAGTAGGTTTTTTTCTAATATGAAAATGTATATTGCACATTGACGAAAGGATTTTAAGCAACTTTCCATCCAAAATAACAGACAGTAAATTTATGTAACTGACACAGTTCATCAGTTTAAACAATCATTTAAGAAATAAAGGTATTTTCACTTTTAATGGGTTTATAATACGTCACAATGCTTAAATATTACTTGTACCTCTTCCTGTATTCCTGGCCCTTGCTCCTGTATCTGTGCTGACTTACCAGGACGCTGCAGACATCCTCTCACGGGCCACTGTGAGTCCGCTGGAGATAACGGCCTCGTCTCCCCCCATCACTCTCTCTGCGGTGCCCCCGGCCGCTCTGTGGAAAGTGCCCATATCTGTGGGAGTGGATCAGCTCCGACCATTCACCCCATATCTGTTTGAAGTGTCCGCCTTCACATCTGAGGGAGAGGGCAAAACCAGCTCCGTAATGGTCCACATGCCAGAATCAGGTGTGTATGTGTTGGATTCAAGTGGCATCATAACATTTAAATAGCCTCCACATTGTACGAGCATGGAAAACACAGCTCCACAGACAATGAGAGGCCAGTTTGTGACATGGTCCAATCGAGGACTGTATTCTGAATATTTACAATACTTTCACTTTAAGTTGTGTTTGTGTAAAAATGTGACAGGTTGAAAACAACTTTATGCATTCAAGGAAAAAAGCGTCTCATAACACACACATGCAAGCACCGTGAGTGTTGTGTTTTCATTTTTACTAATTCTGTCCAGTTTGAACCCAAGATAAATTACCGCAAGACGTACATACAAAGTAACTGAATATCTGAATATCACTTAAAAAAGAGTAACAATGCCAGACTACAATTACTCAAAATTAGTATTCTGAGTACAATTTTTGGTAAGAATAGTCTTGTTATCATTTTATAAAAAACATGATTTGTTTACATAGTTTTGAAGCCACTGTGGATGCAACAGTTGGTTTTCTTCCAGGTTCCGAGGGGCAGACTGGGCTTCTACTTCAACTTAATTTAATTGTTTGTTTGAACAGCACTATTACCACCAACAGTAGTGACATATTTATAAATACATACAACATAACATATTTTTAGTAGGGCTGTAGACCTTTAATCGATTAGCCAATGGTGTCTTAGTCAACCAGCATTTTTATTAGTCAAGAAATTATTTGATTTAGATTTAAAGGATTTATGTGGAAAGATATGGTGTGAGTTTGCTAAAGACTTTGGAGTCCAACATAAAAATACAGTTTTCTGTTATTTCTGCACAAATTCCTGTGCAGTTGGGGTCTTTCGAGTGCAGTTTGGGCTTGATACATGGGCGTACTTCATAGTTATGATAAAAACGCCCCCTTTTTTAATCTTTAGGAAAGTGTAAGTATAATTGTTACTGATTTGTTTTTCCGCAGCTCCTGAGGATTCACCACAGAACCTCACCATACTGAATATGACATCCAGGTTAATTTCATTGTCCTGGATTTCTCCCAGAATTGTGACGGGGAAATTCAGCTACGTCCTGAACCTTCATGGGCCGACAGGTGAGGCTGGGTTAAAGATGGCATCATAAAGTTCTGTTCAGTAAGCCTCTTGTGGAGAAAGGGGAAGACAGTGGGACTGGAAAGTATATTGCCACGTAATGGAAAAAAGATTCCAACGTGTTTTATTTTTCTTCCTTCCTAGGTTATCTCCTGAATGGAAGCACTTTTGACACAAACTATGAGTTCTCTGGTCTGATGCCTTACACCAGGTACACTGTTTTTGTTCGAGCCAAATCAGCTGGAGAACTGGGTCCAGCAGCAGAGAGGCATCTGATCACAGCGGCTGAAGGTATGTTAACTGTCTGGAATGTCTGGATTTGATATACAGTTCAACCAGGAAAGGATTAAACTGAAAAAACAAAAAAACAAACAAAAAACAAATGAGCTGCAATGATGATGTCTATGGAATTAATAAACTTAAACACTTGAAGCAGGTCAGCCATTTGATAACACAACAGATTTTGGGAAAATTAGTTGATAAAAATTTCAATAACTAATCAGTTATTGAAATTATTATCAACTAATTTAGTAGTCAAATATTTGTTATCTGGTCTATACATAGACTCTAAAGCATGCCGTACGCTGAGAAAATAAGTTTTATGACTCAGAGAGTGCAGGAATTAAACTAAAAAGATATAATAATATCGTACTATTCTCTGTCAGGGTCAGTTTAGCTATTTCTAGGTCAAATTGGTAAAACCTCATTAATCATGGGCCTTTTGCGATCCATCAATTACCGTAAAATGCGGACTATTGAGCGCTCCTGAGTATAAGCCGCACCAGCCATATTTACAAAGAAAAACAACTTTGTACATGTATAAGCCGCACCTGACTATAAGCCGCAGGTGTCCATGTTGTAACATGAGGCATTTATGTTGCTGGGCCGTGCCGGTTCGGGCCCAGAGGGAAGAGGCGCGCATGTGTTTTGTAACATGCGCTCCACGGCAAAAGAGTGCGGTGTGCAGCCAGTGTTGTTTTCCTCCTCATCCTCGAATAAAGTGGTCAAAATATGTTACGTGAGAAAAGACGCCTTAATGAAATCACGTGGCAGCTACATGGAGCAGAGAAGAGAGAAAGAGAGAGCAGCGGAGGAGAAAGAGAGAGAGAGCCACGGGTGCATTCCCAAAAAGCTGAAGAAAGTAGCGAGGGAGAGCGATCATGTGGGCCAGCGTCAGCGGAGGAACAGGCCTGTCTGGTACAGGAGACGTCCTGTTGGTGCAGGTAGAACACTAAACACGTAGTTACTTAATTATTCTGCCAATAAACCTCTGCACGGAACTCAGTTTACGTAACTCCCGTTCTACACGTGCGTGGCCGGTCGGGTCAATCATGCAGCAAATTACTCCGAGTCAGGTTTGAACAGTATCCACGTCGGGTTCGGGTCGAATCATGCCCGGGTTGGGTTCAGACAGTACAGGCGCAGGCTCAGGCTGAGCCTGATCTAAACTCTACCCTAAAGGCTGTTCCCGGAAAAATACATAAATTAGCCGAATCGCTGTATAAGCCGCAAGGTTGAAATCATGAGACAAAAGTAGCAGCTTATAGCCCACATTTTATGGTAATTTAAAAAATAATCACCTATACTCAATTAGTAAACAAAACTAAAAAAAAAAAAAAAGTATATAGAGAAAATATGTACATCAGGCCCAGACGTTGTTGGTGAAGAGGACAAGATGGAGAGGCTGAGGAGGCTGATTGTTCTGGGGTTTAGTGGGAAAAGAGAAGAAGGTTTAGGGGACCGTGAGTGCATTTATATGAATTTTATGCAAGGCAAATACAGCTCACAGTAACATCTAACAGAATGCAGAAACAAGAAGGAAATCTAGTTGAATTTTGATGATGATGATGATGATGTATGATTTTTTCCATCATACCATATTTTTAAATTGTTTGCAGCTGTTATACCTCTCTTACATAATCCTAATTATTCTCTGTGATGAGTTTAAAAGTGTGTCCCCCAACTTAAGGAATCCATAGTAGAGTTTACATCACTGTGAAGCTGATAAACACTGGCATGCTAGCAACACACATCCAGAGTAAAACGCTCTAAACAGCACAAAATCTCATTTTGACTCAAAGAGCTGCTTTGACAATTGTCTGCACCGGAGCAAAACAGATATGACTTTAGTACATGTAAAACATTTTTTACGCTTGGCCTTGATTTCCTTGTGTGTTTAACCATGAGTCTGCGCTCAGCCCCCAGCGCTGTTCAGGCCCTGACAGCAGAAGCAGAGGACTCCCTGTCCATCCGAGTGAGCTGGAGGAGCCCTGCTCGGCCTAATGGCCCCATCACTCAGTACAGACTGCGGGTGCTGGTGGAGGACAGTCTGCTGCAGGACATCACCCTCACCGCTCCTCTGGTGTGTCCCGTTTGCACAGAACAAACAATACACAGACTATATCACCTATCACCGTTATTGGAATCTTTTGCGACAAGTTTTATTTCTAAATTATGGAAACATTTTCTATCTCATTTCAAGTGTAGTTTTCCAATTCTGCTGCCGTAAAAGGTGTTGAGTCAAAGAAAACCCACCCTAAAACCATCAGAAATAGTCCACAATGTCACAAACAAGTAAAAGACATTAAGATTCTGCACTGTGTGCACTATGTACATTTTCTGGTCAGGCACCTGCTTGTCTTCATGTAGTTACTGACTTCAAAAAACCTTGAAAAACCTGCATTCTTACTATGAGCAGGCCTCTCCACAGATCTTACCCAATACTTGACCTAGTTGCATCACCAGCTTGTCTCCATGGAGATCTAGAAGTTCAAAGCCATACTGTGGAAGATTTTAGGCAAATTTTGGCCAAATAATAACGTCTCTATGGGGACAAGCTGGTGGCAGACAACCAGAATCCGGACCAGAACCAGACAGTCAGAAAAGTTTCATAGTGAACCTTTAAGTCAATTATTCATATATATACACATATGTATGTTTTTTGTACCATAGCGGTGCTGATACATAGTGCTTGTCTCATCTTTTACTGCAGAATGAGAGCACGACTGGTCTATACGAGTCTAGGACATTCTCCAGCAGTCCTGGAAGGAGTAAGAGAAGCGCAGACTTCATCACATCGCCTCCATCCTTCACTCCTTCAGTTTCCAAACACCTTGCAACTGACTCCTCTGCTGCCAGTGCCACCAAAACCCCTTACGCCACTGCTGGACCCACACTGAGGTCTTACACCAGCCAAAACCTGGACTCCACAGTCACTGTAGAGTCCTTTTCTAGCACTAACAGGCCCGCCTCTGGCAGTGCCACCTATGCTTACTCTGTCACCTCTGCCCCACCTATGACGCTCCCGCCCTGGCTCACACGCCAGTCCCGAACAGATATGACCACCGCTTACCATTCTTTAAGCACACGCGATGCTTCTGTCACTGGCCGCTACACGGTGTACACTACAGGATCTGGAATCACAGGTAACCAGTCATTACACTACAGTGTGGTTCTGTATGGTATTAAGAGCACAATGTAATAAATGGAATATCATTGTAAATGAGTATAGCTTTGTTTTCTTCCTTGTTCATTGCTCTTTTTAATTCATAATACTTTAATTCATTTAGTGTGGTGTGTAAATTAGGCGGTCATTGGTAAGCTTTGCTTCTGTCTGAGCCTTTTCTATGGCTATCACACATTTCTTCTTATTGTTTAAGGTCAGTTAGTAAGTAAATTTAACTGCCCATAACTTTAGTACAAGATTCTGTCTGGAATGTTCCACAGTATGGCATTAAACGTATCTAACTCCATGGAGATGAGCAGGTGATGCCACCTGGACAATTTACAGGTCAATGTTGAATAAAACTCCTGAATTTTATTAAATACAGAATTGATATGTTTTCAGTAGCATACTGTGGAAAATTCCAGGCAAAGCAAAAACATCTCCATGAATCCAGGCAGGTGGCACCCCCATCCAGAAAACTTACATAGTGAACCTTTTGAAATCCCAGCAATATATGACTTTTTGTTCTATAATTTAGTATGTGACTGTAACAGGTGTAACATGTGTGTTTTTACAGCGACTGTGTCAGTGAGACAAGAGGTGCTGGACTTCCTGTCAGAGGAGATGTCATACTTAGTGTCAGATCTGAACCCCTTCACTGAGTACACGTTCAGGGTCAGTGCTTTCACCACAGTGGGAGAGGGCCCTGCTGCCAACATCACGGAGAAGACCAGGGAACAGGGTACAAATCTTGTCAGGACGGTTAGAATTCATGTGCAATGTTTATTAGAGAAAATGATATGAATGTATGTTTTTGCCTCAGTACCTAGCGCTGTTCTGAACGTTACCTACCAAAACATCAGCTCGTCCTCCATACTGCTCAGCTGGGTCCCTCCTGTCAACCCAAACGGGAGAATCACACATTATACCATCTACGGAGTCAAACTGTACGGCAGACAAGAGCTGCAGTGGGACAGCAATGAGACCTCTATACTAATAACAGGCAAGTACATATTTCAACGGTTTTGTATTTGTTTTTCCCAACACATACACACTCTTTTTTCAGTGCCTTTTGTTGAAAAGTATAACGTAGAGACGTCATTGTATTGACAATTGTATCTTAGTGCTTCGTAACTGACAAGAAGAGGTAAAGTAAATGGTCTGCTGTCCTGGGTTCATCTTCCAATAGACTGTGTGAACATCAAAAACAACAAGTTTACTGGAGATTTTCTGTTTGTTAGAGAAATATCCAAAATAGTAATCTACAAACGTGAAACATTATCATTATTTGTTTGAGATTGAAGTTGATTAAATGGTTTAAAGTCCTTTGAACTGAGTCCAATTTCTCCTTTGAAGTTAAATAAAGTCACCACCTTCTTAAGCTATTATAAGAACACTTTTTCACTTTTCAGACGACGTTGAACTTTGTGCCAGTTTTTGTTTCATGTGGATAGGTCCAGTAAGTACAGAGATATAAACAGCAGATTCTGCCATAGACGTGTCTCCAGCTCAGCTTTCAATATAAAGTTTCTCATTTTGGGATGTCATGCGAACACAACATATTATTTTTATCAAAGGGAGGGCCCCCAAGGTTTGTTGACAGCCCTGATCGCCAGGCTGATTTTTCTGACTAGCCATTACTGCTAATGTGGGTGTTTTGGTTGTTTTCAAGGTCAAGGTCAAATGTATTTATATAGCACATTTATAAACAGATAAACTACCCTAATGTGCTTTACAACTAACACAAAATAGGAAAGGCCAATATGATACTGAAATATAAAATTTAAAAACAGGTGTCCAGACCTGGGACAGTTCAAGAGCAGTTGGTCAGCTGCACGGAGTGTGCAAAACAAGCATTTTAGGCAAATATGAAGGGGCTGGATTGTTTAGAGACTTATAAATACATAAATAAATACATCTTAAACTGGATCCTGAAGAGAACAGGTGGAGCGAGGACAGCACAGGGGTGATGTGTGCCCTGGATGGACCAGCTGTAGTCTGTGCTCTGAAGACTGTCCAGACCAAAGTACAGTGAATTACAAAAGTCCAGGCCTGACTTTTTCCATCTGGTTTGGGGGCAAATAGGACTTAACTTTGCTTAAGATTCAAAGTTGGAAAAAGCTTGTTTTCACCACTGAACTGATCTGTTCGTCAAGTTTAAAGTTTTCATCGAGAAACACACCAAGGCTTTTCACAACAGAGGAACACTTAGATGAAAATTCACTAAAAATATTTGTTAAAAAAGATTTAAAATCAGGGCACCAAATATTACAATTTCAGTCTTTTTGTTCAGATTTTAAAAATTCAGCGTCATCCAGTTTTTTTAGATTCTTAAATGTGATGATGTCATACGCTTGAGGGCAAGACCCTCATAATAACAGGATGTTTATGTAAGAAATATTCAAACTGAAAATGCTGAGTCAGATCATGTGTCGTTGTGGTTATCGTCGGTGTCAGGCCCTTGCTATATCATAACTGAACTTAGGTCAGAGGTGGGAAATATCCCAGTTACCTGGAACGCACCATCAGACTGCAGATGTGACATAGGTAGAGGTCATTCAACAACTGTTACCTAGCAACCATGTTGTAAAGAAAGGCCGGCATCCACAGAAATTACACAATAGTTATGATTTGACAAATAATAATACCTGATAACACCTTGATTTTTAAACTGTGAGAAAATTGTGTCCGTTGTGGGTAAACTGTTCCTGCATTTTTTTTATTGGAATGACTTATTGAATGACATCACAGAGAGATTGATTTTCAACTTTTATTTTGACATTTTCATCCTAAACTGCCACTCGACTGATGTAAAATTATTATTACTATTATCAATAGTACTATCTCACCAAATAAAGTAATAGTTAGAAAAACATGAAAACAATCATAAGCACTTTAAGTATTTCAGAGCCATGGAATGTTGTGATGTCATCTGAAACCCACCTATACAACTTCTTGTCTAGATTTAGAAAAATATACAGGCTATAAACTTGGAGTGGCAGCCTCTACAGCCGTGGGAGAAAGTGAACTGACTGATGAAGACTACATCTATGTTTTCACCGAGGAGGATGGTACGCGCTCTAAACACTTGCATTTGGGAGAGAGAGTAACATGTTTTATGTCTTAACTTGTATCAATCTGATCTTGTTCCCAGTGCCGGACTCCCCTCCCACTAACCTCACTGTGGTCGACTCCAGCCCCTCCACTGCCACTCTGTCCTGGTCTCCCCCACGGAAGGCCAATGGGGTCATTCAGTATTATCAAGTCCACTATGGGAACGGCACATTTAAAACTTCTATAAACACCACTACGAACCGTGCGACGTTGACGGACCTCAAGCCTTTCTCCTTCTACAACGTGTCGGTGAAAGCGTTCACTCGTCTGGGCCACGGAAACAAAACGTCCGACTCACTGCAGCTGCTGTCTGGAGAGGATGGTATGGAACGTTCTTCTAAATGTGCCAGTGTTGTCTGTGAGGCTGGCTTCAACTGTAGTCGCTGCAAAAGGTGTCAGCAAAAGTCAGAAGTACAACACAAAAAGTGTACATAAATTAGGCACTTTTTTAAAGTTTGGAGGTTATATAAAAGCTTGAACAAAACTTCATAAATATTTTAATTTTTCATACAATAAAGCAGACAAATAGAACCGCAACCAACCATTATTTTGGTAGTCAGTTATTTGTTCGATTAGTCGTCAAAGCAAACAATTATTTCTATTGTACATTGAGACTTATTAAATATTAAATTTTTTATTTACTTATGTATTTAATAAAGACAATGCAGATTAATGAACATCTGTACAGAACAAACGTAAATATGCCGAATTATAATGAAAGTTTATTTATATCCCCAGTCCTTAGGCAGGTACCAAAACAGTACAACACACAGACAGTCAGGAGATTAATACAACATGAGAAAATGTTAAAAAGTACATTTTTGGCTGGTGATTACATAACCGGTTTGATTTTAGTCACAGTTTGAGTTGAGTTTTAAAGCAGTGTATTGTAGGGCACTACATTACTCTGTTCCAGATCTTACTGGCTCTCGCAGAGAGTCTTCTCTAGTGGAGGCCCTGGTCCTGATGCCACTGACAAGAATATTTACAAATGAAGTGCATTATTAATATTATTGAGAAATGTAATAATTGACCATTTACCATTGTTGTAGCTCTACCGACCGACAATATTTAAGAAACAAAATATAATTTAATTTCTTAGTTTGTAAATAGAAGAAGAGCTAACATAGTATAGTCTGCCAAATGTTTGTGTTATGAGCACATTGTCAACATATAGGTACCGTAAATATTATAGAAACATATTTTTTACTCTTCTAAAATCTATAGATATATAATAATTCTGTATAAATGCCCTTTTCACTCTTCAGGAAGAAACGTTCGGTGACTCCTCGGTGTGGGAGATATTGACCAAGAGGAGTCTCTCAATCTATTTTTATATTAGTCTCTTAATAATGATCTTCAGATAATATTATTGTCCAGCAGAAATGTGTGATTTAATTGTCAGAAAAACCTGCAATCAGTAAAATGTATAAATTGTATAAATTATATGTGCAATACAATACAAATGTTGCATATCTTCCAAACAGCATTCATGATATTTCTAAATTTCAATCGACCCTTTACCTATACCTTTCCTTTCCTCTCAGTCCCAGGCGGCCCACCCAACGACCTGTCGTACGAGTCCGTCAGCCCCAGTGTGGTGAACGTGACCTGGCTGCCTCCTGAGCTCCCCAATGGAAAAATCACCCACTACGGCTTGGAGCTCTGGAACTCCACTCAGTTCCTCAACCTCACCTCCAGCGCCCACCACCTGCTCATCCAACACCTGAAGAAGTACACCGAGTACCGCATCAGGGTGCAGGCCTACACGCGCGCCGGCCCGGGGAACTTCAGCCAGCCCATCAACATCACCACGCTGGAGGATGGTCAGTGCTTTTTGTCAGTTTTTTTTTTTCCCCAGGAGGTCTAGGAGGGAACCCCGGATTACATAATGGACGAAGGAGATCATCTGATTAAATCTAGCCCTTCTCTTTTGTTACAGCTTTGTTTGTCTGCATACTAATCAATGTTACATCACAGGCACACTTCAGCGCACGTGGCTTTAAGCAGGAGGATTCTTTCTTTTACTAATGCCTTTTGATTCCAAGCTCTGGTGAAGTCATGCGTGTCTATTTCGTTGTTTGTGCCCCTCTTGCACATCTCAGCCCCTGACAGCCCTCCTCAGTTCTTGCATGCCAGAAAGTTATCAGACTATGAGGTGGAGTTGTCTTGGGAGGCGCCACTCGAAGCCAATTCTGACATCCTTTACTACAAAGTCCGAGTTTGGTGAGTGGCTTGATGTAAGTGTTAGGAGTTTGACATGGAGACGAGGTTGTGTGAAGCATACTCTGTTCTGTGTGGTAGGAATGAAACGACTGAGCAGTGGCAGAATGTGACAGGGACTTCAGTGGTGATAAATGTGGACTCTGAAAGCCCCTACAACGCCTCCGTGTCCAGCTGGACGCGCCTGGGAGACGGAGGAGTGCTGGTGTACATCAGCTTCTCCACTGTTGTGGCAGGTGAGCTGCACAAGGTCATGTACAGACCGCCTCAAATGTGACAAGAACGTTCAGAATACTGGAATATGGGTAAAGTGAAGTAAACCACACTTTTTAATGATTTACTGACATCAGATCAAAATGCTAGAAGTTATTATACTTATTTTATTTTTTTACGTAAATTAGATACACCTTTCTATTTCCAGTGTTGGAAAGTCAATTAGTTGAAACTGAGAGTTAAAAATGGCCGGGCCATCAAGATATTTGAAAACAAACAGCAACTTCAATTTAAAATCCATTCTACAGCTGGCAGGAAGCCAGGGAAGGGAGGAGAGAACAGTGTTACAACTATTGTACAAAAGATTTCTTGACAGCACAGTTGTGTTGCTTGTTTGGGAGCTTGTTAATGCAATACATGCTGCTACTGAAATATATTTGAAGAATTTATTTGAATTTATAAGAATTTATTTGAAGAATAGTGATATATGGCAGCATACTAGGTGCAATATATTGTATAGCATGCATCATAAAATCGTGATATTATTGCATCGTGAATCATGTATCATGCAGTGTATCGATTCATGACAGACCCGGTGATTCCCAGCACGACTTTTTTTATGTTACAAAATATATTTATGCATGCATGTTTTGTTTTTCTCTACTGGCAGTTGTGGGGAAACAAAGACTATATTTGAACATTTTACAACACTATTATCAACATGATGCTAACAAAGAGGTGCTTTGTAGTGACAGTCGAATAGTCCAGTGAAGGTGTGAAGTTATTTTATAAAAGGACACTGGTGTACAGATCAAACCAAGTGAAGAAGACCTCACCAAAGTTAGGGACTGCAAAAACAAAACTACTCCAGAAGGCCCTTAGCATAGCATGTCCCCTTCAGTAATGAACTGTGATGTGCCTTAAGCTCTTTCATTCATATAACATGGAACTCATTTTGTGTGTTTGATTCCAGAGCCTTATGACCCTCCACACAATGTGACCACTGCAAACATGACCTTCTCCTCAGTCACTCTGACATGGCGCCCACCACGAGAACCTAATGGGATTATAGTGCACTACTCCATCTTCTACAGAGCAAACCACACTGTGACGGAACAGGTAGAGCACATGAATAAGATCTGACTGACCGAGACTAATGCTGCATTCCAGTCGTCCTCAGAGGTCGGATTTTCTGAGTTCCTACTCAGAAACTCACACTCACATCTCAGAATTCCTACTTAGAAATTTAGGCAACATTTCAGAACCCCTATTGATCCCAGTTAGACAATCGAACATGGCAACACAGAAACTCTGAGAAAACGTCTCTACGGGGTCCAAGACTGAGTTCCAACCAAAATTCTGAATGTTAGGATGTCTTCTATGTAAATTGTATATTATTTGACTTTCTGTGATGTTATTTTATTGTAGAAAGTGTACACCAAAGACCTGGCCTGGTCCCCTCCTGGTGCGGCTCGGTCCTACACTCTGACTGGGCTGATCGGAGGAACCAACTACACTCTGTGGATGAGCTCCAGCACCATGCAGGGCAATGGAGGAGTGTACACAGAGCCTTTCACTGTCCTGTTACCAGAGGGAGGTCTGTCACACACACTCCCAATGCGAAATGACACGTAGATACCAATCTGCACACTTTTTTCAAACCTATGGTCCTCTACTGATTAAAATTACATAAAAACTCTTTCTGTCAGTTAGGCAAAGGAAATGACTTTTTCTTACAAACTGTCTGTCCATTATGATCTTTATAGACATCCAGTTTGTGTTTCCTTTTTCTAAACATGACACAAATGGTGTCAGGGATTAGACTTACATTAGTACGTTTTTAGCATTTGAACATGGAGAAAAAAGCTTGCCGTTTTACTTTGACTCTGATGTTTTATAAATGCTGTGTTTCCATAGAAACTAACATTTGCATACAAATTTAATCATGCCCAGACCCTGTATTCTTTCTCTTGATGGATCCACGTGTTTTTATGTGATTTTGTGAAAAATGGTGCAGATAGTGACAGTATATTGTGATTTTGTGACGTGTTCTCTACCTCACACTGACGGTGTTCTGCCTGTACCCAGCCTGACCTTCAGGGGACCTTCAGGGCAGCTAGCCTCTTGTGCTCCGCTCAGTCCAGCAGGAGCACCTTCCTCTGGGCTCAGACCTCCACACCACTGAAGCCCCCCTAACTCCAAACTGTGGACCTCTCAAGTGTCATTTTCCCTTGAGCAGTTGTCTTTCCCTCTCTGTACACAGTGCTCACTGCCTCCGATGCAGAGGCACAGAGCTGTACAAACATGGAGGACAGGATGAGTATTTCCATTCACCATGTTTTATAAGCTAGTTTCTCCTTTATCTGTGCCAATGTGTGATGTTTCCTTATTCACTCTGCTGTTGTGTGTTTTTTATTTATGTCAAATGTGTTGACTGTTACACTTCCAAGCTGGCCTCAAATGATCGCAGTGCCTGTGACAGATGGTGACCATAATCATGATGCTATTGATTTATGAGCCACTAGGACAAGTGTCATGTGTGTTGCTGCTTGATGTCAATAATCATGTCTATGTCTCTTGCTAGATACAGCAGTACTGGACTTGCTGCTAATATTTCTTGTCTTCTGTCCATCTTCAGTGCCCAGTGATAGCGTGCACAACCTGACCGCCTATAATGCCAGCGCTCAGGCCATCGTGGTGAGCTGGGACCCGCCTCTGGAGCCCAACGGACGCCTGCATTACCTGCTCACCCTACAGGAAGCAGCCCTGCCTCCCAACACTTCCAACCAAGGGCCTCCTTACAAGATCATCAGACAAACCACTACAGACACCGTCTTTCTGTTTACCAAGCTGAGGATATATTTCCCCTATGTATTCAATGTTACCCCGGCAACGGCAGCTGGCATCGCCTACAACCACACAAGCACACTGCACCTGAGGACCCGTGACGAAGGTAATGTAAAGAATTGAAAGGGCACAAGTGACATTTAGAGCGAAGGGCGCTTATATATCAAATGAAAGCTGTGAATGAACTTATTTACTGATAAAATATTACACAAACAAAAAAGAAATGCATTCAGTTACAACGTATACTGTACGATTGGGGCTACATGGATTGCTTGTGCCTCACCAGAACAAGATCACACAAGATCAAAATGCTTGTGATATTGTTCATATTTTCTTAGATTTTAAAAGCCACATTCTATACAAAATTTACATTGTTGAGCTTTTAGCCATGTTCAAACATGGAGTAGCATTTAGCTTCATTCACGCTTGTTTGATGAACGCTCCTTTGAAAATCCTCTCCAACACTGTGTTCTGAACTGAACTTCGATGTGAGATCAGTGGTTCCCAACCGTTTTTGTCTCGAGTGCCTCCTAAGCTTTGTCTCACACTCGGAGTGCCCCTTAACTTCAGTTTCAGCCAAATAAATGGGTTTTAAAACTCGAATATTGTCTTTCATTACAATTATGTTTAAAATCATGCTAAATTTGCAACTAATAACTCTTTTTTTATTCAGATAAAAGAAGATTTCGTCTTCTTTTAAAACCTGAAACCATTCCAAGTACCCCCTGTTTGGGAAACACATAGACATAGATGATGCTGATGTCATTTATACCAAAATCTTTTGCAGTTTTTAGCCCTTAAATCATGGCCAGAATTGCTCTGAACATTTCTTCCGTCTAATCACGATAACTACAACTTTGTCCACTGCTTACAGCAATGCATTGTGGGTATATATTTACATGTGTGTAATTTCCTCTACACCCAGTAGATGGAGCCACATCTAAGTCAAAATGGCATCTCCCAAGGCAGTGATGAAGTTAAATTTTTCTTCGTAAAGCATTTTATTTTTAGTTCTAAAACACGACATGTCAAACTGACACTCAAGAGCAGCTTTAAAGGACAATAATGATACAAATAATGCAGAATATTTGTCCTTTAAGTAATGACCTCTCTCGTGCTTTTTCTGTGTGTTTGTCGTTTCAGTTCCCACGTCACCTCCAGTGCTGGTCTCCACAAGGAACATCTCGTCGTCCTCTATCGCTGTAGTGTGGCAACGCCCTCTGGAGGCCAACGGGGAGATAACAGAATACACCCTTACACTGTCTGGCCCCGGAGGCACCAACGCCACGTCCACGACCAACACATCGTACAGGCTGACAAACTTACTCCAATACACGGCCTACAACTTGTCTATCACGGCGGCGACGCGCAAAGGCACAGGACCCGCTCTCATGCTGTACCTTCACACAGACGAAGGAGGTGAGCACGGCCAAGAGGCATCTCCACAAAACACAGGATTATAAATGTATGATCCCGAGCTTTGATGTTAATGAGGCTTTAAAGGTGCAGCGTGGAGCCTTTGGCAACAGCCCGGTCAGCCGTGATAATTCTACCTATTTTCATTTCTTTTTTCATCAAATAATTAGTCTGATCTCTGAGGATTTGAGCTGCATTTCCTGGGAGCAGTTTCAATCAGTGGGGCAAGATGCAACCGGTTAGACACACAACTGAAGAAAACAAGATATCTGTTAGAGGTAGAATAAACGCATTTGGCAAGTAGAGATTTCGGGGATGAAATATGGCTGATGAAACCGAGCACAAAGTCTAACCATTTACAAACTGGCTCCGTGTATTTTAAACTAAGACAAGACATAGTGAGAGAGTTCAGTTTCCCTGTAGATTTCATATCCAGTATATATTAAGGGAGGGAATGATTATTGAATTTAAGTTTGTTTTCAAAGCTTTAATGTCTCATATCTAAATCCATAGCCTTATCAGCTGTGTGGATGGATATTTATCACATTGTTGGGACTAAAATCTGTACACACACGCAACCAGCCTTCAATAAGGGGACAAAAATCAGGCTAACATGATAATTCTTTATTATTAGATCAACAACGTGAATTATTATCATTAGGGCTGTTTTTCCCTAAAACCTCTGACCTAAATTCGTCGATGTAAACCCTCATTCGTCCAGGTGTGGTCCATCGTAGAAAGGGTTTCAGAGGTTGTCATCCGGACGCTGTTTAAAGATCGAGACGTTTCGACTTTTATCCCAAAGTCATTGTCAATCAGAGAGCTGGTATGGGAACATGGTCTTATATGCTACTCTAAGTACTGGGAGTCCTGCCCCCAGGGAGGAGTCACTGAAACCTGTCTTGTAAGAAAATTGTTTGTTTGTCACCTGGGACTTGATTAATAGGTCTATCTTGTTGATTAATGGTTGGCCTCACCTAGTTTCACCTGTGACTAAGGTCTATTGTTATTGATAGTTGGCTGTAGCTCCCTCCTCACTGCTGATTACCTCATTAGCATTTGACTGGTCTATTGATCTAGACCAAGGTGTCAGGATGCTGTCATAAATTTTGGCTAAATTAAATCTTAAGCCCCCATTCCTGTTTAAAGAAGGATTTTCTCTTTTTACAAAAATGGCTTCCTTAACTCCTCTTTCAAACCAGTTCTTCTCTCTGCTCAAAATCTTCACCTCACTGTCCTCAAACGAGTGATTTGTAGCTTTTAGGTGCAGATGGACCGCACTCTGCGGACCGGTGGCGGAAAATCTTCTGTGTTGGTACAGCCTTTTGTGCAATGGCTGTTTTGTTTCTCCTATGTAACGTTCTTTACAACTATCCTCACTGCACTCTATTGAATAAACTACATTGCTCTGTTTCTCTGTCGGCCTCTTGTCCTTCGGGTGGACCAGTTTCTGTTTAAGTGTGTTGCCTGGTTTGAAATGAACAGGGATGTCGTGTTGTCTAAAAATCCTTTGAAACTTCTCAGACAAGCCCGAGACATAAGGGATAGTGACCCCCCTTCTGCTGAGGTCTTTTTCCTTTCTGTCCTGTTTCTTGGCTCTTCTGACTTTGTTGAAGGCCCAGTTGGGGTATCCACAAGCTGAGAGGGCACGTTGGACGTGTTCTTCCTCCTTCTTTCTCCCCTCAGAGCTGGTGGGTACTTCGTGGGCTCTATGTTGCAATGTCCTAATCACTCCCAACTTGTGCTGCAGTGGGTGGTTAGAATCGAATAATAGGTACTGGTCTGTGTGTGTGGGTTTCCTGTATACTTCTGTCTGAAGGCTGCCTTCCTCCTCTCTGATTGTGGAGCAATCAAGAAACGACAACCGGTTGTCCTTAGCATCTTCTCGGTACAACTTAATGTATACATCCAGCCCATTGATATGCTCAGAGAACGTTTCCAGCTCTTGTTTCTTGATTATCACAAAGGTATCATCCACGTAACGCAGCCAGAGGCTCGGAGGTGTGCCCAGGAAGGAGGTCAGAGCCTTCTTCTCGAAATGTTCCATATATAGGTTGGCTACGATCGGCGAGACCGAGAGCCCATAGCACAGCCGTGGATCTGTCTGTAAAAATGTCCCCTGAATTGGAAGTAAGTTGTGTTAAGGCAGATGTCCAATAATTGGCAGATGTGTTCAGGTGTGAGTTTGGTCCTTTCCAGTAGGGTTGAGTCCTCCTGCAGTCGCATCCTCACTGCTGCCACTGCCTCCGAGGTAGGAATACAAGTGAAAAAGGGACACCACATCATATGAGACCATAACGTCATCTGGGTCCATACGGAGGTGTTTCACTTTGCTCACAAAGTGCTGTGTGTTGTCCACATGATGCTCTGAGTTCCCCACTAACGGCGCCAAGATGGTGGTTAAGTGTTTAGCCACATTGTATGTGATGGAGTCCGTGCTACATACAATGGGTCTCAATGGGACATTCTCTTTGTGTATTTTGGGGAGGCCATAAATACATGGAATGGCTTCACCAGGATACAGTCTGTAGTACAGAGGCCTGTCAATCAACTCCTCCTTCTCAAGCTTCTGTAGACAGTCTATAACCTTCTTCTTGTAGCTGCTCGTGGGGTCCCTTTTCAGTCTTTCATATGTGGAGGTGTCCTCAAGGAGACTGTTGACTTTGGACTCATAGTCCGCTGTGTTCAGGATCACTGTGCAGCGTCCTTTGTCAGCTGGTAAGATGTTTATGGTATGGTCCTTTTGTAAAGCTGAAAGTGCCTTCCTCTCTTCTGGTGTGATGTTAGAAGGGGGTGGTTTGGCACTTTTTAGGGTGGCGGTGACCCGCATCCTGAGGTCTGCTGCCTCGGCATCATTCAATTTGTTGTTTCTGATGGCTGTCTCTGTGGCTGTGATGTAATCTGTTATTGGGATATGGTTGGAGGTGACCGAGAAATTGAGTCCTTTGGAAAGGACATCTATTTCTGCCTGAGTCAGGATACGGTCTGAAAGGTTTTTGATCCAGTTATTCCTGTTAATACTTGTCTCACCTTGGGCTGTCACTAACCTCCTGTTGTGCTGATCTTTACTAGTGTTGATTCTTTCCAAAAGTGAGGAGAACTTCTTGATTTGTCGTTCCTTACTTTTCTTGTGCTGCGCTCCCTGTGCAATCTGTGTAAAATCTAACACTCTTCTGAGAGTAACTTCAGGAACCATTTCCGTCAGTTCCTTCTGAATAATTTCCATTCTGTACTTCAGTTTATCTATTTTGGTGTTGTTCTCCCTAATTCTTTCACTAAGCATCTGCATCAGGTTTCTTCTCCAAATCTTCTCTGCTCTGTGTCCTTTAACTGGGGATTTGATCTGTAGGCTCCTCGGAAGAATGTTACTCTGTCTACACCTCAAGTTAAACCGGAGGTGATTTCTGTTGTCGGCTAATTTATCCTGGTGAAGCCATTCCATGTATTTATGGCCTCCCCAAAATACACAAAGAGAATGTCCCATTGAGACCCATTGTATGTAGCACGGACTCCATCACATACAATGTGGCTAAACACTTAACCACCATCTTGGCGCCGTTAGTGGGGAACTCAGAGCATCATGTGGACAACACACAGCACTTTGTGAGCAAAGTGAAACACCTCCGTATGGACCCAGATGACGTTATGGTCTCATATGATGTGGTGTCCCTTTTCACTTGTATTCCTACCTCGGAGGCAGTGGCAGCAGTGAGGATGCGACTGCAGGAGGACTCAACCCTACTGGAAAGGACCAAACTCACACCTGAACACATCTGCCAATTATTGGACATCTGCCTTAACACAACTTACTTCCAATTCAGGGGACATTTTTACAGACAGATCCACGGCTGTGCTATGGGCTCTCCGGTCTCGCCGATCGTAGCCAACCTATATATGGAACATTTCGAGAAGAAGGCTCTGACCTCCTTCCTGGGCACACCTCCGAGCCTCTGGCTGCGTTACGTGGATGATACCTTTGTGATAATCAAGAAACAAGAGCTGGAAACGTTCTCTGAGCATATCAATGGGCTGGATGTATACATTAAGTTCACCCGAGAAGATGCTAAGGACAACCGGTTGTCGTTTCTTGATTGCTCCACAATCAGAGAGGAGGAAGGCAGCCTTCAGACAGAAGTATACAGGAAACCCACACACACAGACCAGTACCTATTATTCGATTCTAACCACCCACTGCAGCACAAGTTGGGAGTGATTAGGACATTGCAACATAGAGCCCACGAAGTACCCACCAGCTCTGAGGGGAGAAAGAAGGAGGAAGAACACGTCCAACGTGCCCTCTCAGCTTGTGGATACCCCAACTGGGCCTTCAACAAAGTCAGAAGAGCCAAGAAACAGGACAGAAAGGAAAAAGACCTCAGCAGAAGGGGGGTCACTATCCCTTATGTCTCGGGCTTGTCTGAGAAGTTTCAAAGGATTTTTAGACAACACGACATCCCTGTTCATTTCAAACCAGGCAACACACTTAAACAGAAACTGGTCCACCCGAAGGACAAGAGGCCGACAGAGAAACAGAGCAATGTAGTTTATTCAATAGAGTGCAGTGAGGATAGTTGTAAAGAACGTTACATAGGAGAAACAAAACAGCCATTGCACAAAAGGCTGTACCAACACAGAAGATTTTCCGCCACCGGTCCGCAGAGTGCGGTCCATCTGCACCTAAAAGCTACAAATCACTCGTTTGAGGACAGTGAGGTGAAGATTTTGAGCAGAGAGAAGAACTGGTTTGAAAGAGGAGTTAAGGAAGCCATTTTTGTAAAAAGAGAAAATCCTTCTTTAAACAGGAATGGGGGCTTAAGATTTAATTTAGCCAAAATTTATGACAGCATCCTGACACCTTGGTCTAGATCAATAGACCAGTCAAATGCTAATGAGGTAATCAGCAGTGAGGAGGGAGCTACAGCCAACTATCAATAACAATAGACCTTAGTCACAGGTGAAACTAGGTGAGGCCAACCATTAATCAACAAGATAGACCTATTAATCAAGTCCCAGGTGACAAACAAACAATTTTCTTACAAGACAGGTTTCAGTGACTCCTCCCTGGGGGCAGGACTCCCAGTACTTAGAGTAGCATATAAGACCATGTTCCCATACCAGCTCTCTGATTGACAATGACTTTGGGATAAAAGTCGAAACGTCTCGATCTTTAAACAGCGTCCGGATGACAACCTCTGAAACCCTTTCTACTCTGACCTAAAGCCCAATTCAAACTGAAGCTGTTTCTGAACCCTTTGGAGCACAAAAAAAAAAACAAAGACTGGACTCTGTGAGGCTGAGAGTGTGTAGTTTGGGCCTCTGCTGTCTCTCATTTACTCTCATTTTAAGAGTTGAAGCGATTAAGTTGAGTTTTAGAACATTTTAGAATTCCTAGTTTAAAACTGAGCTGAGACCGGGTTAGAATCCTCAGGTAAACTTCCTGTTTAACTGTCAGATTGCAGATGGTTATGGTTCATTTCTCTGTAATTACTGGGCTATCCACATGAAACAAAAAAACTGCATCATATTCAGTGTCCTCTCTATCAGTATAAATAAACAAATGTGATTTTCATAATAGTCCCAGAAAGTGTCGCCATTATTCAGCTCCAAAGCCGTAATTAGTGTCAGTTAAAAGGACTTAAAACCATGAGATTAACTTGACAAGTTTGTGGAGCTGATCACTAACATAATTATAGTTTCAATGTTTGTGAATTTCTTAGTTGGATATTTTTCTCAAAAAGAGCAAATCTCCTATAGAGTTATGTTGGCCCCACCCACCATAAAGTCATCAAATTCTAGACGTGAACGCAACCTGTATCACAAAAAAATGATTTAGGTACAATTAATATCAAATTCCTATTCAAACTGAATGAATTACAGGCTTATTTTTCTTTATTTGTGGGTTTAGAGAACATGGACCATGATACTCCTCTTATATCAGATGGTGGACAAAATGGAATAAATGCAGAAATTGAGCTCACTCAATTTGAAGAATGTTCAAGTCAATGTAATGTAAAGTTTAGCAATGAATAAAATACATACTTGTAAATTTTGTATATATCTTAGACACACTGTGTTTTGAAGCTGTCATAGATGTAACAAACAATTTCATTATACAGTAACCTTTGACTATATAAATATAAATTCTCACCTTACAATAAAACATACATGTAGAATTTCTTATAATTTGTTAAAATTACGACATATTGCGAAATATTTAATAAACAGCATAAAACTTTGTTGCTTCAAAGGTTTTTGTTGTCAAATAGACCTAATGCCTTTAAGCAAATACAAAATGAAAACAATCTAATTAGTCTAGATTGGTTGGTAATTGGTCAGATTACTAACCAATTACAAAAACGAAATAGACCTAATGACATTTAGTCAATACTAAATTGGAAAAATCTAATCAAAGTAACAACCCACAATAAAGTTTGACTAAGTTTTGGCGTTGATTTTTATTGGTAAATCCTTTTATTAAATGTATGAAAATTCAGTTATTTTAACAAACAAAATTGTTTTAAATACTATGATCATGCAAAAAAGGTTTTCTTTGTAAATATAGAGCAACTTCCACTGTGCAATGCCATTACAGGATTCTGGACTGTATATTTTCTTTAAAAGTCTGGGAACTAAAGATGTCAAGTTACTTCATAGCTCTGTGTGATCCTGAATGTGAGATGAAGCTGCATTGAGATCACAGCCATTACAAGTTACAAAACTGTATTATGTATGAAACAGAAGTGTATATACCTGTTAATAATTGTGTTACATCCTAGGGCCCATGTCCCCTCCACGTAACCTGACCATTTACAACCACACGGCGGTGTCAGTGTGGCTGAGCTGGGAGCCCGCTCTGGAGCCCAATGGAGTGGTGACGCACTACGGCTTCAGGATCCAGGAGCTCATCACTCAGACGGTCACACTCCAGGTGCTGCTAATTTCACAGCCCAAAAGTTCACCCCCCGCCTCCCATGAAAACACACCTGTTTATCTAATATACGCCGCTAAGTACTCACACACTTCCATATTTACTCCAATTTCACAGGTCGAAAGCACTGGAAACATGATATTTACACACTTAAACGCACACAGACAAAGCAGTGTTATCCCCTCCAGTAGATGATGAAATGCCTGATGTTTACTGTATGTGTCTAGAATTCCTCGGGTCCGTCCACCATGCAGTATCTGTCAGGGTTCCGGCCCCACAGCTCTTATGAGATAAGTGTGTGCAGCTTCACACGAGTGGGCCACGGCAACCAGTTCAGCATCCCAGTCACCTTCACGACCAACGAGTCGGGTATGTGCACTTAGAACACACACTTCGAACATTCACACATAACTGACATTATCAAGATAAAGTCTGGTGTTATCATGAGAAATGTATTACATTTTGGATCGAGAAGAATAAATGAATAATGATGGTGTTGGATCATGGTACTGTATCTCAGTTGGAGGTTTTGTAAACTTGACATGTCCTGTTTATACAGTGTATAAAATGACGCAATTCATTCATTATGATTTTTATTTTATTATTTCCCATTTACTGTATTCCATATACTCTTTCTAGAGTGGGTCATTTGAATTAATGTTGAAATCATAAAGAGCCCCTATCCTATACCTTCCTTATTAGATTGCTAAATGTATTATTTATTGTTTTACCAGTGTTTGATGCATTTGTGATACTTGAGGATGTAGTTGGTTGTGCTTACACATAAAGCAATGTAAACACATTTAAAGTACTGATTCCTTTAACCAACACAAATCTCTCATCTTTAATTTTTATGTTCAAAACTCTGCTCAAAACTTGTATGTTTACCTTTGTACGAGGATGAGTACCATGTTTAGTTAGTTTTGATTTCCTAAATAATTTAAATTGACCAGTAAGTATACAGTATCTATTTCCTCTTTTTCTTTTCTTTTCTTTTTTGAATTTCACAGTATATTCCATTAAGATTGAAGAATGCGACTCGTAGATTTTTCAGACGTTATCTATCTATATTGAAATAACAAATTATTTCAAAACTCCCTGGTTGAACATTACAACTTGAATCTTCTTTCATATGACTGTGTTAAGAAAAAGGTTTCATGATAAAGGTAGACAAATTACCTTTAACCTGACATTCAGTCTAGTGTTTGGGTAATTAAGCATACAGAGTCCCTTTCCTGGGCCTCAAAATGTATTTTTAAAGAAAACAATGTCACCGTTCTTCATTCACTGTGAGGATGGTCACCTGAAAGACTGAAGTTTAGATAAAGCCTGGATGAACCATGATCTATGATTGTCCGTCGTCCTCCTTCCCTAAGGACCAGTTCCAGCAGGTCCATCCGAGCAGAAACCACTCACACTGCGAGGCCCATTCTCTCATAACCCTAAGGTCCCTCGTCGTCTGGTAAACATGTGAGTGGGCTGGATACAGGATTCCCTTTTCCTTCAGCACCTGTTTTTCTTCGTTGTACTCCTTGCGTCCAGACTACTTAATATCGCAGCTGGATAATTGTGATCAAAATATGTTCGTTCACGTGGACACTTTGGTCTCTCTAGTTTCAATCTTTTCCTTAATACCTAATACCTGTGGTCGAAATCATGCCCCCCAAGGGTTATGATCCAGCCCTCAACTCACCTTCAAAAATATAATAAATATTTGATCTCTTGTTATTGATTTAGCCCTGGTTTAGGCCTGCTTTAGTACTGCTTTAAACCTTGTTTAGTCCTGGTTTAGTCCTGGTTTAGACTTGGTTTAGTCCTGGGTCAGATCTCAGTTGTGGGTTGTCAGTTGTGTTGTTAAGCCTTTCGTTTTACATTTTTGGGCACATTTTAAATTTTTCAATCTTTACGAAGGAGTTGAAAGCTCTAAGCAGCCACCATCCCAGAGAGCTGTACAGAAAGTCATAATTGTACTTTTAAGATGACTGACTATCATTTATAATCATTGTGTACACTTATCTTGTAATACCTGATCATAGTAAACAAGTAAACATGTCATATTGTTTCGTTAAAGGTGATAGTATCTAGACCTAACACAATAAAGCTGAGTGGGCTAAGTATTTCTCCTCAGTAAAATTCAACCTTGTTTATTCACTTTCCATAACAGTAATGGCATAATGGACAGTAACCTTGAATGTTTTTATGTAAGTGCTGAATACAGATGAGCTCAAAGGCCATATAAGTTATAAAACACAAACTGTAACTCTGTGCGCAGTGTCTGACGTGGTGAAAAACCTGTCCTGCGCCGGAGTGAGCTGGGACTCGGTGCAGGTGCAGTGGGAGCGTCCGGACAACCCCAACGGTCAGATCCTGTTTTACGAGATCGCAGTGAGGGTGAAAGCAGAGCGGCTCCTCCATCAGGCGTACACAGAGCACCAGTACACCATCTCAGGCCTGTCCCCGGAGCAGCAGTACAGTCTGAGTGTGGCTGCGGTCAACTCTGCCGGGCCGGGACGCCTGGTCAACTGCACCGCCAAGACACTGGCCGAGTCAGGTACAGCACCGGGCACAATGGGACGGTCTCGTTTTTTCTGCCTCGTCAGGACGCATGATTTATTTTTAGATAACCAGGTGGAGACTGAATGAAATAAATTATTAAGAAAAAGTACAATAAGCATATGTCTTACTTTTCTGTTGGAGGGTTGGATTGTACAATGTGGCATTAAACTTATCGATCTCCATGGAGACAAGCACCAGGCCAAGTTTTTAAATGTCTGAATGCGGGTCTTTCAAGTCATGTCAAGTTTACTCATAAAGCACTTTAAAAACAAGCACAATGGTCCAAAGTGCTGTACAAAGGCAATTTAAAACGCAATAAGACAAAACAGAGCATGCAAATACAAGCTGAAATAAAATAATACAATACAAATGTACAAATGTCAGCTTGTGTTAAAAGCACATGCAACTAATGGATTTTGTTGTGGAAATTAATATCTTTTGTTTGTTTATTATAGAACAATATTTGTAGCATAAGTCTATCAAATGCAAAGGTACAATCTTTCCCAAAACGGGCGGAGCTGGTTACAGTATTTCTACACGAGTCTTTCACGAGGAGGAGAGACACAGAGCCAGTTTGAACCGGCCACAGGATGAAACTTTGTTATGATCACAATGTCTCAAGGTCTGTTTAGTCATTTAGCACAAAGCAGTAATTTTCCATAAGTCTTAAAAATATTCAGAGATTGGGCTTTTCTAATGTCCAGAGAAAGACTGTTCAGAGTTTGGGACCTGCAACAGAGAAAGCCCGGTCCCCTCGAGTTTTTAACTGTGATCTTGTGACGTCTAAGATCATGAGGTTTGCTGATCTCAAAGCTCTACTTGGAACATGGACGGACAGAAGCTCTGAGAGATAAGGAGGAGCCAGCCCATTCAGACATTTAAAAATCATCAGCAACATCTTAAAATCAATCTTGGAGCTGACAGGAAGCCAGTGCAAAGAGGCCAACACAGGAGAAATGTGCTCATATTTCAACCAAGCAGCGAGCTACGAGATGGAGACCTGGTCCCAGAGTACAGGGAGTTACAGTGGTCTAAATTATAAATGGATGAAGAACAGGGCAGGAATAACATTGCGATTGCAATAGATAAAAAGCTGATTTAACAACTTTGCTTTGTTGGTCAAACTTGAAAGAATCATCTAAAATAACACCCAGATTTCTAGCAGACTGGTGGCAATAGCAGCTCAGTGGCCCCAGATCATTTTTTGTATGCAATAAATCCCCAAATATCACAATTTCTGTTTTAGTTTCATTTAACTTTAAAAGGTTCAGAGCCATCCAGCCTTTATATCCTGAAGACAACTCAGCAGGGTTTGGGTGCAGACTGTGTTTTAAGGGCAGCTAGACACCATCAGCAAAA
Organism: Rhinogobius similis; assembly: GCA_019453435.1. Taxonomy (NCBI): domain Eukaryota; kingdom Metazoa; phylum Chordata; class Actinopteri; order Gobiiformes; family Gobiidae; genus Rhinogobius; species Rhinogobius similis. Next base: position 37,590,891 of record CM033628.1, read on the forward strand.
GAGTGAAAGGAAATGTTGTGCTTTTTGAAAGTTGACTCCAGGGGAAGCATGTACAAAGAAAACAATAAAGGGCCTAAAATGGAACCCTAAGTTTGGCCACGTCTGAACTATGGGGGCCTAACTGACCATGACCTGAACCATTTTCTTGTCTTTCCTGTCATGTTTTGAATATTTGCAAAATAATTTTAACGCCATACTGTGTAACATTCAAAGCAAGATGATTATATTTCCTTGGAGACAATTAAGTGCCGGAGCCCCCACTAAAAAAGTGACATAGTGCCCCTTTAACTGTTGCATTTGGCAGAGATGATCAGACCACATGACTGTTGTTGGACAGATTCTCTGAGCTCGTCTCTGTGTATCTCTCGACTGTTCCCTCTCACTAGAAATCCTCTCAGACCTTGTTCGAGTGCCTACTTTGTGTAATCTACTGTGTTCACTTTGCAGTATTGAAGTGTGTTTAATCTAATTGTTGTTCCACAGTCCCAGCTGCCCCTCGCAACCTAACCATCTCAGGGGCCACAGCTAATAACATGACTCTGGAGTGGGCCCCACCGCTGTCCGTCCCCGGCCAGCTCAGACGCTACCAAATCATTGCACAGCTGCTGGCCACTGTTTGTGAATCGTCCCTGGCTATAATAGATGACACTCCGGGCTGTGTGGACAACAGTTTCATGTTGTCTCTTAATGTTTCCAATGGCACCAGAGTCGAGCACAGCTTCACAGTCCAGGCTCTGTCTAAATACAGATTGTACCGCTTCAAAGTGGCCGCGGTCACTAACGCTGGACAGGGGGCATACACTTCCTGGGTGTATGGGCAGACCCTGGCTGGAGGTAATCTTTTTAAAACTTAAAAAAAAAAAAACAATGCATTTCTAAACTAAAGACTGGGAAATGAAGTGGCAATAAATACAGAAATCTGATGAATAATAATCTTTACTCCAGCTCGTGCAGGGATTTCTCACAGACTCGTGATCTAACTATTGAACTCTCCAACCTGCTTTATAATATGATTATATTTATTGAAACTGAGGAAAGACCATATTTACTATTTTAGTAATATTTTTTGCAGATTAGATTTTCTCTATTGATTTTAAATTCAGAGCAAACATGTTTAGATTTGTGTGTTGCATATTGTGATTTTATACTTTTACCACCCTCGGTTACTTTCCCAGTCTTTGTTGCTGTTGTCTGGATGAGAATCTAGTTTGAAATGTACATGTTAACGTGTGAAGTATTCAGTATTCATGATTCATACATGTTCTTGTTATTGATGTAATTTGTGCTGACAGCCCTCTAACACGAACACATACCAAAAGCATATATCTTCTCTCTTTTTCTCTGTAGATCCTGATGCTCCCCCTCGTGACCTCCGAGTGACCTCCACCGCCAACAGTCTACACGTGATGTGGGAGGAGCCACATGTTCTCTCCGGCCCCACAAAGTATCTGGTTCAGGTTGGTTTACTTGTTTTCTTCTTCAAACTGACATTACTATCAAACTTACACATCTTACATCCTAAGTTTTTTTTTTTTTTTTTTTTTTTTTTTTGTCTCATTCTTCTTATTTACATCCTGATGCATCTGTAAGTGCCTTTGGTTCCACCCTCAGTCCATCAGAAATATTTTACAGTAAAAAAAAAACAACACAAACAGTTTAAGTCACCTTTTTGACTTCAAATTATTATTATTAGTCCACAGTCAATAACAATCTTAAAATGAATTGTTTATATTAAGAAATGGTCATTTATTATTTAGTTCAATATTTTGACTTTGGAAGTTTTGGTCTTCAATAAGAAACAATTGAACATTGAGGTTAAAGGGGCTGTACCTGTACCCTTGAAACTGAAAAACAGAACTAGTCCATTCTCCCAGTTTTTTGTATGTAATAAAGTAAAATCTGTGTTGCTCCAGCACAGATTGTAAAAGCATCTATTTCGCTTTCTTTGTATCTATTTATAGAGCGGTTTATTTTCCTCGAAGGAGGAGGTGCACCGTTCGTATGCTAATGTTTGTTAGCTTTACCTGGGACGGCAAAACTGGCTCAGGGCTCAGAGACGGGTAAAAAGTGCTTCTAAACTCATGGAGGTGCATATTAATGAGGCTGGGACTGCATTAAAGTGAGAGATACATGTGACTGACGTTAACATCAACTAGCTCTGTTTGTCACATCTCAGAACAGTAAAAATCAGGTACACAAGCTTACCATACTTACTTGTTGATGCCACTAGCTCACCATGACAGTTAAAAAATATATGTCTTAAAAAATCAACCACTAATTATAAAGTTTTGTTTTTGTTTACATTTTCCGGAAAACCTTGAAAATGACTTGGGCCTCTCTGGGCTCTGTGTGTTGTGTCGTAGGTGGAGGGCCCTCGGGTGAACGTGTCCCTGGTGCTGGGTCCTGCCGAGCCCCACAGCCTGCTTGTGTCTAACCTGACGGCCTTTTCCACTTACTCTGTGACTGTCACCGCCTTCACTGGCTCGGTGCAGTCTGCAGCCACTGACGGGAAGGCCATTGGTCCTGTCATGTTCCAGACCATGGAGGAGGGTATGCAGAGCTTTGAAGATTGAAACGTGGGGTTTGTCGTTTTTGGATGATATCGTGGGGTCATTTTTTCTTTTTAAAGATGTAAAGGGGATTTGTGAGATACTCACGTACACATTTGGATGCATCTTTTACGTTGTATAATGGTTATGTTACAAATGATATCAGCATAAGCCTATAAACACATTTATGACTTTATATTGTTGCATAAATAGTCAATATCACATAAAGTTAGCGATTGTGGGTTCCCAAAATAACAATGCTTCTTGAATGCTTTTAATTCTTTTGGTTACCCCTTTGCACTTGCAGTGTGTAGTAAAAGCAGCTATTTGTGAAAAGCACGTAACTACATGAAATGGCCTTTGCATTTCAATAGGCATTATTTTGGTGTGAGGCCTCATTTTGTCCAGTTGTTTTGTTTTGTTTGTCCAGGACAGTTGTTTGTCTGTCATGGGTCATCAGAGTGAGAGAAGGGAGCCAACAGTTCAAACTTTTTCCTCAGTCACGATAATACACTGTATGAATCAGGCTTTTTGAACACTTTTTACTATACGTTTTAAAATAAAACATTAAACAAAGAGAACAAGACACAGAGCGTGAAAAGATGAAAGCAAAAATAATCAAAGAAGTAAAAAAAAAAATAATAATTGGTCCCATCTGTTCCAAGGTCAGACAAATTTGTCCATTTTCAAGAAGTACATATACTATAGGAGATTAAAGATTACTCAAATATTCACAAATCACTCTAAATACAACTTTGAGTGGTTTAATGACAAGGGGGGCATTTATATTATAGTTAAAAGCTCCTAAAAGTTTATTTTGGACAATAAGTCTCCTTTAAAGTCAAATACAGTGTAGAGAACCCTGTGTATTACATGTATTTATTGCTGAGCAAACAACTCAACAGCTCAAAATCTAAAAGTTCAGACCATTTGGTACATGACCTTACCTTGGTAAATGACCTTTAAACTAATTCAGTAAAAATCCTCGACCTCTGACAATGTTTTCCTCCTTATTTTGTTCAAGTGAGCCCTTAATCCTTCTACCTCCCTCTGTGTGATCTGCCTCCAGAGCCCAAGAGCCCTCCGGCCAACGTGACGGTCACAGTCATCCCAGAGGAGGTGGACCGGGTGAAGGTGAGCTTCTCCCCTCCAGAGGAGCCCAACGGAAACATCACAGCCTACTACGTGTACATCTACCAAGGGAACGAGATGGTGAGGAACGTCAGCCTCACTGCCCTCCACAGTGAGGAGAACAAGCTGACAGCAGTGATCGACGGCCTGAAGGGAGGACACAACTACAGCATACAGGTACAGCAGGACACTGCGCTTATGTCTCTAACAGCTGTCCTTCACATTTGGACGGTTTACAATAAATATCCAATACACTTCAAGTGTGTATGTATTAATACCTGTTGTAAATACTAATTATAGTTTTACACCAATCAGGTTTTAGTTTTTGGAGAAAAATGTAAACATTTGTTGAAAATTGCAAGAAGTAAACAAATCAATGACGTCACACAAGGGTTTAATCATAATACACACAAAATAAATATATTTTTTGACCCTTTAAACGATAGTTCAACAAATAAAGGTGTAGACATTTATTTTTATTTGTCAAATTTAAAAAGAATCTGTGACATTAGAGGAGTTTTGGCCCAGTGTACAGTGTGGTTGCTATGGTAATTTCCTAGCGTGATGTCATCATTTACAGACAGGAAGTCAAATTAAAAAGCTGTGCATTTTCTAAACTGGTATAAAATTTGTAAAGAATTTCATACATTTTTAAATTATGTTGATCTTAAGTACATTTTAGTTAAAGGAGTAGGTGGCATCGGTGCTATAATTTATACAGCACATATTAGAGCAGCACAATATATCACAAAAGTATGGATGTTGCAATATTGACTTATAGAATAATCAATATCGCAACAACATAAATATATTGCAGTAACACCAAGGTTATAGAACTGTCAAGTTTTTTGAAGAAAATTTTAGTTTTTATAGAAAAAAAGTCAGATTTTAATTCATTATTCTCCTAAAGTCCTTGAATGGATAAAGTCCTGTAATTTTGGTTTTGTCACTGTTAAAGGCTCTGTACTTGATTTTTTTGTTGTTTTGAAACATGAAAAATAAAACAAATAAAAGTTAAATAAAAACACACAAAAAATCTAATTGAATACTTGAAATTACATAGTGCATTTACAGTTGTTGTTGTTGTTTTTTTTTTTTAACATATCTTAACAAAAGTACGATAGATTCTTGCTTATATGTCACCCAGATGAAAAATGTCACCAAAAACAAAAAGTTCTTCCTATAACAACACATTTCCTTGATGAATTGCTCACAAATGGCATGTCATCTAAAGGATTTATAGAGTTATGTGGGAAAAATACGTTTTATGCTGAAGTTACAGGAAAAACTAATCAAAATACGTTGACATTTGCGTGCTTGTACAAAGGTTCTTTTGGTAAATGTCAGAAACACTCGTGACAGTTTCAGTGGCGTTGAAAAAACTAATTTCTGTCCTTCTGTCTGTCTGATTGTAGATCTCAGCGAGGAACGGCGCAGGCAGGAGCCCCCCCAGCCCCCAAATCCAGATAACTACAGCCATCAAAGGTAGAACAGTGCACCCAAGCTTCTCCAAGGCACAGGAGAGCAGTTCTAACGCTGTGGCAGACATTAGCTGTAGAATGGCATGCAGACATAAATTGGAAGTGTTTTGGTGTTTGCTGCAGTCACTGATCTCCTTTGCTCTCTCACGTGTGGTCATCCCAGCCCCGGCCAAGCCCACTCAGATACCCCAGGCAATGCTGGGCCACCGAGGGGTTGCCATGGTAACCCACAGGAGTATCACCATCCACATGCCTGCCTGTTTCTATAGTGACGACAACGGACCAATCGCAAAAATCCAGGTCATCGTGGCCGAGTCAGGGGGTACGACTCTTTTGGAATATTTTATTAGACTTGTACAAGATCAGACAAATATAACGTTGCAATTTATCTGACAAGTACTGGAACTGCAATGTGATTTGTCACAAACACAATTAAAAAAATCAGTCAACAGTGCACATTTGAAAAATAAAAACTTGTAAACTGCTTTCAGTGAAATGTCACTATGAAGAGGCGGGGCTTATCAATTCTGCTTCAGGAAGTAAATGGACCTGTTTTTGTTATTAAGCTGTTTTTGATCAGTTTTGCAGTTTACAAAGTGTAAAATAATGATCTACCTGAAAAAAGTTCCTGAAAAAAGCTTAATACGTCTGCTTTAACAGCGAACTCGAGTTTGATATCACTAAATGCACGTATGATTACTCAAACTTGCATGAATTTATAGAAACACAACTTTAAGTAAACTAATAAAGATGAGTTTGAGCAAAAAATGCAAGACTCAAAAGTACTTCTGAACATTAAATATTTGCAGAACTCTACTCTAATGACAAGGTCAGTTATACAGAAAATATATGATGTTGTTTGCAGAAGATATTGTAATAAGATTTGGTAATTACAATCAAATTTGATCTAACTTAGATAACTGAGTTTAACATTGTTTCCATCGAATAATATACTGTTAGTCTATAATCTAGAAAATCCATACTTTTGTCCAATTGTAGTGTGATATTTCCACAGTAAAAGACGCTGAGAACGTGACAAACTGGAGGGCTGCCTTCTCCCGCTCGCCAGCCCCTTACATCACAGACAGGGGCTTTCCCAACCCCCCCTGTGAGGCCCCAAACCTGGACCCCGGCAGGAGGATAGGCCAGCACCTACTGTGGGGAGACAAGCCTTCTCTGACGTCCCAAAACATGACGGGAGTTTATGTGATCGGAGAGAGAAACGACTGCCTGAACGAGACGGATGTCTACTGCAACGGACCCCTGAAGCCCAATACTGTTTATGTGTGAGTGTTTGAACCATGAGTGAAGCCCCGCCCTCCTAGTCTCTTCTCTCGCTTAGATGTTAAACACTGTCCATACGAGCAGTTGTTTCCATATGGTTTGTTTGTGAGTTTTTAGAAAATCCGACTGCTGAAGAAAAAAATACACAATGCAGTGCATGAGCCTGTGATCCATTGACCCAATTCAAGGTGTTTGATATTTGATTTTCAACAACCATGACCATGGACCACTCCCCTCTGTGCTTAAGCCAGTTGGATTAGTGGCCACTGTGCAGTACTGCAGCTGCTGGGGCCCCAAAGACTTCTCCCATAGAGCGCCAATGTATTTCCTGCAACCAAACTGCCTGTGTCGGCTGACAGTGACCTACAGCTTTCACAACGGTGAACATGAATTTTAATTTTTTTTAAAACCTCAAAGCAGCTAAAAGTTAACATTGTAAGATTCAGCCACCATCGCACTGATTGGTCAGAGTTGATGACACACAGTGCACGCATCACACAGTGGGTGGCACCGGCCTGATACAAAGAAGTCATGCAAAAGAGAAAAATATTTTTTGGCATCATGTACCAATGAGCACAGGCCATTGAAACCAATAGGGTGTCTATTCTTCCCTGAGTGTGATTAAATGAAAAACAGTTGACTAATGATTGTTAGCTTGTGACTGTTGTACTTTTTGATTTTAACAGCAATAAAATCTAAATATGTTCATAAGGCAGGTGTCTGAAATTGTGAACAGCAGCAGTAGGTGAACAGTAGGTGAACTTATTAATAAATATTGTTGAGGGAAAATAGGAAGAACCAGAGGACAGTGTTCAAGCTGCCATACTTCCCCTCGTATAGCTGCTCCTAGGGCAGTGTAGCTAAAACTGTACATAATTATTTCTGTTCTTAACTGTCCTGACCATAAGATAAGATAAGATAGCCCGGTCTTAAATGTAGAGACTGTGTCGGCCTCTTTAACATGAACAGGAGCTGGTTCCATAACACAGGAGCTCGGTATAAACGCTCGACCTCCTGCTGTGCTTTTAGAGACTCAAGGACCAACAACAGCCCAGCATTTTGAGAGAGAAGTGCTCTGTTTGGATGGTCATTTGTTGTAGTTTTCGTTAAGTTCTTTACGGTCAGACTGTGCTAAAACAAAGCTCAGATTAAAGTCTCACTTGAGTAACAGAGCCCCAGACAGAGCAGTGCCTCCCGTTAACTTCACACCTCCAGCTGTCGATGGCATCACATGAAAGCTATTAATATGGGCCCTAAAGAGAGAGTATGATGCATTATGCTGATAAACTAGAGGTGAGGAGGAGGATATGGAGAGGCTGAGGAGGCTGATGGTTCTGCTGCTGAGGTGGAGCATGTGAGGTCCAGCCCCCCAGAGGGAAGAGGGATGCTCGTGTTTCCTTTAGTATCATGTGTGGGTGCGATTAGCGGCGTCAGGGAGGCAGAGTGGGTTAAATGTCATGAGATGTGATGGTGGTTGAAGGAAAGAGGATAGAGAGAGTCTGCACTTGTGATTGTGAGGTTAATGTTGGAAGCAGTGATTGGCTGAGCGTGACAGGTTACAGCTGTCCTCCTGGTTGAACTAAAGAGTCATTTTGTTTGTCTATCTAACGAAATTGTTTCTAATTTAATGTTCTCCCGTTGTAACCAGGTTTAAATTCCGAGCCACCAACATCAAGGGCGAATACACAGACTCAGATTACTCAGAGCACATCAAAACAAATGGTACGAGTTTTCATTTTGTGCATAATTCCTTCCTGATAGCGAGTATCAGATGTGATTTCTGTTGTGTCGACTCTTACAGTGAATGGGCTGTTAACCAGAGACGAGCAGATCATCCTGGGAGTGCTCCTGTCGTTTTTCTTGGCCGTGCTGTTGATAATCATCATCTGCTGCTCTGTCAAGTAAGATGGCACCAAGAATCTAATGGTTCATTATCAGGAATCAGAGGCTGCACATATAAATTACAGCCAGCCTCTGTGTGAGTGTGGCACATCAGTTTAATCTCTATCAGACTCACATTTCATGGGCTTCCGGCAGCATGTGTCAGTGGAATGTGTTTGTGTTGATTATCACTCAGACAAATGTTTTTTTAGGACTAAAATGTCTTGCGTGTGCAGACAATCAGAGCCGGCACGTGGACATTTTATACTGTGTGTATGATATGAACAGTGGCACGTGTTTGCCCCCCAACCAGCACAAAACCAGTTCAACGCTCTCACAACCAACTTCTGGACCTTATTTTTTATATTCTACACCTATATGGTAACTATTAGAACTGTTAAGCCCCGCCTCTACATTTACGTCTCATTTACGTGTTTTTAATAATGAAAAATGGCTATGCAAATGTTTTAATCCTCTGCGTATGACTCTCAAAATAATTGCAACTAAGTAGAGCACTGTGGGCGGGGATAGGGGACAGATGATGACTGGCCTTTTCTGATCACTGGAGCCTCAGTTACAGGACAATCTCAAACATGCAGGAACCAAACAAAGTACAACTTTAAGGAAACTAATGATGAAGAAAAGCTGCTATATATGGAGGATTCAATGTGTCAAAATGAAGTAATTAAATACACAATTACAGGATTAATTATATAGGGTGTTAAATAATTAAAATATTGGAATGAAAATAAATAAACAATTAATTAATTAAATGTTCAATTAACTAAATGAAAATGCAATTGAAATAATAAAGGTTCAATTAATTATTTAAACACTCATTTACTTTAATTTAAATGTCCAATTCATTGACTAAATGTGTCAATAATTAATTTAAAGAAACATTAAAGAATGAAGAAGATATGTTTAATTCATAATTTCATTGTGTTGGTGCAACCATTTAAATAATCTGTCAGACTCACTCGTCAAACTTAGAGGGCGGGATTTACGCTGCTCTGGTCAAGTCCACTTCTCTACAAGGGCCACTGCAGACTTTACTGTCATTATTTTTATTTACATTATTTGATGATAATGATGTTGATCTATATATCTCTGTCTCTATATATCTCTATATTTCTCTCTCTCTCTCTCTCTCTCTCTCTCTACATATATATATATATATATCTCCATCTCTTTATCTATCTACCCTCTGTGTTGTTCCCATCCAGGCTCCACCAGCACAAGAAAGAAGGAGGCACTTACTCACCCCGAGAGGCCGAGATCATCGAGACCAAGTGCAAGCTGGACCAGCTGATTGCCATCGCAGACATGGAACTCAAGCAGGAGAAAATCAACCGGTCAGTTTATTGTCCTCTGCATAAACACAGTATCCACACAAGTTCACACTATTTACATTTGAAATGTAAAATGAGTAGGACTGACTAGTTTGTCTACTCTTGTTGCCTAGATTATTGAAATATTTCTTCAAGGCCAAATGATCAGACTATTTTGTGTTACAGTTTTTCTCCATTGGTTTGGCTCATTTCTTGAAACAGAAATTACATTCTCAAAACTCTAAGATCATTACAGTCAGTCTTACAGTTCTACACAGCACTTCTCACCTGCAGAAGCTCATGTCTCTCCCAAAACTGTTCACTCAGACTTCAATCTAAATCCCTTTCCCGTTTAAATAGTCAGCGCCTCCAAAATGGATCAGGTCTTTCTCTATTGCTTTGGCTCATCTCTTGAAACAGACCAGACGTTCTCAACATTCTTGGTTGTTTTACCAAAATGTATCTGGATGGTTGATCACAACAACATGGTTCAGCTTCAAAAGCTCATATCTCTCCCAAAACAGTTCACTTATGTGTCAAAACTGCACTTCTTTCTAATATGAATAGTCAGTGCTCCCAAAATGAATTGTCCCCTTGGCATTGTGTAAGCACTGCAAGTCAAAGTGTTTAGATGTTGTGTCTCTGGCAGAGGACCAGCTCACACTGGACAGAAAACAAGGATTTTACTCTAAGAGTGACCTCCAAGGTTTGACATCACAGACTGCACTCAGACAACCAAGGAAAGTCTAACCATTTTTATTCATTCACATGAAGTACGTTCCATACATATGTAAAAAGAAAAACATTACAGTAATAAACTGTAATACAGTAACAAACACAAAATCAAAAAACAAGGACAATTCAATTAAATTGATCAAATATTGACCAGTTTTGACAATTGAACAGTCTATCGTGGATGTGAGTGCTTATACAATGAAATCAAAACGTGTTTTGGAGAGAATGATCATTAGACTGAGAATCAACTAATCAGTTTTGATCTACAAGATCTATTCATTTGAAAAATGTGCTAAATCTACCTAACTGTGTGAACTGTAGGCCACTTGTACTTAATCATTCGCAAAGATGCACTGAGACAATTGAGACATGAACGAGGCATGTGCCATTTGATCAAATGAATGAGAAATTCCATTCTGTTGTGAACAATTGCCGAGAGGTTTGGAGGATTGTCCATGTTATTTTGAAAATGTAATTTCTGGAAATTATATTAAAGGCACACTATGTAAGGTAGCTTTGCCTGGAATGTTCCATAGTAGAAAAGGGTTCAAAGGTCATCATCTGGACACTGTTTTGAAAATCAAGACGTTTCTACTTCCATCTGAAATGACTTTCTCAAAGTGATTCTCTGAAGACCCTGCAGTCTCCCCCTGCTGTCTCTGGGAGGAAAACCAGCCAACATTTTCAGACACCGATATCAAAGAGAATCCAGATGACGACCTTTGACAATTTTCTACAATGGAACACTCCTGGACGAATGAGGGATTACACCGACTAGTTCCACAGTAACTTTTATTTACCTTTGGGTGTTTTTATTGCTCAAAAATACATGAACCTTGAAAAACATCCATTCTTACTGGGAGTGAGCTCGCCTCTCCACAGATCCAGCTTGTAACTTGCCCTAATAGACCTATTTGTCCTCAGGGAGGTAGTTTTCTGGTGCGTTCACACTTGCACATAGACCACAACAAAACTGGGTCTAAACCGGGATTAGAACAAAGACCAAAACTAAGTCTACACCAGGACTAAACTGGGATCAAAACAGGACCAAGTCATGGCGAGTGTGAACACAACCTAAGTTTAATGTCATAACATGGAATACTCCGGGCAAAGCAATTGATATTGTTATATACTGAAATCATTTTAATTTGAGAAATGCCTGGCAATGACTATAACTATGGGCAGCACAGTTCACTACTGACAATTTTGCTCACTGCTAAAACTACTGTATGTTATGATTTCAACTGCAGTAACCTTTAAAATATCTTCAAGCAGGTGGCAAACCCTCCACCACAAAAACGGCAGTGTACCTTTAAAATGAGTGCACAATACCTGAAGAAGAGCTGAGATCTTATCCAGTCCACTCATCATCTTCCAATTATCTGGAAGCCCGTTCTCCAAACAGAGCTGCAGCCTAAACTGGGCGTTCACTACTTGACTCTAATGCTTTATTTAGTGCATTCAGACGAGACTTTAAATCCAAGCCAAGCAGACAAAAAGGTCTTTGCAGCACCAGCGTGATGTGTGCTCCTGTCAACAGCAGACTTCCAGCGTTTCAGTGCGGAGCGCTGCACTGAAACTAAAATAGGAGTAGCACGAGAAGCTTCATCACTGTGTCAGTGCATCCTCACGTCTCGCCTCAAACTGTCTGCGTCTCCTTAACCAGACCTGGCAACCGCTCCACAACCAGCTTTTATCCTCTGTGCGCCCCAAAGTGCAAAAGAGATGAGCCGCGAGCTGTCGGCAAAGAGCAGCTATTACATGAAACGTCTGCATCACTTTGATAATAACAAATAATACTTCTTACTTAGATTTAAGATAAGAGGCACACAATGGGGAAGTTCTAGTATTTAACTGCACAAGAATAGCAGCAGTAGACATATTTAAAGATGCACTGTGTCACTTTCTTGGTGGGGGTCCTGCCATAGAGATATTATTCCACACATAAATGGCATTCAAGTCTATCCACAGTATAATCTTGTATTTACCCAATACAGGGGTTTTGTTACATGGACAAAAGTCTGAGAAACAAGCATTCTTACTGTAGGGTCGCCTCTCCACAGATCTAACCCGTACCTTGGCCTGGTGCCATCATCTGTGGAGATAAATGTTAATCATACTGTGGAACATTCACAGGAAAAGTTAAGCATTATACATTTAAGATAATAAGGGTTCAGATAAGACCTGAAATAGTTAGGGTTCATGTGACACAGCATTCTAAAATCAATGGTAAATAAATAAAGAGTTTAAAGCTGAGCTGAGACAGGCCAGAATTGTCAGGTAGAATGCACTAAAAGTCAGATTGCAGATTTGTTGTTTATGGTTAATATCTTTGTAATTACTGGGCCTATACTCATGAAATCACACAAAAACATCTTATCTATCAATATAAATAAACAAACGTGAAATCATTTTTTTTTTCATAATAGCCTTAGAAAGTGTTTCCATTATTCAATTCCAAAGATGCTATTGTTGTTAGTTGAAAAGACTTTAAATCATGAGATGAATCTGACCAGTTTCCCAGACTACATATGATAATGTTCATCATTTGTGCGTTTCTATTTTGGAAGCATAAAAACAGTAAATCTCACATAGTTACATAGATCCTTCCCTCCATCTGAGATTATGATGTCATCAAATACCACAACATGTACACAATCTCTGCACTGAGTTATAATACAGGCTAGAGAGAATGTCGCCATGGTAACCTATAGTGACTAATGTCCAGTTCCAGCTCCATTCTACTAAACATCTCATACAAAATAATAGAGAGCTGAACTTTTAAATCATAATCTTGTAACATATACTTTTATTACCCTTTCTTTTGTATTTGTACTTCAGCTAATGTTCTTCCAAACTAATGTGGACAAAATCATTTTAGGTGATAAATTCTTTCATGGTAATAGTTGTGAAACAACAGAACAATGATTGGTGGTTGTGTCCATATGGTGCACAAACACACAACATAGTTTAATTCTCTAATAATAATATATAATGTAATATAGACCAGTGCAGTGTTTTTCGATGAATATTCATTTTCATAATTCAGAGAAAATAATTCCTGACAGACAGGTAGAGTTCTCTGCATTATTAGGACACAAATATACCATAATATGTCTATGTAAACACTTTAATCATTTACATTATTTTCTATTGGAATTGTGCGTTTTCTCCACTCACAAGATGGCCGCCGCCACAGCAACAAAACCCACATTGTCTCTAGCTCTTATCACTATACACAGTACAGTACACTATTGTACTGTGTGAATAGGTCGTGTTTACATTCTGTTTCAGATGCAGGGTGTATGGACCTCTGTGGGAGATTTACTGTTTTTGAAACAAACATTCAAACTTCTGACGCACAAACGGTGAACCTTATCATTATTTGTTTGGGATCGACTCCACAAACCTGTCTTATGGCTTAAAGGTCTTTCAACTGACAACAATCTTTGGGTTTGAATGGGCCTAATGAAGCCTCTGAAGCTGTTGGTATTGAATTTGTGTCAGTTTTTTGTTTTCTTGTGGATGGCTGCAGTAATTACATTGATATGAACCATAAACCAGAACAACAAATCTGCAATCTGACAGTTAAACAGCAAATCCAGGAGAATTCTGACCTGCCTCCACCTTAGATTAAACTATGTACATAGCAATTAACAATAACTAAATAATATATCTACTGAACGGTTAAAAGTCCTCAGTTATCACCTAAAAACATTTATATAGTCATTTCTCCATATCTCTGCCCAGAAACCTTTTTTCTTTATTTCAAACTTCTGTAAATCTACCATTGAGGAGACAATTTATGGCTTTATTAAAGTTCAAATACTCGACTTCACTCAGGGCCGTCGGCTAAGTTTAGCACGTGTTTTTGAAGAGTTGAAACTGTACGTCAGGCTTGTTTTGTCTTCTGGGCTCTGAATTGATACGTTCCCGCCTGTGCTGCTCCGCTCCTGCGATGGCCCACATAAAGCACCGCTCAGTCCTCAGCTCCAGTGAACGCTGAAACAACACGACGGCCAATGTGCAGTTTCTACTACAGCGTGGTTTTATTTGTTCACAATGAGCCCTCTTCTCCCTCCAGGTACTCCTCATTCTTTTTTAGGCGGAAAGAGATTTATGTCATTCAGTAAGTTCAATAGTGTTTGGGGTGACTTCTGTGTGTGTGTTTTGTAAATATAAAAGGAGATGTATTATGCTTTATTTTGGCTTTTCCAAAATACTTGTGGGCATGTTTACAATGATATTTCATGTTTTATCACTTTGAATAATGTGGATGTACAGGGAAAACAGAGCTTTTTTAACTCAACTCAAAGAGAATGACTGGATGAGGTGTGGGATGCCCTCTGCTGGTGACAGTGGAGAGTGTGGAAAACAGCAAGGACACAAGAAGTAGCACTTGTTTGCTGTTCAGGAATATAGTGAGATGACCAGAAAGATCCTAACAATAGTGGATGGACTTTATAACACACAAGAGCACTGCCTGTTTTTTTTTTTTTTATTAAACTCAGCATTCAGTGACAAACAAATGTATAATGACTTCAAAATGACTTTTGACTGCATTTCTGGCAGCATTGAAACCCTAACCCTAAATATTTTTTGAAAATCGATTGATGCTACTTGTATACTTTTAGAGCCCAAACTAACTAACTAACTAACTTAGTGTAAATCAGGTCAAAACCAGTACTGGGTCAGGCTTAAGACAGAACTAAACCAGGTCCAAAGCAGGTCTAAACTATTGAAATTATTGACTGGACAATCAAAACGCATTCAAAATGACTCAAATGAGTGTTTACGGACCAAAAAGAACTGAAACAGCATAAAATCAGCTCAAAACGAACACTGCCTGTAAAACAAAAAAAAGTTGCCAAAGAAAAATGTCACACGCTCTAATATTCGGTTGGAGCGCCTTTAGCTTGGATTATAGCACCCAACCATCCACTGTGACTTTGTTTCAATACTTTTTCTCAAAGGGATTCAGATCTAGCACAGGGAAAACCTGGACTCATCAGATCACATCACCTTCTGATCTGTGGAGTTCTTTTCAGTCCCAATCCCTTGAGTTCCCTTCACATTGTAAAATAAAAACCACCAGTCATTAAGAGGTTAACATTCAAATCACACACAAAAAAAAAAACACTTTGCATAATATTCTCCTTTCCATTCTTTGTGCGCTGAAGTGGAGTGACATTATGCCTTTTCTCCCCCTGTTCCCCTTCACTTTGAGTTTGTTTACCTACTCACCGTTCTTCAAATTGCTTTACCGGCCCAGTGGTGTTCCAGGGCACAAATAGCAGCCTTTATCGGCGGCTGGGGATCTGCGCCGCTCAGAGTCCTGTGAGCAAATCCCAAAGCCACGTTCTGACGCGCACAGATTCCCTTAGAATTCCGCATCAGTCGCTAAAATCAGAGGAGGTTTGCTTTAAAAAGGCTCTGATCATGGTGCTAATTTTCACGTTTCCTGTTTTCGTCCAGGCTTCTCAGCTACAGGAAATCTCTCAAGTAAGTCCAAAAACTCTTCTCAAAATACATATTCAGAGCGTGTTCTTGTAAACTGTTCCGCTCGCCCAGGCCCGTCAATAAGAAGTCCTTCCTCCAGCACGTGGAGGATCTGTGCAGCAACGACAACGCCAAGTTCCAGGAGGAGTTCTCGGTAAGAAGATCGAAGCCGACACAAGCGTTTACTGCGAAGAGTATTGTGAATGTGGTGTTTGTGCAGGCGCTGCCGAAGCTGCTGCAGGACCTGGCCACCACAGACGCCGACATGCCCTGCAACAGAACCAAGAACCGCTTCCCCAACATCAAGCCCTGTGAGTATGAGCAGAGCCAGAGAAGAAAGGGTGATGTGTTCAGGGCCGCGAGAACCTAAAGATTCTTCATGACATTGAAGCGTTCTCCGACCAGTCCCACTGTTTGAGAATGACTTTAGGATGGAAGTCGAAACATCTTGATTTTCAAAACAGCATCCAAATCATGATGGATGTTTGATTTAGTATTTGAGTAAACTAGATCTTACTGGGGTTTGTTGAATAAATCAGGCTTAGACTTAGACATAAACAAACCCTTCTGGATGATCAGTCAGAGTCTTGTTCAGTCCAAGATTGTAAAGTCTGATTGTGTGCTACTTTAAAGACTGAGCTGAAGGACTGAAAAATGTATTTGGAGAAAATAACCTTTGAAGTTACAACGTCCCAGAGAACTCTGTGGTTGAAGTGGGGTTTTGTAAATAATAATACATCTTCAAGAACAGACTGGACAGTGTTTCCATGTGAGAGCTCTTATGTTGAGAGCAAACTGACCAAACTGACCTGTTTTGCTGTAGTGTCTTTCTGAAGTAAAACAAGATATAAACACACATTTACAAGATCAACACAAAATGTGATTAATAGTGGTTCATATGAGACACAATTAAGGAGATCAAGTAAGATGGCAGTAAAATGTTTTAGGACAAGTTACATTCATGTCTGGGTGCAGACTGCTGAAGAGGCCACCATCAGCACCCTCTATAAATCCACACTACCACAGTGGACGTCTGCACAACTTATTAAACTCTATCATCATGCCAGTGTATTTAAATAATTGCCTTGATGTAGTTGGCATATGACAAAATGAAAAGTTTTTTAAAGAAAAGTCTACGTTTCAGAGGATCTGTGCACAGCTAACAGCATTGTGAGTGCTTCCTTATTTGATTTCTGCGCCTACACAGTGTCAGTATAACACACACTAAGCATTACAAAAGCCACTTGTGTCGGAGCAGCATATTTTCTACATTTTGATTCCTGTTCTGTGCCTAGATAATAACAACCGAGTGAAGCTGCTCTCCCAGCCAGGCTCAGACGGCTCCGACTACATCAATGCCAGCTTTGTCTCTGTGAGCACCACATCAGCACTTTTGCAACAATACTTTTATACATAGTCACAAAAATGTGTGTGCTTTTCAGGGCTATCTGTGTCCCAATGAGTTCATCGCCACCCAAGGGCCCCTCCCCGGCACCGTGGCCGCCTTCTGGAGAATGATCTGGGAGACGGGCACCCGCACCATCGTCATGCTCACTCAGTGCTTCGAGAAGGGCCGCGTGCGTACAAATGATGACACTATCATAAATCATGTGTTAATGTGTAACGCTGAGCAGACAGGCGCGTGTGCTGGAGGCTCATTAGAACGTCTCAGCAGCTTCTTCTCATCAGCCGTCTGACGCCTAAGTGTGCTTGTGCTGGGACTTTTCAGATCCGCTGTCACAAGTACTGGCCCGAGGACGATAAGCCCATGTCCGTGTTCAGTGACATTCTGGTGTCCAAAGTGTCAGAGGAGGTCTTCCCCGACTGGACTGTCAGGACGCTCCGAGTGGAGAGGGTGAGTAATGCACTGCCTTCACACGTACGTGCACACACGCACGCACACACACACGCACACAGACACATACACACACACACACACACACACACACACACACACATATACACACACACACACACACACATACATATATACTCTCACACGCGCGCACGCACACACACACACACATACATATATACTCTCACACGCGCACACACACACACACACACACACACACACACACACACACACACATACACACACACACACACACACATACATATATACTCTCACACGCGCGCACACACACACACACACACACACACACACACACACACACACACACACATACTCTCACACACATACACACACACATATACTCACGTCTGAAAATATGTCAGAAAATCCCGGAAGTTCAGCAGGAAGTGTGTTTGACGTTCGGAGGGGGAGGATTTTTTAATAAACATTCCTCAAAATGGCATGAATACAACTGAATGCTGAATGGTTAATGCTGCCTGCAAGCTGGAGGGCGTTCAAAGGCTCCAAAGAACACTAAGGGCCACCACAAACCTCAGAGCATCATAGCTATAAATAAAAAAGAATTATTGATATGAAAGCTATCATAGAGTAACAAAAATTGGCTTGAACTCAATGTTAAAGTGGTACTTTACTGACAGTGATCCATCAAAGTCAAGACAGTTCTTGTTGACTACGGCTCAAATGTTATTGTAGTGCAGGAAAATAAGTCACTCGTGCAACACTAAATATTGGCCCCAGAAAAGGATGGTTCCACTTCCATCTATAATTTATTGAACAATAAGTCGAGGTAATTATTGTGACGGGCCTATCATACACCATCTGCTGATCATTACCCACAAGCCCACACTGCCTCACTACCAAAGTCTACTGCTCCTGCTTCTCATGGCGTGTGCTCAGGGCCGGCCCGTGGCATAAACAGACTAAGTGACTGTTTAGGGCCAAAACTATTGGGGGCCACATGCTCTGATGGGCTGTGTCCAGACCAGAGAGAGAATCTGCCTCAACAACGAGACAAACCACACCCAGTCACAGTGGTTAACGGAAAACCAAAGCATATGTAATCATTAAAAGTGCACCAGAAAACACACATTCAGGCGTCCTTACAGAGGAGTGGTGTTCTGGAGCCTCAGTCCAGGTGTGGCACATAAACTCCACCTGGGGCTGGGGCCTCTTAACATTCATGTCAAATGTACTCTAATTAAAATGTACTGTCAAAATCTATCCATGTAGCCTACAAGTATGCACCACAAGACCTGGTGTAAATAATCAGACAATGATATGTTCTGTAGTCTATTCAAATAATTTGTTAAAATATTACATCTAAAATGCACCGGAGCCGGAAATTTTGTTGTGAAAGGACCCCAAGCCCCCCTTCACACATGAGTATTTATCATTTTATGAACAAACACGTCACTGCTGATCAATAAATGGTCCACTTCTCTAGAGATTCTTTTCTCCCTGGTCCCCCTCTGACGTTTATACAGTATTTGTCCAATGGTGGGCTACACCCAAAATCTCCTTAGGGCCACCAAATGCCTGCTTGTTCTTGCTTCAGACCATTAGGCATTTGCTGGAGGGTATTAAAATGGGAGGAGAGAAAACCTTTTCTATAATGTTCAAACAAAGATGGAAATGGCTGCACACGACCATAAATCTACAGAATCTGTAAAAGTGAAAGATAAAGACTGCAGACACACGCCACATTCTGAACTTCTGTTTTTTACACAGATGAATAGTGGAAAATGTAGGAAAGAGGAATATTTCAGAGTATACACAGCGGTCTATAACAATGTAAGTTTAGATGGTTTATAATTAATTACTTTATAAATAATTAATAGGAAAAATTATTTATTAGAGACATCTATTTGAAACATCTTCTGTAGTGTAATGTAAGAAAAATATGTCACGAGTTTTTCCATCTTATAAAGTTATCATTTGAAAATTTTATATGTAAAAAAAAAAAAAAGTTAGTTACTGTAATTAAATTACAATTTCATACTTAGTAGTCAACCTTCGCCTGCAGGAAACGCCCTGAACCAGGAACATGTTGAATGTTCTCTAAGAGAAAAAACCCACAGACATGACTTCTGCTGTCAGAACAACACCTCCGAGTCAGAAAAGTACCTCCGAGTCAGAAAAGCACCTCCGAGTCAGAAAAGCACCTCCGAGTCAGAAAAGCACCTCCGAGTCAGAAAAGTACCTCCGAGTCAGAAAAGCACCTCCGAGTCAGAAAAGCACCTCCGAGTCAGAAAAGCACCTCCGAGTCAGAAAAGCACCTCAGAGTCAGAGATCAGCCGCTCATACCAGCGTGTACATTTCTATTCTTCGTGTTATGTCTTTTGAGACAATTTAAACAACGTATTTGTTGTTTTCCTGTTTATTTGTTATTAATAAAATGTAAAACCACATATTTGATTCATTTACACAATATTACAAATAAAGTAATTCAAAATAATGTAACTTAGTTACTTTCTTGAGGCAGTAACTAAGTAATGTCACTAATTACATTTTTTAAAGTAATTGTTAATCTGTAACTAATTATTTTTTCAAAGTAACTAACCCAACACAATTGTTTCACTTTATTAACACATTACATACATAAAAAAAGAAAAGGAAAATCAGTGTTAATATTCAAATTTTGTCAAATGTTTTGGAGTTAAAATATTGATAAATCAGACTAAGAATTAGATATCAACAAATCCTATATCAACAAGAGGAGTTTTGCTTTAGAGTCTCTAAAGCTCATGTGCAGTGTGTGCCTCTCCTGTGCAGCACGGACACTACATCCTGGTGCGTCACTTTAACTACACGTCGTGGCCCGAGCACGGCGTCCCAGAGTCCTGCAGCACGCTGATCAAGTTTGTGCGAGCCGTGCGCACTCACAGGCTGGAGACCAGCACTATAGTGGTCCACTGCAGGTGAGTGCAGCTGCAGCTCCTCTGTCCCTGTCTCTCCATGATCTTTGTCACTGCACTGGTCCTGGTCCTGTGTGCAGCGCGGGCGTGGGCAGGACGGGCGTGTACATCGCTCTGGACCACCTCATCCAGCACGTCAGGGACCATGACTTTGTGGACATCTACGGGCTGGTGGCAGAGCTGCGCAGCGAGAGGATGTGCATGGTCCAGAACCTGGTGAGTGCAGGCTGTGCTCACCTTCAGGGCCTGGGGTCAACCTGAGCCAGACACAGGGTGCAGTGCATGATGTGGAGCTACATGCTGCTTTGTCCTCTGTCATTAAATGTGACAGTAAAATACCTGAAGAAGTTTGACTGCTGGCAGGCACTCTTGGCTCACAGCAAGAAGGCCCCCCTGTGTGGAATTTGAATGTTCTCCCCGTGCCTGGGTGAGTTTCCTCTGGGTGCTGCTCTGAGGGTCCACTGCTCCTGACAGGATGCACTGCACAAATTCTCCTACGATGGCAATAAAGCGTTCCATACCTTATTCTTTTTAAATGGGTTTTAAATTAGTTTGAATGTTCAAAAGTTCTCAAAATGGCACCTGTGAAAGAAAATTGAAACCCTTGAATTCCAGTAGCTGTGCTCACATTTATGTAATAGTGTAGTTCATATCTTCATATCTGAACGTTCAACGTCATAAAACAAAGATAAAACCCATAAGAGTCTGTTTTAGCAGACAGCAGACTCATGTCTCACCAGTGGCTGTGCAGTGTCCTACTTCTTCCTCTTGTCCCGCTGTGATCCTGCTCCCATGTGAAATTGTTTGGAAAATTCTCTTTTTGACAAAGGGAATGACTTGGCGGTGGATTAGAGGCGCACAGACGGAACAGGATTCCCCGCTCTGACTCAGTCTGACTCTGCTCGGTCACACCTGAGCAGAGCCGGAGTCTGTTCTGCAGTGCCTTTTGTGAGTCAGCAGATGTGTCCCTCATGACCACTTTAATCACTTCTTCATTACAGCAGAGTAATGAACAACTCCCATGGATGAGCCAAGGAACACAAGAATCATATCACATTTAAACACAGGATTTAGTGAAGATGATTACTTAGTACTGGTTAACAAGGAGTTTAAAAGACTCATTCTCAGAGCTTTTGCCATACAGAATATTCTGTTACTTATATAGAGTTCTATTTCTGTTGTTCTTTGTTATAATATTGTAATCTGTGAGCTACTGTGTCCTACAGTAATTTCCTTTATGGATCAACAAAGTATATCTAAAATGTGTCTGTAAATTCTGCATTGCCCAGCCCAGATCAGTGACTTATTGAAGGTTTCACATCATTCTTTACGATTATGTGTTTGTCTGAGATGAGAAGATGGTTTTCTTCACACAGACACAGGGAACTGAGTAAACAACACTGACCTGTAAACCTTGACTTCCAGGCCCAGTACATCTTCCTGCACCAGAGCACGTTAGAACTCCTGAACAGCAAAGGGAACAGCCAGTCCATCTGGTTTGTCAGCTACTCCGCTCTGGAGAAGACCGACTCCCTGGAGGGCATGGAAGGTAACAGCCCCTCCAGTCCAGTGACACTGCACACTGAAGACTACAGTTCCACACCAGCAGTCTCACGCTGCAGTTTCAGGACACATTAACAGTTATTCCATGAACATTAAGCAGAATGTTGTTGGATTTTGTGCTGAAAAGAATTTTATGCTGTCCAAAAATTTTAATTCAGCTTATAAGCGACTACTCTAAATCCTATATACACAAGAAGAAGTCTCAACTTTGTTATTTAAATAAAACTCACATACAGGAGCAAAGGATTTACACAAATATACAAATGTACTGAAATACAAGTATTGACACTCATGTTTAAAAACTGACTTTATGATAATTCCGTGCAGATTTGTTGACTGTTAAAGTGAGAAATAATGTGATGTTAATAAAGAATTGTCCTGATTTATTTGTCAATCAAAGCCTAGACTTGAACACCGACCTTTTAGTCAGAACATCACCATAAATGAATGAATGAAAAAATAAGCCCTCGGACCACACAGAAAGCACGGTCTACTTTTCTGTCCAGTTCAAAAATGGATTGGAGTAGAAAGTACAGAATTTTGCTCTCAAATGTTGTAAAATAAAACTTAGAAAGCATCCGTTGTAAATATCACTAAAGGAAAGTAGAAATATCAAAACATTTCACTGCAGTATGGTACTTTTGCATGTATACATTTGTTACTTTACACCACTCTAACCAATAACAGTGAAACATAGGCTACAATAACAGTTTACTGTGAGCATGTAAACTATTAGTTACTATAAATATAGTCATCATCAATTTTCTAGAGATAAATCCATGAAAAAGAGTTATACTTCTCTATAAATACAACCTTCTCTTAAAATCAGCCGGTGTCATTTAAGGCTAGACACTACAGGCAAAACTCATTTGGTTTTTTGGTCAGTGCACTCTCAACATATCGGCTTTCATTTGGAAACAACAAACGTGTCCAATCTGCTCCCAAAGATGTTCTATTCTTCCATTTAATCCACTTCATCCATAGATTTCTCTGGGACATTGTGACGTTAAAGGCCGTTTTCTTAAAATGCATTTTTCTCCCTCGGGACATAAAGATCAGCCTTACAGTAGATCCTACACCAAACTGTACAATCTGGGACTCAACAAGATTTTTGGTAACACTTTATAATAACTGCACTTATTCATGCCTTAATAAAGCATGAACAAAGACTTAGTTCATAATCAACAAATAGTTTATTAAGAATGATTCAGGCTTAGTAACTATTTAACACATATTCTAAACCTTATTTCTAGCCCTAACCTTAACCTTAATTAAGTATGAATCATGTAATAAACTATATATTCATTATTAATTAAATCTTTGTTAATGCTTTATTAAGGCAAAATAAGATGTAGTTATTATAAAGGGGTACTAGATTTTTTTATATCTAATTTTAAAACTGATTCATTGAAGTTTTAAGTCAAAAAAAATGAGGCGAAAATTTGAATTCTTTACTTAAAAACTTTATAAGAAATCCAAAATCCCCCCTGTAAACTAATATGTTACAAAATGAACCAAGAAATTTAAACCTGGTTCTGTCCAATTTTCAGTTTTATATGTCACAAATATATTTTTGGCCATTTTTACACATAAAAGGCCTTATATTTACATGAAAACATGACATGGTGAAAAATTAGTAATATATTTTTTTCTTACATTTATGTGAGTAAACTACAAGAGAAGTTTCAAATTGATATCTTCTGATTTAGTATTTTCTTCATGCTGTGTCTCTGCTCTGCACGTTTACACCGGCCCATGGTCCTTCTGCTCGCTCTGCTTTCAGGTGACGTGGAGCTGGAGTGGGAGGAGACCACCATGTGAGGAGGGACGTCTCTTTCGGCCAGAGAGGATCAGCTCTGTGACCTGTGGGCTTTGGCTGAGCCTGGAGCAGCGATGGAGGACAAACCAGACCATGAACAGGACAAGGGGACACAAGAGTCCTCCACCAAAGCAGCTTCTGATGTGCTTTTACTCCACTGTCACGGCATTAGGATTCACGCCGATGGATGGAGTTTGTTTGGAGCCTAATTTTTTGCACTATTCACCTGTGTAAAAGTAAAAAAAAAGACATTCTGATTTCTGGAATGGAGGCAAAAGTGAAGTGGAACATAATGGAACTTCACCGGAGAAACTGGGATTAACCTCAGAATATCACAGTGTGTGAAAAATCTGAAAAGCTGGGTTTGACAGAGTAAAAGCACTCAGACACATGTGAGTGATATCAGAGCTTGGTTTAAATACAATTGGATTTTGCTGAATTTGGAAATGTATTAACATGTTATGGCACACGCTTAATAGTTTTGATTAGGGTTAAATCCATGTTTAGGTTTTACTGAATAAATACTCACAGAAATGCTGAACCCACAATCGTTTTTCATTTGATCTACAAATCGATTACTTGCTTTATACACAAATTATACTTTTTATGATTTGAACTAGATTGTTTTTCATCTTTTGTAACAGAAAAAACAAATGAACTGATATTTCTGCTCTGGAAATTCAAAACAGTTGGGGTTTTTTTTTGTTATAAAGACTTAAATACTGCAGCACATTGTTCTGATGTCAGTTAATAATTGAAAGTGTGTTATGATGTACTTCATTTAGCCTCCATTCCAGAGTTTTGAACATTCTGATGACATAATATTTTAAGGAGTCTGTTATTTGTGCCTGGCCGGCCTGGACTTGATCACTTTTGTAACAGCGTGAAGTGGGTCTGGAACCTTTCCCCTCCAAACCCTTCTCCATGTGCGTACGATGATGGCACATGCATCCAATCAAGTTTAATCTACGTGTTTTTACGTCTGTTATTTGCACCAATCAACAGGGAATAATGAGATTAGAATTATTACTAGTATGACTGGCCAGGCAGTTTTTTTTTTGTTTTTTTTTACACCGTAGGATTTATTCAGCCAAACTGTTTGATTTTAACTTGTTTTGTTTTGTGATTTCATAAATCTGTAAGGCTGATTATGAAAAATAAAACAAATCAGTATTTTTTTTCTAGTTTTTATATTGTATTATATTGTATTGAAAATGTAAAATGGCTGTAGCTGGTTTGTATGTCTTTAACCCCAATCTATTATTCAATGTACTTTAAGTGGGCATGACAGGTTCTTATGATTTTCCATATTTTACTTTATTTGGTGGGATGAAACCTGTTGGAAATAAATGATAAAATTAGACAGTGTAAAATGACAGAAGTAGTGCACAATTCTAAAGCATATTAATGACATCACTGTAAAGAGACTAAATTAATCCAAAACACATTTTTCTGACAGTTTAAACATTAATTCAACAAAATAAAAGTATTCTCCTATATTTTTATTTGTCAAACAATAATTCCTGTGACATTACCCTAACTCAGTGTACAACATAACAGGTAACAGTTATGGATTTTCCTAATGTGATCCATTTTTACAATCAGGAAGTAAAACTGCCATGTTGAGTTAACTTCTGTTGTTAAACTAGCCTAAACTCCGTCGATCCCTCATTCGTTCTGGGCCTAAAGTGTTATGTCTTTGACTGGTTTATGCTTTATTTTATAGCATAAGATGAGTTAAGACTTGTAGGTGAGAAATATGTGCATTCCTGCTTATGTTAACCAATTTTCCTAACCTATAAATCCTTTTACCAAACCCAAACCATAACCTATAATACCTAACCTAAACCATAACTTAACCCTCTTCCTAACCTTACCCTTTATCCTAACTCTTTTCCTAATCTCAGCCATTACCCTAAACTTTAAAACTCTAGCATTAATCCTAAACAAAAGGCCAAACTGGGGTGAAATTTGCAACACTTCATTCTAATTATCTTAGTAAAATGAGTAAAAATGTGTAAAATGAGTCCAACCTGTCATAGGCACTTCAAGACTTTGCATGCAACTTCGACAAATTCAGCGGAGACCAGCAGCGAGAGTAAAAACTACTTTATTCTTTCATTCTCTTCAAACAAAAAAAGAAAAGTTAGAAATATCCATTAGTAAACATGTCGATCGTTATAAATCTCTTTTTAGAAATCTGGTGAGGGTGCAAAGATTACTGACAGTGCTCCACAGTGAGGATGCAGATTGGTGCGTCTCCATGACAACCACGGAGTGGGCGGAAGGGAGGGGGAGGGGGGGGCAGGTAAGGGTTGGGCCGAGAAATGAAGCAGGAAGAAGGAAGAAACCGAAAGAAGAAGAAGAAAAGGAGGAGGAGGAAGAGGCCCAACATGCCGTGATGAATGATACGAACAAATGATCAAAAACCAAATCAAATCTCATGCTATAGGTATACTACAAGACTCTTAAGTGACTCTAAAACCAAGCAAATTCTAAAGTGGAGATAAATTGTGGCTTTGGCTGCTATGTGCATGTCGTGTCCACCTTTTTATATTGTAAAATGCATGTATATATTCGCCAATACAGCATAGCCCTTTACTAACAAGTGACACATCCCATTCTCCCATTGTCCCACAAATATATGAACATGATCGTTTAATGATTAATGCAGATCTGAAATCATATCTGTGTACGTTGCCATGGTAACTGTGGTGTACTCTAGAAAAGCTGCCCGTTTCTCTCACGCACACACATAGCAGAAGGATTTTGAGGAGAACCCCCTGATTTGCAAAGTGAATAATAACCATATCATAATAGAACTATAATAATAATTACTATATTCTTTCTTTTTAAACTAGATCTTCTCTGTACAAATACACAAGATACACACGGATGGGCGAACCAATCACTTGTTCGGAATAAATCTAAATTATCTATGTACAATATGTTCCGTCGTGATGCCAAACGAGTGTCGGATGATGATTGGCGGTCGGCTGTACAAAGACGCGAAACGAAGCGCACAGTGACAAAGTTGATCGTTATTCCACGGACATCTTCAGTTTTCCCCCTGATTTCACATTCAGTAAAGGAATGCCTCGTCTTGTAAGAGTCGTGTGCAAAAGGGGAGCAGAGGGGGAGATGTGACCTCGGTCTACCCTGTCTAAGCAATTTGTGTTCATTTTTTGTGGCAGGAATATTCCAAAAGAGATTCGCAGATATACAAGGAGCAAAAGTACAAAAAGAAAATAGCGTGTGGGCGTTTCAGTCTTGGGTAAGTGCTGCTACCTGTGAGAGCAGTGGACAGAGGACAGTGAGACCGAGCTTTCCTGAGATGTGAGAGCAAAACACTAAATCTACAGCAAAGAATCCAAGCTCCCACACGAGTAACAAAACACAGCAGCAAATGATGCACACGGATATGATTGTCTTGAGGATACGAGGGGAAGTAGTGACATTCATACGCACTATTCTATACAACAGAAGCCTGCTACAGTGTGTTTAACAGCTCTGCTCCCACATTTACACCACACTGTGTTTGCATCACACATGAAAGCTACAGTTGTGTTTGGCCTCATTATGCACAGATAAGAAAAACGATAACGTAGCGGAGAAATATAGATTCCAAATGTTGGTGAGCGAGTGTGCTATCTCCGAGTAGAACAAACTGCAGCTACAGGAGCGGGTGACAAAACAAAAATAGATCCTTTCTGAGATGCGTGTTTTTAGTGTCCCTTTGAAGCTGCTGCAGTCTGAAGTCTGACTCTGCTCCTTGGTGGTGACAAAGCTCACATTTGAGAAGTAACATTTGAAAATGTAGGGTCAAAGGGTTTTAAAGACAGACAGCACATCTGCTCACGGGCCGTGTTCAGAGGGAGACCAAAGAATCACGCCTGTCTCTTGAAAACGGCATCAGAGTCTTGTTCAGAAAAGCTCCTGTAATGAGTGCTGCGTGTCTGGCTCCTACAGTGTTCCTGCTCCTGCCTGCTCCGGTGGCAGACAGGTTAAAGTGCTCTCAGACGATGCTGCGGGAGCCGCTGGAGTTGCGGCGGCGGATCAGAGGCATGGTGTGGTGCAGGGGCATGGGGGAGTCGGGGGGACAGAACTGGTGCGGGTGGTTGTAGGGGGGAGGAGGGGGAGGTAGGGGGGGCTGAGGGCCGTCGCTGGGCACGCGCACTGGGGTGGACAGGGCAGACTGGATGAGCTGGTGTGTGGCCGGGCCCTGGCTCAGGAAAGCCTCCATGCGTCCTCTGCCGCTCTGGTCCACCACGATCACCTTGACGATCTGCTGACACTGAATCAGGGTCTCGGGGCGCAGCTCTCCGGCCTGGACGGGGCTGAGCAGGGCAGGAGGGGCCGTCAGGGCCAACGGGGCCGACTCAATGGCGGGCTGGCTCAGCTGATAGGTCTGCAGCCTGTTGTGAATTGACACCTAGTTTAGGGACAGTCAGAGAACGCATGAGGAGTTACCAGCCTTGAACGCAGCCTGTCTGCAGCCCTCAGGTGACTGACACATGGGCATGCAGCATGCAGAGGGACCAGCACACAGTGTGCATGCAACAACTCACACTCAACGTGAGACTGAGACCTGCAGGGCTCCCACACGTCATCAACACCTCGCCACAGTCACCTACACGTCTACACAACCATCTATGCCTTCCCTTTAAACTGAGAAATATTATGCATTTTTCATATTGTTAATATCCTTTAAACACGCTCTTGAGTACCTTAAATTTGCCATCTCATGTTTTGGAAAAAAAAAAAGATTATGCACTAAATGAACAAGTTTCTCTGATGTCTGAGTGCATGCAAGCAGTAGATGGTGCCTAGCACGTACACAATTTAACGCTATTACTTTAAGAGACTCCATGAGATGTGAGGATTAGCTTAGCAGTAGCAGTGAACGTGTTTAGACGGCAAAAATACTCAGAACGAATTTGGCAATGATTTAAGAACTTAAAACAGCAGGATTCTGGGATAAAGGTATAAAATTGAGAAAAACGTAATTGATCAAGGGAGTTCAGCAGGAAGTGTTTTTGACGGTTGGTGGTTAAAAGCTCAAAAAAGTCACTGTAGCGGAATATGTGTCCTTTAAACCAAGAAATAGAACAAGTAGTGTATAAAGTAGGTTGATTTGTGTCTGCCCTGCCAAACTTGAGTTGACAACGGTCTACAGAGAATTGACTTCAAAGTTACAACTTCCCTCCGTTTCTACGTTACACAGTGCATATTTGTAGGGAAACAATACTATGATCACAGTATTGAGCTGAAGTGTGGGAACCCTGAGCGTGATGTGAGATCCCCAAACCCAGAGAGAGAGCAGTGAGCGGCGTGTGATGTGTGTGTGCGGGTCGGCCACAGGAGGAGAGCGAGGAGAGCGAGGAGAGCGAGGAGAGTGAGGATGGGACAGAGGTGACACCGAGGGCGTGGTGCCTCTAACACAAGAGATCACATCTACAGGAGCAGCTGAGGCAGGACACAGACGAGCAGAGGAATAGTCAGGGAGGAGCCGCTTGTGCCACAAGGTCATTCTGAAGGTTTTTACTGAAAGGATTGGTGAATATTGCAATAATTGAACAAAGGTCCCACAACAGACCCCTGTGGAACCCTCTATTCAGACTTTTTAATGATGCTTCCTCTTCCTTGAACTCATTTTCCAGTAAGAGTACATGCTTTTTAATTTTTTTTGTTTTATGCAGGACACTGATCAGCTGCATCTGTTATTATAACTGTTTCACTTCAATGCTGCATTCAGTGGTGGCAAAATAATTGTACATAAAAGTAAAAGTACAGAAATGAGCAAAAAAAAAGGGTGTAGGTAGAAGTTTAGGGTATTTAAAATTTAACTTTTTATTTTTTACATTTTTATTTTTTACTAGTGCTCATTATTGTACTTAATTATTGTTAACAGAATCAATCTAAGTTTTTGTAGTCAATTTTTATTTATTACTTAATATTACTTACTTTACTTTTTTTGGCAACATGTACACATGAACATGCCAACCATTCAGCATCAAGAACATCAAGAAAACTGCTTTTTATTTTTCAGTCCATTAAAAAATACAGTAGAGTAGAAAGTACAGATATCTATAGAGTCCCTAAAGTCCCAAAAAAAAAGCAAACAAAAAAAAGCAACAAGATACGAGATTTTTTTAGGGGATTTTAGGGGCTCCATAGCACCTGCACTCAAATGTAGTGAAGTAAAAGTAAAAAGTATCACTGTAAAATGTACTTAAGCAAAGTACCAACAAGTTTGACTAAAGCACAGTACTTTTACTTTAGTGGATTTTGGGTCTATTTTCTGCATAGATTCTGGCAAAGGTTCGTCTCATACATTTCTTTGACAGATCCGCAGAGGCCTCTTTCCCCCTCCACACTGCACATCCACTCGGCCTGCTAATGGTGGCCAGCTTATGTGTCTGTGTCACGGCTGCTGCGAGCTCCAGCTGGGCCTGTGCTGGCTTAAAGGAGCAGGCCTGGTGGCGGGTGATGAAAGAGGGCATGTTGTCTGGAGAGTGGAGTGTTTGTGGACCCACTCACAGCGCACACACGACCCTTTGTTTCCTGGCTACAGAGCACCGATGTGCCCCAGGCGGAGGATATATCTCTTTCACAGTACAGCTATAGAGAGCGCAGTTTTCCTCTAGTGCGTGTTGTCAAAAGCGCACACATAAAGACACTTACCCATGGCGTGCAGACAGAGTACAGAGACACTCACCTCCACTGTGTTGTTGTTGCCGGTTTTGTCATAAACGTCCTGTGTGCCTGTGGGAGAAGAGCCAGTGCAGAATGGTACAAATCAAGGAGATTTCAAAGATACAAGTCAGAATGTCCAACACAAAATGTTTCACAAATGAGCCCTTTTCACGAGACCCCACTGGCTAGATGTGAGCTTCACTTCCTGCTCTGTTCATTCCTTATAGACAATTAGCTTGTTAAAATATCAAATTAAATCAAATCAATTTATTTTTATAATGCCCAAAATCACAACAACAGTTGCCTCGATGGGCCAAAATAAATCAATAATCACTGAAAACAAAGCAGAGTCTGAGAAACAGCAGGATAATCACTGGCAGTACGATACGACCTGTACGTATGGTATAAATACTTCACCGGGGGAAACCTATGTTTTACAAAATGTTTTGTCTTCTTGCTAAAGCTAACCTAATTTAATTTACTTATAATGTTATAATAACACCCCAAACTGAACTAACCTTTTCACAAAAACACTCAAGTTGGCATTCTATGTACTTTTTCCTCTGCTTTATATTTATAAGTTAATTTGTGTTTGCCTTTAGCTTTGAGACAAAAACACTTACTTTTATAAACACACAGATCTCCCCTGGTGACATACTTACATTGTACATAAAGGTTTTAACATGTTGCTAGTGATTATTCAGGTGGTACTTCCTTTTCGTCAGATCTTTTTTATTTCGATTTTTTTCTTGCAAGGCTCGGTCTAAGTCTAAGTTCTATAGAGAATGAACGGAGCGAGTTTTGCCGATCTGCACTTCTTACTGTAACCGGAACTAGCCAGACATGAAAAGGGCCTATTGAATCTCTTTAAACGGTATGTTTTTCAGAAAATGGACACAGACAAAAAAAATATGATTTTTGAGGCATATTAAGCCATGTTTCCACTGGTTCAATTTGGGGCGGATTGAGTCTATTTAAGCAATCCAAAACAAGCCCTGAGAAGTACGGTATGAAGTGATCTGACGCACTTTTGAGTGACTGGACAAGAGAGAACACAAACTCAGGAGAAAACAAGATGTCAAAAACAGATAGAAACAAAAAATAATCATTTCTCAATACAACACGTTATCAAAGCCAGTGCATCACATAAAGCTGCATATTGAGGCGTAAAGGCTTTGCAGAGAAGGACAATAAATGCAGAAAAAGCTAAAGAGAAATAGTTTCCTGTTTACGCAGCCACAAACTTAGAATTACTAAATGTATTTTTGTGAATTGTTCAGATCAGCTTCATAATTAAAAAGTATAATTCAGGTACTATTTAGATTGTATTTACTGAGAGTAATTATTTTGTATTTAACTTTGAGCATGGAGAACACTATTAACAGAACCGTTCCAAACCGCTGCAAAGCAAACCTGTCTGGGGGATCAGGGTCAGTCGAAACATCGCTTTAGTTTTTCCTTAAACTAAATGATATACAACTTACAAACCTTTCCAGATTAGAAATAACTCCTGAACATCATAAATGTTAGGACTAATAGTAGTACATGTTCAAAATCAAAAGTGTGCATTACTGCACATATAGATCCTATTGAAATAGTCAAGTGAAAGTGGAAGGACTCATACGTGACCCTGAAACACTGAGCAACATTTAGAGTGAGGACAGAAGGACCGCACCAGCCCAGGTGGGTCCAGGTGGGTCAGAGGTGTGAGGCGGTCCCAGTACCTGAGGGCGAGCCGTGGCCCGTGTGCTCCACCTGGCCCCCGTTTGTGTGGATGCCGTGCTGGATGCCCTGCTGCCGCTCCAACTCCCCTGCACACAGACAGACAGGTGAGGTCTCTCTAAGCCAGGCATGTCCAAACTAAGGCCCAGGGGCCAAATGCGGCCCTCAGACCTATTTTTCTTGGCCCTTAGGCTTCCTGGTGAACTGGCCCACATTGTCCTGAGAAGTACTTTTTACAGCAAATTTCAGATTTTCTACAATTCTAACCTAAATAACTATAATTTTGCTGCAATACAGACCTGATATTAAGACACTGCGACTGAATGTAGATGTGGTGGAGCTTACAACATCAGATAAATGCAGCTTTTTTGAACTTTTCATGATTGTGGCCCTCTGCTTGGTCTATAGTTCAATATGCGGCCCTCGATGGAAAAAAGTTTGGACACCCCTGCTCTAAGCCCTCTTCATTTCACCCCCCCTCTCTTTGTTCTCTCGTTCTTCTACTCTCTCCCTCCCACCTCCTCTCTCTCTTAGTCTGCTCTTCGTGTCTCTCTCCATCTTTCTATCTTCTAGTCGTGGGTTTTAGTCACGTGACCTGCTTGTTGTTGTCACCAATTTGAAAACATAGATAGTCATGATGCTTCATGAAATAGCCCATCTCACTGAAAATGAAAAGGGGCAATAGTTCAAGAAGACAGAAGCTTTGGGTTTTGATCTTTATCTACTGCAGGTGAGTCGCTGACTTGCCACAACTAACTTTTGCAGACATTTACATCTAAACTTCCTCGCCCAGAGCCACTGTGTGTACGGACAAGGCCTCACAGCATTCAAGATCCAAAATATAGCATATAGCAGAGGAGGAGGGAGTTCCATGTGTAAACTAGCTCCTGAAACAAAGTGGACCCTGCACAGTCTGGAAGCATTTCTTGGAGGTTCCTCCCGATGGTTCTAATCCTTTTCTGGTGACAAACATGGTTTTGAGGATGTTTCAGAAGAAGAAACCTTTCATTTGAAACTTGTTGGTAAAACTACAGCGCAGCAGCAGAGCCCTTCTGTCCTCAAAATGGCAGCACCAGCCAGTGTGTGACATCTGGACCCATGAGTATGTCTCTCTTGCTCCCTCCCTCTTCCCCTCCATCTCACCTTGCTTACTTTTTCTCCTCTCTCTCTCTCTCTCTCTCTCTCTCTCTCTCCATGTGTGTACTCAGACTTACACTGGATCTCTCTCTCTCTCTCTCTGTCCTTGTGTGTACTCAGACTTACACTGGATCTCTCTCTCTCTCTCTCTCTCTCTCTCTCGCTCTCTCTCTCCTTGATCTCTCTCTCTCTCTCTCTCTGTCCTTGTGTGTACTCAGACTTACACTGGATCTCTCTCTCTCTCTCTCTCTCTCTCGCTCTCTCTCTCCTTGATCTCTCTCTCTCTCTCTCTGTCATTGTGTGTAATCAGACTAACACTGAATCTCTCTCTCTCTCTCTCTCGCCTTGTATGTACTCAGACTTACACTGGATCTCTCTCTCTGTCTCTCTCTCTCTCTCTCTCTCTCATTGTGTGTACTCAGACTTACACTGTATCTCTCTCTCTCTCTCTCTCTCTCCTTGTATGTACTCAGACTTACACTGGATCTCTCTCTCTGTCTCTCTCTCTCTCTCTCTCTCATTGTGTGTACTCAGACTTACACTGAATCTCTCTCTCTCTCTCTCTCTCCTTGTATGTACTCAGACTTACACTGGATCTCTCTCTCTGTCTCTCTCTCTCTCTCTCTCTCTCTCTCTCTCATTGTGTGTACTCAGACTTACACTGGATCTCTCTCTCTCGCTCTCCTGGATCTCTCTCTCTTCTCTCTCTCTCTCTCCTTGTGTGTACTCAGACTTACACTGGATGTCTCTCTCTCTCTCTCTCTCTCTCTATCTCTAACTCTCTCTCTCTCTCCTTGCATGTACTCAGACTTACACTGGATGTGGATCTGCTCCATCTCGTTGACCTCGGCGATGGCCTCTCGGAGCTCCTCTGCAAACTTGCGAAGCTCCTCTCCGCTGGGGGAGCAGAAGCTCACCAGCTGCTTCTTCTCGGAGGTGAAGGGGCTCATCATGGTGATGCCGTGGGCGTAGTCTGCACATGGGACAGCAATGGGACCACAATCAGACAGAGAGAAGCAAATCACAAACACTGCTTTTCTACCTTCTTCTCATATCTCCAATCGTAAAACATGAAGTGTTATCTAATCCTCCAGCGGCATTCAAATGTGGAGGCTGTAGGCAACTAACGAAATTCTTGAACAACTAAAGACATCGACTTAAAGGGGAAGCAGTGGCAAAAACTCTCAAAACTTTCAAGTGTCTCAATGACCTGATCAATTATCTGACTCAAACTGCACTCAGACCAGCTCACAGGAAAACAAGCAAAATAACTATTTGCACAGAAATGTACAAGAAAACTAAGTATTCATCATATGTAAAAAGAACAAAAAAACAGATGGTACTGTAAATTTGCACGTTACTCCCAAATCCTTATAATTCCAATAAAATAATGACTTGACTAATGACGATTGTGGTCATCTAAATAAGACACCATCAACATAATTGAGTAAAGATGAGGTCAAATGCATGCTAACATGTATAATCACGTTAGCTTTAAACAGTCATCTACCACTTCATCCCAGCAGAGTCTCTTCCTCTTCACTAAAAGCCCCATCACGTTTATCTCTGTCTCTACTCGATTATCCTGCTTTAAATTCACTTTGTTTACTAAGTCGTACTTCTAAAAGTTTGCTAAATACTGCAAAAAATAACAAATCCCCAAACTGTTTCTTAAAAGACACAATGGGACAACGTTTTTGCTCATAAATCCTGTCTTGTGTTTTTCTCTTGTCAAATTTAACAGGAGAGAATGATGAATGTTGTAAACAGGGCATCGGTCCTCGGTAGCAGCTGTTTGGAGCTTACAGGATTATGTTTGGAGTAAAACTGTGAGAGAAACAGGTACAGAAGAGCAAGTAAACGTAGACATCACCCTCCGCCCCTCTCTCTGCCCTTCTCCTCTGTCCATGTCCCTGCTCCTCTGCCCTTCTCTCTGCTCCTCTGCCCCTCTCTTCTCTTCCTCTGCCCCTCTCTCTGCTCCTCAGCGCCTCTCCTCTGCCCCTCCCCTCTGTCCATGTCCCTGCTCCTCTGCCCTTCTCTCTGCTCCTCAGCGCCTCTCCTCTGCCCCTCCCCTCTGTCCATGTCCCTGCTCCTCTGCCCTTCTCTCTGCTCCTCTGCCCCTCTCTTCTCTTCCTCTGCTCCTCTCCTCTGTCCATCTCTCTGCTCCTCTCCTCTGCCCCTCCCCTCTGTCCATGTCCCTGCTCCTCTGCCCTTCTCTCTGCTCCTCTGCCCCTCTCTTCTCTTCCTCTGCCCCTCTCTCTGCTCCTCAGCGCCTCTCCTCTGCCCCTCCCCTCTGTCCATGTCCCTGCTCCTCTGCCCTTCTCTCTGCTCCTCTGCCCCTCTCTTCTCTTCCTCTGCCCTCTCTCTGCTCCTCAGCCCTCTCCTCTGCCCCTCCCCTCTGTCCATGTCCCTGCTCCTCTGCCCTTCTCTCTGCTCCTCTGCCCCTCTCTTCTCTTCCTCTGCTCCTCTCCTCTGTCCATCTCTCTGCTCCTCTCCTCTGCCCCTCCCCTCTGTCCATGTCCCTGCTCCTCTGCCCTTCTCTCTGCTCCTCTGCCCCTCTCTTCTCTTCCTCTGCTCCTCTCCTCTGTCCATGTCTCTGCTCCTCTCCTCTGCTCCTCTCCTCTGTCCATGTCCCTGCTCCTCTGCCCCTCTCTCCTGCTTGTCTGACCTTGTCTCTGCTCCTCTGCTCCTCTCCTCTGCCCCTCTCTCTGCTCCTTTCTCTGCTCCTCTGCCCCTCTCCTCTGCTCTTCTCTCTGCTCCTCTGTTCCTCTCCTCTGACCCTCTATCCCCTCTCTGCTCCTCTCCTCAGCTCCTTTCCTCAGCCCTTCTCCTCTCCTCCTCTGCCCCTGTCTACGCTCCTCACTTCTGCCCCTCTGCCCCTGTCTCTGCTCCTTTGCACCTCTCTCTGCTCCTCTGTTCCTCTCCTCTGACCCTCTACCCCCTCTCTGCTCCTCTGCCCCTCTCTTCTGCTCCTCTCCTCTGCCCCTCTCTTGCCCCTCTCTCTGCTCCTCTGCCCCTCTCCTCTGCTCTTCTCTCTGCTCCTCTGTTCCTCTCCTCTGACCCTCTACCCCCTCTCTGCTCCTCTCCTCCTCTGCCCCTGTCTACGCTCCTCACTTCTGCCCCTCTGCCCCTCTCTCTGCTCCTCTGCCCCTCTCTTCTGCTCCTTATTTGGTGTATTAATACCTATTGTACATATAAATTCTAGTTTTACACTACTCAGGTAGTAGTTTGTGGCGAAAAGTTGAAAAATCTGAAAATTGAGTGAAAGTGAAGTGAAAACTAATTGATGACGTCACACTAGGCAGACTCAGACCCATTCTATGCAAAGCTTGTGTATAATTTACGCAAACTAAACTACTTTTTTGACCCTTTAAACATTAATTAAACAAAATAAAAGGTGTTCACATATATTTTGATTTGTCAAATAAAAATAATCTGAGACATTAGCTGAGTTCTAGCATAGTGCACAAATTCCTTTCTGTGGGTGATGTCATAATTTACAACAAAGGAAGTGAATTTACAAAACAAAACAAAAAATGGCAAATCGAAATAAAACTTTTTTTTCAGTTACATGAGGAGTCAAACCTGTCATAGGCACTTTAAATCCTTCTAATCATGAATTCATGTCTGAACTGTTTCAAATTACCCTCTTGAATTGAGGGGGAAAAAACAAAAAACAAACATCTACCGTGGGCTAACCCCCTGAAGGACTCATTTCTAATCTTTAAATTTGATACCAGACGTGTCTTTTCCCAAGAATTGCATCATTTTGGGTTAAACTCTTAATTGTAGGTATTTTTAACATGTGCTGTGGTGTGACATCATCTGTCACACTGCAGCACATTCTCTGCTAGTCTGTAATTTAAGTCATGTTGACCAAATATGTCTATAGTGTAGAACAGGGCTATTCAACTGAAGGCCCGGGGGCCAAATCAGGCCATCCAAGGGATATGATCCGGCCCTCGACCCATCTTCCAAAAAGACAGAAAATATTTGATCTCTTGTTATTGGTTTAGGCCTGTTTATTCCAGGTTTAGTTCTGGTTAAGTTCTGGTTTAGACCTTGTTTTAGGCCTCGTTTAGTCCTGGTTTAGACCTGGTTTCGTCCTGGTTTAGTCCTGGTTTAGACCTGGTTTAGACCTGTTTAGACCTGGTTTAGTCCTTGTTTAGAAATGCAGATGTTTGTTTGTGAATTTCACTGACAATGGCAATAAACCGCTTTCTGATTCTGATTCTGGTTAAAGCCTTTCTTGTAAAAAATATGTTTGTACTTCAAAAGCATTGGACATGTTTCTGGCCCATCAAAACCATCTGAAAAATCTGACCCTCCGTAAAATAAAGTTGAATAGCCTTGGTGTAGTGTATAGAGTTAAATAGCTATTCTCTCAGGAATAAAAGATGTCACACTTGCAGGACATCAAACTGGAGCATATTTAAAGATGTTTTGATAAAAAAAAAAAAAAAAATCAAATAATGATTTCTTTTGACCTGTGTCTTAAACCTTGAAGTCCAGAGTTTGTCCTGGAGCACAAATGACAGATGAGCTCCTTCTGGTTTTTATGTAACTGTCTTTTTAAATGTGTGATTTGTCACACTTTGGATTACAACACAAAAATGGGCCTCACATCAAGTTCCCTAATACTATTATTTACTTTTTTGACCATACTAAAATCAAACTTTATTAAAACAATGTAATTTCACA
Organism: Rhinogobius similis; assembly: GCA_019453435.1. Taxonomy (NCBI): domain Eukaryota; kingdom Metazoa; phylum Chordata; class Actinopteri; order Gobiiformes; family Gobiidae; genus Rhinogobius; species Rhinogobius similis. Next base: position 37,629,211 of record CM033628.1, read on the forward strand.
CTGCTTTGACTCCATTGATCATAATTTCACTGACAAAAACTCACTTTTTTAAGATTAAGTACACATTTCGGCCATTTTAGCTTAAGCTCTGGGTGATAAGGACTCTGTGGGGACGTGTCAAAATGAATTAATCTGTTCATGAATCACGTCTTTCTGTGTCAAATACTGAAGGAGCTGCTTTTCAATGACAGGATCCCCTTGATTTGAATCCCACTTGAATGTGATCATTTTGAAGGTAATTGGTTCAAAAGCTACAAAAGTCTACAGCATGTTTTGGTAAAATTTAATATTAAAACTTGAACAAAGTGGGCATTTATCTGGTTTCTTTAATGGAAATGTAAGGACAAATGAACTACAATTTGAGCTGCAGAAGTTCAATATTTGCCTGATGCAGGGCTTTGTGGTGTTTTTATCATGGCTCTTTGGTTTGTTCACTGTACAATGGTGTGCTTCTGTCATTAAAGAAAAAATGGCAGGTGGATACGGTAAGGAATTAGTTTTGTGTGTGTACAAATAGAGTTAAATTGTGAAATAGCTAAAAATCTGTTCTGTCTTGTAATTTAACAGATTTCTTCATGTCTGAATATATGTAATTAGTTCAATAAAATTCAAGGCATTTCTTGATTTCCTGTCCTTTTTTTGTAAATAAATTAATCATGTGTAAGATTTTAAATTCATAAACATGAGCTCTCTTGGTTACCGATACAAGGTAAACATCAAATCAACAAGTTATTATGTTAATAGGGCAGGGTACTGTTCGATTTTTTGTCGATACCAGAACTTTAACGATGCTTGCTTTTTCAGTACGTTTCTTTTTTGGTGCCTACATTTTTAGTGTAGAGTTTTAGAGTGATCAACACCCGCTTTAAGTTTAACTTTTGTTTGTATCAAAGGCAGTCAAAGGCCAAAAAATTACACATGCGCTTAACACTGCATTTTGACCACACCACATTTAGAGTGACATTATGCTCTTACCTAGACTAACCACGAGGATTATGGCAAAGTTTGGATCATATTATCTACTATATTACTATATTACTATATTATCTATAGTTTCAACTTGACGTGGACACTGCTGACTGGGACTGGATGTGGATTTTTAGCAGATTTTTGATGTAAGGCTCCCACTGAAGACTGTTTTTTCTTGACCCGTTGTTTCTTCATCTCTTCTGTTTACAGGTAAGATGATAGACTGCACTTGGTTTGGTCACAGAGGACTGGTTGTGTAGGCGTTTTGCACACGGTCTGTGCTGTTTACTTGTATTGTGACGCGAATATTTAAAGTCAAGGAACTGAAAGCTGGCATGGAAAGAACGTTAATCTTACGGTTCCAGTACTTCCTGGACCTTTTCAGGTGGTTCCTAATTGAACCGAATAACAGTGCCCAGCCCTACATATGATGGTCAAGTTGTCGATGTTATAATTCGGTGTTTTGGTTCAAGAAGATTATCCAATCAGTAAGCAGAAAGAGCCTCACATGAGGCTCTCATTGTGTTGCCAGTTTCTAAAGTGAAAACCTGTGTGTTTCAACATGTGTGTCCTCTCTGATCTGAATGTCACAATCAAAAGCCCAGCTTCACCTGCACCAATCGGTTTGGGCTCTGCAGCTCAGTGAGACTGGAATTCTGGAGAAGGATCTGAACATGACCATGGCCTGAACATAAACTGATCTCTGTCTGCAGGTTAAGGCTCGCACAGGCTGAGTGTGATTGTAAGAACTTTACTGACTGCACCTACATTCTGTTCTTTTAAATAATCGTTTTTGTAATGTCTGTGGCCTTTATTGTGTGGCACTATAAGCTTGGCACAGGAGAGCTGGGGGTATGAGTTGGTCTCTTACACTCGTTGCTGAAGAGGTGGAACTGCATGCCCAGCAGACCCATGGCTTTACAGAACGTGTAGCAGGCTGCACTCTTCTTCTTAGGACACAGCTTCAGGATCTACAACAGCACAGAAGACAAAGATCAGATGCAGCTTTCATTTGATAAAGACATGTAAACATAATGTTAATACAATGTCCTGACCAGCAGCAGGTCGTTGAAGAGGAACACCTCCCTCTGCATTTGGGACAGCTTCTGTTTGTGAGGTTTGTTGGCGTCAGGGACCTCAAAGAGACGACAGCAGCAGACAAGGCGCCGGTGCGGCACTGCCAGGATCTGTCACAGCACACAACATCCAGATATTTATGCTGTATTTATCTTACACCCTTTAGGGCTTCTTCATTACTGGGGTTATCCATATTTATCACTTCTGACTGATATTGTGCACTGATCTCAGTGGTATTTCAGGCGCTGTGGACACGATCAGTGTAATCATGTTTACATCCAGCAGGTTACACAGAGTACGTACAGTTTTGAGTCCGAGGATGGACTGCTCCACACGGCTCACGTAGGTCACATGGTCCTCGTTGGAGCGCAGCTCCCTCTGCTGGATCCTCTCATAGATCCCAGACACCATGTCCCTGGGGATGTCTGCTCCGTCATCGACCCCTGACAACAACATGCATCACACACATCATACAATGTGCTCCACTGGAAGTACTTTGTCATTTTAAGGATTTTGTCTTCAGAGTTTTTTGTACAAATTCCCTGGTGCTAAGTCATTACTAAGACCTGTTTTATATATGACATCTATTCAAAGTCAAGATGACATTACCAATATAACCTTTAACTTAATGAAACATAGTGACATGTTTTTTTTGCTAGGCTTTACATTTGTACATGTCTTACAGCTCTAGCGGAGCATTGCTGTTTGGGATCATTTCACAAAGAATAGTGACAGCCGTGTTTATTAATAGTCGCTGTAAATCAGGCCATTTGCATTTTCACAGTATGTGGCAGGATTATCTGCGCAGAGCAGAAAACACTGGAGTACACAGGTGGGTTTGTTTTAAATGCCGATGTTCCATTTGCTGCAAGATACAAAGAAAGGTCCCAGCGGCCCTTATATGGTCACAGCGACCCTTATTGACCCTTTGCATGTGACGTCACGGAACGCCCACTTTGCCATGACGGACGGCGGAAGCGCTGTTTGTGCGAGGTAAAATGATCGAAATTTGCCGTAAACCTAACTATTAGTAAGCTAACATTGATCAATTTTACACGTAAAATGGTGATATCCTGTTGTGCGGTTGGCTGCACTAACAGGCAAAGCCGTAAGCCCAATGTAGCCTATTATCGTATACCTGTTGATGAAGACAGAAGACGGCGATGGGTAGCGGCAATAAATCGAAAGAACTGGAAGCCCTCCAAGTACTCACGGATTTGCAGTGAGCACTTTTTACAAGTTAAGTCAATGCCAATGTTACAAGTGAATGACATTTTACACGAAAACATATCTGAATATGTGAAACAGTCAAAGTTATACGGGGCACGGCGTTAGTTATCCAGCCAAGAAATTAACTTGCATGTATGCATGTATGTATGTATGTATGTATGTATGTATGTATATAGACTCAAGCCTGCAAAATGGATAATACATATTACATCCATAGAATTATTGTTTGTGAATAAAATATTATGATTATGATGATATTGACACAGAGAGACAGAGACATTGACAGACAACCATTCACTCTCACATTCATTCACTACGGGCAATTTAGAGTTGTCAATTAACCTACACAGTCATGTCTTTGGACGGTGGGAGAACCCGGAGAGAACCCACGGTTGGCCACTGTCCAGGGTGTACCCCGCCTAAGGCCCAAAGTCACTGGGATAGGCTCCAGTCACCCGCGACCCCTAACGGGAATAAGCCGTAGAAAATGAATGATATTGACGTTTTGATTAAATCGGTGAGCATGGCAGGAGGAAACAGGTAAGGGTCCGTTTCTAAGCTAGCGATCTTCACTTTCTCAAAATACCGCGCTTTGTGAGCGCCTAAAAGATGTCCTGCTTCCACCGACAACTGAACTGAACATGAGTTAGAAGTAGCCATCGCTTAAGTGACAAAAATAATTGCAATCACTGTGAGTTTGTTACTTTTGCGCTCCCCGTAATTCTGCGCTCGCATACTCTTGCCGTTCATCATGGTGCACCCACGTGATCGTGTGACGTAGGTGCAAAGGGTCAATATGGTCACAACAGCCAGAGTGTTCCTGTTATGTTCCTATATGTTCCTTAGCTGAGCACTTTATGTTCTTGGTTGCTTTATTATTGTTTGTACTGTTTTATTCTTGTTTTTACTTTACCTCCTGTGAAACACTTTTGGCACCACTGGATGTTGTAAAAGTGGTATATAAATAAATTTGACCTTGACCTTTTATATTCCTTATATGGTCACAGGGGCCTTTGGACAGCCAGAGTGTTCCTTATATGGTCACAGGTGATTCTTTTTTTTTCATAGAACAAGCAACATGTAAACAGCAAAGGATACAATGTTGGGACACACAGAGGCGAGGTGAAATATATCATACAATACACCCGGTTACTTATACAACAGCAGGATTCCTACTGGCAATGGAAACGTGGCTTTTTTCTTTAAAAAAACTCCATTAAGGCTCTATCTCATAGGAAGAGACCTTTTAACCCACGGTGAAATGCTTTATTTTAGCTAAACAAGAACTAATATTCTTGTAATTTTATTCTTTTTATTCTACTGTTCTTGTAATATATTGTAATTTTACCTTTTTCTACTTCACTGTTGCAAATCAAGAAGGCTGCAGTTATTTATAAGATAAAACATCCTTTGAAGTCTCCACTGGGGTTGGTAGAAAAAAGACCATTTCTAGACCTCGACAGCCATATGCAATTATATAAGGTAAAGTAAAACTGCATAACTCAAATACAGGTGTGATTCTTGTTAGTTGAAAGGACTTGTGCGTTTTTTAATCTTTAGCAAATAAAAATCTGCTTCAACATTTGTTTAAAGTATTTGTTTCAAACAGTGAATCTTACATATAGTTGTATAGAGCTAAGATTACAGTTACCATGGGAATCTGCCATGTTTGTTCTAAGTGACCAAAACACACACACTTTCTGAGGGTTTTGTGAAAATATAGTTTGTGTCGACAGACCAGTTTTTGTTTCATAGGTCCATTACAGAGAAATTAACAATAAATCAAGTCAACAAATCTTTAATCTGACAGTTACACAGCAAATTCTACCATAGAAACTGACCTCTCTCCAGCTCACATTAAACTATATGTTGTGATGTCACGTGAACACAACCTTTTATCGGCCCCTGCTGTCCATCTGAAATTATGACATGGTAAAATTCTTGATTTTGACTTGGTTTATGCGATCAATAAAAAACACAAGCAATAGATATCAGACTTTCCAAATGCTGTCACCCACAGAGAAGACAAGAAGCAAGTGACCCTGAATCACACTGAACTGACCTATTACAGTCAAGGTCCAATCAATGCAGGAACAGTGACTCATGACCACCTCTGAGACACATTCTACTGAAAACGACCAATACTTTGCTTACATCCTAATCTGTGACTCTGAGGTGATTGTCTCAGAGGTCCTGGTGTCAAACGTCTCCTGGTGCACGGCTCATGATTGTGGCGAGGCTTGGAGTGCACTCATCTACACCGCTTCAAGGGCCCGTCAGTCAAAACTCAACTCCCTTCTCTCTCTAAACTCTTCCTGTTCTTATCACATCCTCTGTGAGTATCTCCTTGTGTGTGTGGCTGTTATGATTTATGATAGGCATAAACCAAGGATATAAAAATGCCCATTATACGGCTCCAGTGCTGTTTCCGCTTTTACGAGGCAAATATTCAGCTCCTGGCAAACGCTCACTCCACTTTGAGGTTATACTATCAAGGCTGTACACTCCACTCTCAGTGTGTATATAGTGTTATGGTAAATTGAAAAGTGTTTTTCATTAGTTCATGTTAAGTCCGTTAAACAGACATGGTAAATCCTAATTAATCTTCATAACTACTAATTGCAAGTAATTCAGTGTCCACAGAAAGATACAGCTATTCTTATATTTCAAACTGAAGATCACAGGAGGGACACAGTGTAGAACCCTTTCACACATGGACACAGTGCAAAACCCTTTCACACAGGGACACGGTACAGAACCCTTTCACACAGGGACACGGTACAGAACCCTTTCACACAGGGACACAGTACAGAACCCTTTCACACAGGGACACAGTGCAGAACCCTTTCACACAGGGACACGGTACAGAACCCTTTCACACAGGGACACGGTGCAGAACCCTTTCACACAGGGACACGGTACAGAACCCTTTCACACAGGGACACGGTACAGAACCCTTTCACACAGGGACACAGTGCAGAACCCTTTCACACAGGGACACGGTGCAGAACCCTTTCACACAGGGACACGGTACAGAACCCTTTCACACAGGGACACAGTGCAGAACCCTTTCACACAGGGACACAGTGCAGAACCCTTTCACACAAGGACACAGGCCTTACACACAGTTCAGAACCCTTTCACACAGGGACATAGGCTTTACACACAATGCGGAAACCTTTCACACAGGGACACAGGCTTTACACCGTTGAGAACCCTTTCACACACGGACACAGGCTTTACACACAGTTCAGAACCCTTTCACACAGGGACACAGGCTTTACACACAGTTCAGAACCCTTTCACACAGGGACACAGGCTTTACACACAATACAGAACCCTTTCACACGGAGATGCCTTAGACATAGTGTGGACCCCTTTCACACAGAGAAACATCTCTGACACACTGCGTACGTACCCCGCAGGTTGCGTATAAAGTCGTCCAGGCCCATCTTGCGCTGAGGCTTGATGTTGGGGGAGTACATGTCTGTGTTGAGGAGCACCACGGCGAAGGCCAGGATGAAGATGGTGTCGGGGTTATGGAACTGCTGCACCACATCCGGGTTACACATGCAGTACCGCTGGCTGTGAGGGACAAAAAGCACAACTGTCAGCTCAACCATTCCACCTTCTAACTTTACATGTGTAAGCAAGAAAGATTACAGTCCATCGAGAAAAATTTGGTTCTAGTGCCTGTGCTGACTTACTTGTAATTACTTGCTGACAATTACTTTTTCTAATAAAATATTTCATTTTCTTTGGCAGTATTAGATTCTGTGTGGTACTTTACAGAGTGAAAAACTAGGACAGCCTTCCTGAAGATGTGAGACAGGCTTCTTCTCTGACAAAGTTGTGTTTAGCTGTGCATATGACTGAAAGGATTTTATCAGCACTACTCTCTTTTAAAGTAAAATGTATAAGAATTGTTTACGTCTTTATTTGCTGTGTGATTTTAATGTATCTTTTTCTGTTCTGTAAAGCACTTTGGATTACTTACTGTATGAACTGTGCTCTACAAATAAACTTGCCCTGCCTTGTGTAGTTTTGATTTAACTGCCTGTTACATCAATACTAAACATATATCATATGTTACTTCTTTACTCTTACTGGACAAATCACTTGAATGAGTGCTTTTTTAGTATTATTTTAAAGTTACTACACTCTTACACAAGAAGATTTGGCAACTCTTTCCACCTCTGCAAATACACCAAACAAACTGAACATACTGAATTCACTTGCGCTAGAAATAATCTCTTCCATGATAAGACTTTAAAACTTTATGTTTCCTACAATTAACACACTGTTTTTGCATGCAGCCCATTGTGTGCTCTTGTGTTTTTAGGAGAGCCACACACATGCAGTACCAGTGGCTATAAGGGACAAAAAGTATACAAGGCACAGTAAAGGATGCAATGGTGAGATAAAATGAACACAAAGAGAATATACGGGCTGTTATGGCAGGACTTGGCTAAGGATGCTAAATGATGGAGCTGATGATAAGCCTGGGGAAAATAACGAACAGAACAAAGGCTCAGTAGTTTCTAATTGGTTTATCAGATACAGCTCTTCTAAATAAACGGCTGCAGTTCCTTACGGCGGAGCTGGAGACTTTCCACCTGTTGCTTTTGTGCCCAATTAATGTTCACAATTTGATAAGCCAGTTTATCTCATTTTAAAGAAAGAACAAAGAGTCAATTTCTCATGAGCTGTCATCTTAATTTAGGGACAAATTAATGGAAATGAATCTGAATAGTCAAAACTTGGGACTAAGGTGTTGCTGTCAAGTGTTTGACTGAAGATTATAACAAAACAGAACTATGAGATTTTAATGAAAGGGGAAAATGAACATGCAACATTATTGAATCACAAGCAACTTCCTTAGTTTTGTGAGTTTTATCAATTTCTGCATGATGGGTGGATTATTTAGAGTCCACGGTCACACAGGTAGAATACACACCCCACGCACTGAAGTATCAGGTCCAGTGTCGTCTTTCTGAGCTGAGAGCACCGTTCAGCTTCATAATGTTTCTGAAAAACCTTCAAATCCTCACCAGAGCAAAGACCTTGTGAATAAACAGCCTTCAACGCTTGCTGATGTTCCACAGTCTCACAGTCAATAAAAAGATGTGGATACACGGCTGAATTCTGATATTTAAGTCTATATGAAGGTTCTTATGTTTTCTAAATGACTTAGTTTGATGGAAGGACACTTGTGGTAAATATTTATCATAGTTTCTATTTTATTTTATTTATCGAGTTTGTGAAGACAGGAACTAGAGCTGAATGCCTCTGCGATATCATCAAATTGACTATTTACAGCAACTGACACGTTTTTCTGACAATTTAAACCACAAAAGAAAGATATTATCAGGGATTATTAATTGTAACTATTGAGTAATCTATATGGATTTTGGTCCTTGTTTAGTCAGTGGTTTTACCTCTAACTATGTCATATTTGATGCACATGTCCAACTAAGAGGTAACATTATAACGTTTATAAAAACTGTCAAACTGAGGACAAATGGGCAAAATATTCATAATCATGTCCAGTATGTTTTAGTGAAATGTGCCGTCTAATCTGTCATATGCAGTTTGAAGTACTTTCTTTGTCCCCTGCATTTGATTTATCATTCAATGCCAATGGGACAAATTGTCAGGAGCAGTGGAGCACAGAGGCCCGGGACCTTCGTGATGTGAGGTGAAAGTGCTTGCTTCTCCCATCTTGAGAAGCAAGACACAGTGGGGAGGTCAAATAGGTCTTCTTGAGAATGGTATTCATTGTTCTTAAACATATACCGTGTTTGAGCATCTGAAGGAATGCTCACAAAAAGAGCTCTGTGGGGGAAACAATTCATTCATTTTAATGTAGAACCACAACTCTGTCACACACTGTTCGACAACGACAAGAGCAATGCTAAGTTTAGGAGTTATAAACACAGGCACGAAGACATAGGACAGAAGAATAAATGCTACCGCGCTACCTGCTGTATTTTAAAATCTACAGAACAATCAGTTTATTTTTGTGAGGTAACATCAGGTCAACAACACCTGTTAAGACCCAGGTGTGACTCCACTTGAATTAGTTGTGCTCAAAATACTCTTTTCACCAGGAAAGACTGGAGTTTCCAATCGAATCAAGACAGAGTGTTTCCCCATGGCTTCCTCTATGGCAGACCACAGCCCCTAATGTTGCCGACTGCATCTATCTCAGCCCCTCTGAACTGCAGCTGTCAATCAAACACAGAGGGACAGCTTCATTTTTCACACATATACGCCACTAAATTCCACCTTACAGTAATGACATGTACAGTGCAGTAACCTGTCAGCCAATTACATCAATGCTGTGGTTGCGTCTCAAACAGTCCCCCCACTCAAGCCAGTCATATAAGTGCACTCTCTCCGTCTTCCCGTTTCAGCTACACCCTCCTCCGACACCACGGCAGCAGAAACATCTCATGGATAATATGGTCTGTTGATGACGAGATCCTTGTTCATTCTTATATTTAGATCAGAATCAGAATCAGAATCAGAAGCGGTTTATTGCCATTGTCAGTGAATTCACAAACATAGGAATTTGCTTCGGCGTAGGTGCAACATAAAGCAATGAGTAAAATATAAAAAATATATAAAAAGGCATGCATAAAAATTAAGAATAAAATAGACTAAGATAGACTATATACAGAATGTACAGTTGGCAGACAGTGCCATGTGCAAATGTGTAGTGCAAATAGATTGTTCTTATATAATATATTGTTGAAGTGACAGGTGTTACAAAGTGTTCATGAGTCCAACGGCAGAGGGAAAGAAACTGTTCTTGTGGCGGGAGGTTCTGGTCCGGATGGACCGTAGCCTCCTGCCCGATGGGAGTGGCTCAAATAGTCCGTGTCCAGGGTGAGAAGTGTCAGCTGTGATCCGACCTGCTCGTCCCCGAGTCCTGGAGACGTACAGGTCCTGGACAGATGGAAGGCTGCAGCCGATCACCTTCTCAGCAGAGCGCACAATGCGCTGTAGTCTCTGTTTGTCCCTGGCTGTGGCTCCAGCACCACACGGTGATGGAGAAGGTGAGGATGGACTCGATGATGGCCGTGTAGAACTGCACCATCATCTGCGCTGGCAGCTTGGCTTTCCTCAGCTGCCGCAGGAAGTACATCCTCTGCTGGGCCTTCTTGATCAAGATCAAGTTCAGGGCCATGTAGCATTTCTTTCTGATTTATCCTTCCATTTAACCATTCCTCAGATGGTTTTGCTCCTTCTGGCAGTTCTTCACGGAGGGCACAGCAAATCCTCTGCCTGCTTGTTCCCAGTGATTTATAAAGTGAGCTCAGTGTAGACGTGTCCAGGGCCGTCAGGGGAGAACGTCTGCAGTGGCTGGATAACTGGAGGCACAGCTGTGGACAGTGGCTTGGCAAAGTGACAAAGTTTTATTTTATTTTATTCAATTCAGATTTCACTACTGAAGATGAAGTACCACAGTACTCACACTCTGATTATGAGTGTTTGTGACGTGAAACATTGGGATTTACAATTGTCTTGAAGTACAGTATTATTTTATACTACATAACTATTCTTGGAGTTAAATTTACAGTCAACCTCTAAAAGAATGCGCGTTATGTAGTGTGACATATAATGCGAAACAGCAGTGAAATGGATAATTCATGACATCCCTTCTTGACAATTGACTCATTGAATTATGGTGGGTATGGGTAATAAAACTAAACTGTACAAAATCTTAAACGATCACAGAGAAGAAGCAGTAAAGCAGTATAATTCAATGTGTACTAAAATGTGCCAAGATCCCATTTGTGGGCTGGAAAACTGTCATGAATCAATCATGAGTCAATGAAAACATGCTAAATCGGAGGTTTTGTTGTTAGTATTTATGCTGCAGCACAGCCACTGGCAGCCAAAGAACAGGTCATCTATGAATACAATATGAAATGAAGCGTCACATTACTCCTGATCGCCAGAGCACAGAGCACATATTGACCCTGGGACTATAAGGACAGGGCCTGTCTAAACCAGACTAAAATAAAGAAGTCAGCCTCAGACATAACCTGCTAGTTTTAACTGGAACAGAGACGGGTGCACCAGCAGCCATTAGGCAAGAGGCTGCAGCCTCTTCGATGAGTTTCAAACTTCTATTACGCCTGATTTCCAATCGTATAACGCTGTTATTTTGGAAATGCTTAGTATATTTTATTAACTCAATCTTGAGGCTGTTGTTGTGGCTGTTGCTGTACAGTGTGATAGAGGCTGATGTGCTGTGGCCGCTGTCTTATTCCACTGACAGTGAAGGGAATAGTGCTAAAATCTATGTAACATTTATCCAAGACCCCATTGTCTTTGGTCCCAACCACAATTGAGAAAACAAAGCTGTTCTCTCTTGTACAGGAGCACCCTTTTCTCCACTTGAGCACCTGTTTTTAATAATATTTTTTAATATGTATTTTTTGGAAACCCACGATGTACCCACGACAGCGAGTCTCTTTTTCTTCCTTCCTTCCTTCTACCTTAACCTTGATTCCGAACAAATGTGCATGTTTGAAAAGGATGCAGAGTATGTGCCAGTCTGCTCCGTCCCTTCAGAAGGCTCGTCTATTACATAAGTAGTTTATCTAAACAGCAGCGCTCTCGCCCTCCCTTATCTGCACATCTGAGCCAGCTGGCACAGACGCCACTCGAATGAAGCACTACTTAAACAGGAGTACGACATGACATAACTGCTGTTACGTAAGACTGTGAGGAGACACGGTGGTCTGGTGACACGGCTGGACCAAAGTCACTGTGAGGAGACACTGTGGTCTGGTGACACGCCCGGACCAAAGTCACTGTGAGGAGACACTGTGGTCTGGTGACACGGCCGGACCAAAGTCACTGTGAGGAGACACTGTGGTCTGGTGACACGGCCGGACCAAAGTCACTGTGAGGAGACACTGTGGTCTGGTGACACGGCCGGACCAAAGTCACTGTGAGGAGACACGGTGGTCTGGTGACACGGCTGGACCAAAGTCACTGTGAGGAGACACTGTGGTCTGGTGACACGGCCGGACCAAAGTCACTGTGAGGAGACACGGTGGTCTGGTGACACGGCTGGACCAAAGTCACTGTGAGGAGACACTGTGGTCTGGTGACACGGCCGGACCAAAGTCACTGTGAGGAGACACGGTGGTCTGGTGACACGGCCGGACCAAAGTCACTGTGAGGAGACACGGTGGTCTGGTGACACGGCCGGACCAAAGTCACTGTGAGGAGACACGGTGGTCTGGTGACACGGATGGACCAAAGTCACTGTGAGGAGACACGGTGGTCTGGTGACACGGCCGGACCAAAGTCACTGTGAGGAGACACTGTGGTCTGGTGACACGGCTGGACCAAAGTCACTGTGAGGAGACACTGTGGTCTGGTGACACGGCTGGACCAAAGTCACTGTGAGGAGACACGGTGGTCTGGTGACACGGCAGGACCAAAGTCACTGTGAGGAGACACTGTGGTCTGGTGACACGGCTGGACCAAAGTCACTGTGAGGAGACACTGTGGTCTGGTGACACGGCTGAACCAAAGTCACTGTGAGGAGACACGGTGGTCTGGTGACACGGCCGGACCAAAGTCACTGTGAGGAGACACGGTGGTCTGGTGACACGGATGGACCAAAGTCACTGTGAGGAGACACGGTGGTCTGGTGACACGGCCGGACCAAAGTCACTGTGAGGAGACACGGTGGTCTGGTGACACGGCCGGACCAAAGTCACTGTGAGGAGACACTGTGGTCTGGTGACACGGCCGGACCAAAGTCACTGTGAGGAGACACTGTGGTCTGGTGACACGGCTGGACCAAAGTCACTGTGAGGAGACACGGTGGTCTGGTGACACGGCTGGACCAAAGTCACTGTGAGGAGACACTGTGGTCTGGTGATACGGCTGGACCAAAGTCACTGTGAGGAGACACTGTGGTCTGGTGACACGGATGGACCAAAGTCACTGTGAGGAGACACGGTGGTCTGGTGACACGGCCGGACCAAAGTCACTGTGAGGAGACACGGTGGTCTGGTGACACGGCTGGACCAAAGTCACTGTGAGGAGACACTGTGGTCTGGTGACACGGCTGGACCAAAGTCACTGTGAGGAGACACGGTGGTCTGGTGACACGGCCGGACCAAAGTCACTGTGAGGAGACACTGTGGTCTGGTGACACGGCTGGACCAAAGTCACTGTGAGGAGACACTGTGGTCTGGTGACACGGCTGGACCAAAGTCACTGTGGGGAGACACGGTGGTCTGGTGACACGGCCGGACCAAAGTCACTGTGAGGAGACACGGTGGTCTGGTGACACGGATGGACCAAAGTCACTGTGAGGAGACACGGTGGTCTGGTGACACGGCCGGACCAAAGTCACTGTGAGGAGACACTGTGGTCTGGTGACACGGCCGGACCAAAGTCACTGTGAGGAGACACTGTGGTCTGGTGACACGGCTGGACCAAAGTCACTGTGAGGAGACACGGTGGTCACTGTGAGGAGACACGGTGGTCTGGTGACACGGATGGACCAAAGTCACTGTGAGGAGACACTGTGGTCTGGTGACACGGCCGGACCAAAGTCACTGTGAGGAGACACTGTGGTCTGGTGACACGGCTGGACCAAAGTCACTGTGAGGAGACACGGTGGTCTGGTGACACGGCTGGACCAAAGTCACTGTGAGGAGACACTGTGGTCTGGTGACACGGCCGGACCAAAGTCACTGTGAGGAGACACTGTGGTCTGGTGACACGGATGGACCAAAGTCATTGTGAGGAGACACGGTGGTCTGGTGACACGGCCGGACCAAAGTCACTGTGAGGAGACACAGAGGGGACGCGACCTCACCAAAGTCACTGTGAGGAGACACTGTGGTCTGGTGACACGGATGGACCAAAGTCACTGTGAGGAGACACTGTGGTCTGGTGACACGGCTGGACCAAAGTCACTGTGAGGAGACACTGTGGTCTGGTGACACGGCTGGACCAAAGTCACTGTGAGGAGACACGGTGGTCTGGTGACACGGCCGGACCAAAGTCACTGTGAGGAGACACTGTGGTCTGGTGACACGGCTGGACCAAAGTCACTGTGAGGAGACACTGTGGTCTGGTGACACGGCCGGACCAAAGTCACTGTGAGGAGACACGGTGGTCTGGTGACACGGCTGGATCAAAGTCACTGTGAGGAGATGCTGTGGTGACATGGCCTCACTAAAGTCACTGTGAGGAGACACGGTGGTCTGGTGACACGGATGGACCAAAGTCACTGTGAGGAGACACTGTGGTCTGGTGACACGGCCGGACCAAAGTCACTGTGAGGAGACACGGTGGTCTGGTGACACGGCTGGACCAAAGTCACTGTGAGGAGACACTGTGGTCTGGTGACACGGCTGGACCAAAGTCACTGTGAGGAGACACTGTGGTCTGGTGACACGGCTGGACCAAAGTCACTGTGAGGAGACACTGTGGTCTGGTGACACGGATGGACCAAAGTCACTGTGAGGAGACACTGTGGTGACATGGCCTCACTAAAGTCACTGTGAGGAGATGCTGTGGTGACATGGCCTCACTAAAGTCACTGTGAGGAGATGCTGTGGTGACATGGCCTCACTAAAGTCACTGTGAGGAGATGCTGTGGTGACATGGCCTCACTAAAGTCACTGTGAGGAGGAGGGGGGTAGGAGTGAGGGGTGGTCCTGGTGAATCTGAAAAGCCTAGAGAGCCCTGATGGAGTGTGATTAGCTGACGACCCCAGTGGGAGACTCTGATTGGCTCCCGGATCACCCAGAGAGGGGAAAGCACTGCAGGGCAAGTTCTCTCATTTGGATGTTTTTCATGTGTGTAATCAAGTTGTGAAGCCAGACTCATCACTTTATTAACATTCAAACTGTGTGCGTTTGTGACTGGATGTTGCCTTTCACACACATAGTGCAGTTCGACAAAGAATAATGAAAACTGCAGGGAAGATGGAGAAAAGGAATTATTTACACTAAAATAATGTATAAAGTGTTTAAGGATAACGTCATTAATTCTTTGTCTACCCTCTTGTTAGGGCTCACGGTGACTGGAGTCTATCCCAGTCACCGTGAGAGACATGGAGAGACAGACAACCATTCACTCTCACATTTATTCAATAGGGGCAATTCAGAGTTGTCAAAACACGAGGACAACATAAATGTTTTTTCTAATAATATTTCAGCAGGCATACACCAGGGTCTAATTAAAACCTGAGGGCAGTAGAAAAGTCCTCTGTTAATCTGCACTTTTATGATAAATTTAGGAGAATAGTGGATTGATTAATTCTTTTTTTCTCAGTTTCCTATTTATCCATGCATGGCACTATTATATTTCCAGTGCAAAATGCATCTAACATTGTCCAAATATCCAGTCAAAACGTGGCTTATGTATGCAAATTTTTCTGGTGCTTGCTTGTTTCTATGGAGATCTTAACTTTGCCTCCTGCCATAGCTATGGAATACCACAGTAAGGCATTTAATTTATCCATTTTACATTCATTCAATTACATTACATTTATTCCAAAAAATACCTTGAAAAACCTTCTTTCTTACTGTGAGTGGACTCATCTCTCAGTAGCTGACCTGTAACTTAGCTATTCGAGTGTATGTAACATTCCAGGCAAAGCAATAATCTCCACGGTGACAAGCAGCTGGCAGAACCTCCACCAGAAAAGTGACATAGTGCACCTTTAAATTCGAAAATAGCCAAATTAGTAAAAACAACAAATTATAGTATATTTGTGATCTATTTACAGTACAACAGTAAAACCCTGCACAGTGCTGGCGGCTATAATCATTATTCATGGCCTTTGATGAGTGCTCACTTCTCCTTTTTCAGTATTTTTTGTTAAACTTTTGTTCCGCTCTAATTACAAAAACATACATTTCCCTAACTCTCACTAATCCCATCAAAAGTGCAGCTATTAATTAACCCGGGTTCACCATGGGCTGCTGCTGCTGGCTATCACCTGGGCTGCACCTTCATTATCCTGCTTGCATGCATTATGGAGTCTTAAGCTGAAATCAGGATTTAGATTGCACCGAACGGGACACGCACAAGACAATAGCTATAGATTAGAGCGCCGTATAAAATATAGGATGAAAGTAATTGAATTGGGCCGGAATGGGAAAGGTGTCTTGCTTAATCAGTAGGTGGTTGTCTGCCTTTGTGTTGACATTGTGAGAGGAGCCCTGAGGGAAAGAACGCTGGACATCAGAATGAAGAATACGTCCGGTGCAATGTGACAGTTTACTGGGAGAACGGAAAACAATAATGACTGTTTTATCGCCCTTTCGGTCCGCAGGGAAGTCAGCACATTTCAAGGACGCGGAATGACGGGAGTGAACTGCACTGTGGACTCTGCAAAGACAGAAAATGTCACCTATTATGAGTCATAATCATTTATCTCCAGCTATTTAAAAAGTAGGTAGTTGACTTGATGGAGAAGGAGTGAAAATGACTACTTTCTGACCCTTATTCCCTGGTCAGTTTATCTGTTCAAGACATGGGAGAGGTTAGCACCAGGTTGATACTAGCCATGCTGGTGATTTGTCATTAAAAATGGTTCACGGCTTCACTCTAAGTTGCGAGACGGCACCAGATAAAACCTAATACAAGTGTTCAAACAGAAAGAGAAAGGTATTTTATGTCCACGAACGCAGGTGAAGGCCTGCAGTAAGAATGAGTCAATGGCCACGTTTCGACTGGCCCTGGTCCCCTAGACGGGTTCCCTTTGGAGCATCTTGAAATGGTTCTGTAAATGACAGAGTATGTTTCCATGTTCAGAACTCTGGGTCAAATGGCAAATCTCTGCTACTTTGGTTGCTTTGGTGCGCAACTGACATCACCCAAACATAACATTGGTTTTCCTAATAAAAAAAATCTAAATCGTACCTGAATTATACTTTTTAATCAGGATCTCAGCAATTCACAAAAAGACATTTAGTAATTCCAAGTTCGTGGCTATGGGACGTGGCTAAAGCTAGAGTAAACAGGAAACGTTTTCTGGTTTGTCTTCAGCTTTTTCTGCATTTGTCACTTCTCTGCAAAGATTCTACGCCATGTTTTAACCTGTCTTTGTGTAATGCATTATGCACTGGAAATATCGTATTTTCCGTCTTGATGCGAGCACCGTGAGTGCGGGAAACAGCTGAAGCGAACATGATTTGCTAGCTCAGTTTTGCTAAACATGTGTATCTTCTCTTTGCCGTCTTGTTTTCACCTCAAGTAAACCCTGTGCTGCATTGGTCAAATACGCGCTGCAGTACACCATAATTATAATGTATAACAGGCTGTCTGCAAGTAACCCACTCAAGCCGCTCACCTGACTTGACGCAAAATCTGAATTACTCTTTATTTACAACCAAAACATTTATTCAAGGAAGAGTACTGTTACTACAACTCAAGTAGGACTAAAAGTATGCTGCTAGAAAAGTACTCTGAAGTACCAACGTGGCAAAAAATACAGCTATTGACAGAAAAGTGGCATAGAGCAAAGTACAAAGTACAAAATATTGTGACACAAATGGAACAGAGATTTATCTGGCTTTATATAAATGGTGGGTGCTACTTGTGATGTGAAGATATTGTCTTGTTAAACCCTCAAAGCTAACGTACGGAGACTTGATTGGTGCTTCCAGCGGTGTAATGAAAAGTGTCATAAAGTCCAAATCAGACTAAAGCCCTTCACTTTCAGAGTCAGCCACAGTAAATCTGCTGCTCTTCCTCTCACACCAGCTAACTCTATGTGCTCTCTGAAACATTTATTCACTCTCTTTTCTCTGTCCAACACCTGTCCTGTCTAACGTCCTTTGTCTCGAAACACAAGTCACTTTACAATGCATTATTCATGTCCTCATCTCACGCGCTGGTGGTAAGTGCCGCTCTGCGTCTATGGTCTTTCCAAGGCTGCTCCAACATGCAAGAAATAATTATAGTATTTGTGTTTTAGATCAAATATATTGTGACAAAGGTGTCATCAGTTAAATTAAAGAGCCAAATGTGAAACTCCACTTTAGTCCTTCGGGGTCCTCAGAGTGATGTCATCATATGACACATGAAGAAATACATCAGATTATTGTTTAAATGATATTGATGGAAAAAGGTTTTGAGGACCAGAAAACAGGATTCTTTTGGGTGAATTTTGAAAATACTTTATATGTTCACGCCAAGGCTCGTAAAATTACACCACAGAAAAATGTTTATGATTTAAAGGTAGGCCTGGGCGATATGGCAAAAAATTATTATCACGATATTCTTGGGGCCAGTCATGATTTCGATTTTATCACAACTCATGTTCACTTTGTATTTTTTAATTTCCTTTAATAGAGCTGCACGATTTAATTGTGATTGTTCTGACCAGTGCGGTTGCGATTAGATTTGCGTTTTAATTGGATTCAGTTCAAATTCACAATTTAAATTAATTTGTCACATTCAGTTGTGTTTGTCATATTTAAACACATCTTTGTCACTTTTAGTCACGTCTTTGTCGTTTTCTAGTCACGTTTTTGTCGTTTTTAGTTGCGTATGCTATTTAGATGCGCGTTTTTGTCACATTTTTGTCGTTTTTATCTGCATTTTGATGCATTGAGTCACGTTTGCGGATTATAAGCGCGTTTTTGTCACTATTAGTCGCGTTTGGATGCACTGAGTCGCGTTTGCTGTTTATAGGCACATTTTTTGTCATTTTTAGTCATGTATGCTGTTTATAGGTGCGTTTTTGTCACACTGAAAAAAAAAGGTTACTAGCTCTGCATAAAAAAGATATGGAAAGCGGTTGCAAGCAATAAAGTCATGTTTTGGTTAGAGACAAATTTAAGTAATAAAATGGATATTAATACATGCCATGTGAGCATGACTTTTTAATGATCACAACTTTCAAAAACATTATGCTACTGCTTTACATTTTACTTATGCTCTCTGGGAATAGAATTGCATGCCATGTGAGCATGACTTTTATATGTTTAAAATAGTTGTTAATATATGCCATTCAAGCATGACTGTTTCACAACTAAACCTCCATTAAAATTATGTTACCAACTCAAACTCAAGTATTTACAACATGTTTGTTTTTACTTAATTTATTCTGAAAAATATAAATTCAGCAATACACAAAAATGTCATTTGTCAACAATAAAAAGTGTTCAAATTCATGCAAACACATACCAAACTCAGCAGACAAGTATAACAAGGTCAAAGATATAACAAAACAGGTTGACAAAATGAAGACTTTTTTCCTGATAATGACATTCATCCAACCATTGTGTTAAGACGTCTTTAAACGTATTAGTTGAGGTTTAATTATCAAAAAATGTCTGTCAAAATTTCAAAATGCATATCACATTATCCTCTAATTTGAAAAGTTAAAAATATTTTTTTCATTTTTATTCAGCTATTTTTGTTGCATTTGCACAACAATATACTCTGTATTCAAATTGTGCACATCTTCAAAAACACCTTTTATAATAGAACCTACATTTTATTATATGACCCACTTCTAGGTGAGATGTCACAATCCAGTGCTCTATTCAACACTTCTTCAGCATTTAAGTTTTTTTTTTTTTTGATCGTGTGTATCCATTAAGTTCCATCAACATTTTCTGAAGAACCTCAAAAGTACCTCCGGTTTGGTGGAAAGTCCATGTGGTGGAAAGTCCATATTCAATGCAGAGATCAAACAGAAGAGCAATGTCCACTTCATGACAACCTGGTCCTCCGCCCAGTCCAGACCTGGTCCAGGCTCCTCTAACCCTCACTTTGTCGTACTTTGTCTCACTGTACAATCTTCCACATGTCTCAAAGAGGACTTCATCGTTTCCCTAGAAAAAAGGCAAAAGATCATTAATTATTACGTTTGTATGTCCATGCCCTCCCTGAAAAAGGACTTTAAAACATGAATTTCTTTAGAAAGAAAACACATTCCTCAAAAACCTTTTTACCTCATAGTTTTAAAATGCTTGCTCTACCTCATCAAAACTCAATGTAGGACTTAAAAGGTATATGAGCAAAATATCAACTTTATTTGGAACAATGCACTGTAGTACTTTATTACATTACAAAAAATATCATTAAGTATTATGTGGTGATTTTGAATTTAAAGAAATGAATGAATTGTGTATTACAAACTGATGTCTGAGCCTTTTGTATACCATTAGCTGAAAGCAGTGCAGTTGGCTAATCTGCCCAGGTGAATTGCACCTGTCGGCTCCTGAATGCCCCTGCCTGCCTCTCTCTGCTCTGCTCTGCGTTTAGTCGGATGTTGGGTGTTTGAGGTCCTAGTGCTTGATACGTTTATTTAATTAATTCATTTTCTACCGCTTATTCCTGTTAGGGGTCGCGGGTGACTGGAGCCTATCCCAGTGACTTTGGGCCTTAGGCGGGGTACACCCTGGACAGTGGCCAACTCGTCGCAGGGCTGACACAGAGAGACAGAGACAAGGACAGACAACCATTCACTCTCACATTCATTCACTATGGACAATTTAGAGTTTCCAATTAACCTGAACACAGTCATGTCTTTGGACGATGGGAGGAAGCCGGAGAACCCGGAGAGAACCCACGGTAACACAGGAGGACATGCAGACTCCACCCAGAGAGATCGTGTGATGTTGGGGTGGTCCAGGATTCGAACCCACAATTATTTAATTGATTTCTATAAATTTATATTGGCACAATGAAATTCACATGAAAGCTTCAATTCATTGACCTGTAACGTCACAGAACTGGGAATTCAAAGTGTTGTTGAGCTTGGGGAGAACTTTTATCATAACATCATCAAGTATACTCACCACATGCTTTGAGGCTCCTCATGAAGGTAAAGGGATAACCCTTTCAAAAGGAACTCCCATCCAATGTCTACTTCATTCTGGTGACGTGGTAAAGACTTAATTAGAAATATTTCTTGACAACAAATATAAAGCTGTATATGAAAAGAAAGATGATAATTTCTCTCAGTGTTGAAGTCACTATCAGGAAAGCATTATGAAACTACTCAAATTTAAAAACTCAAATTTAAAAATGTCAGTGTTTTTTGATCTCACATGCTCAGTTCAAAATGTGGAACAAAAGACACATTTGTCACCACAGGGACCTCCTTTAAAAATAACCATAAATACCATATTCCCAAATGTCCTTTGCTCAATAAATAACAAAATTAGCTTTGAAAGGACAAAAATATATTTCACTAATTTCAGGCTCGGTTAAAAGTGGGGACCACTCAAGACTCTCGACAGCAAATTTGAAGGTATCCAAAATTCTTTCTCTCATCTTACCTCTGTCATCAGATCTGTGAGGTTTTTCAGTTTTTGTCCCATGAGTCCTTTCCTCTTGATGGAGCTGGTCAGACAAAAAGTCTAACTGTGGAACGAACCGGGACTGGAGTGGGAGGGTTGTAATTTTTAAACTCCGTGATTTATCTGGAAAGACAAAAATGGTAAATGTTAACATTTTCAAAATTGCAATAAAGGTGAATAGAACAGTAATTACTGTATAAACCAAGTTAGAAAAATCTAACAATGATACAGTAATTTTGTCAATAATAGAGAAGCAGTCTGCGATTATCTCGTGTTCTCTGTGGTCCAATCATTGATGAGGCACCACCACATGTGGCGTATCTAAACTCTTGTGTTTTATTTCTTGTGGTTATGAGTTGTAATTTCTTGGCGAACATGAGAGCGATGGCAAAAATCCACACAGCGCACCAGCACCAGAGTCAAAATGGAGGCTTGGTTAGCACACAGAGAAGCAACTTTCTGAACTGGGTGAACAGTGTTAACTTTTACCTCTGGACTGAGCAGAGCGTGGTGTCGTCTCCTCTCGTCATGGATGGAGCTCAGCGTCAGCAGCTGGTGTACCACACTGTAATGACAGTATCGTGACATAAACGGAGTTCTGCTGTGTGCACTCTTAATCCAGTCCATGTCCAGTTAGCACAATACATTCTAAAATTAAATTAATGAATTAATTAAACATAACAGCTAAGTTACTAAATTTAGTAACACTCAAAAGGTTGATTTGTACACTTAAAAGTAGCAGGTGGAGCTGTTGCACCTAACATTACACCTGTTTAGTTAACATTAACTTTGACTTGGTTTGTTCCAATAGTTCTCAACTTACAAATGTTAACAGCTTAATTTTCTAACGTAGTAACGTTGCATTCTTAGGACCAAATAAAACAAGTTTACCTTTAGAAATCACGAGGACTCCAGGAACGAACTTAAACCAGTCGGAAAGTCCCAAAATACAGCAAACAGAAGGAAAAAATGGCTGCTGCAGCTTCTTCTGTTAAACGTTTTTCCCGGTCACAGGAAGGGGAGGAGTTATTTTTTGAAAAGTGGGGTGTGGCTTCACTGGCAGCATAACTTTTTTATGCAGAGCTGCCGTGATTACAACATGCAGGTTTAGCATCGATGGGATTTATTCCGCTGTTTTATGACAAAGTCATGCTCAAAGAAGATCTTAAATAAAATATGAAATGGTAGCATGATTTTCATTTACAAAACGAGCAACCCCCTATTTTCCGTTTTTTCAGTGCACTTATAGTCATGTTTTGTCATTTTTATTCGCGTTTTGGTGCAGTGAGTTACTTTTGAACACATTTTTATCGCTTTTGGTCATGATTTTGCAGTTTTTATTCAAATCAAAGCAAGACATTTTGTTTGTGGAAAAAATGATTGCAAAAAATTGCATCCTTTGCGATTTGCTAATTGCATCCATTAAAAGTGTGATTTTTTTTGTCAATTTGGGACCAGCCCTGGTCCTAAGAGTCATAATGTCATCTGTTCAGAGGCTTCAGAGGCTAAACAACAGGAGAAAAAGTGTGTTTGAACAGACAGCTGCATTAAAGAGACAGTGAATCACGATATGACGATTTCACAAAAATAGCACATTGTCACAGCGACGAGTTCATGATTCGATTTTTATCACCATATTACCCAGCTCTATTTAAAGGACACATATTCTGCAAAAGTGACTCTTTTTTAAACTTTTAATCCTGTTCTAACAAGGCTCCATTATCAAAAACATACCTGAAGTTGCATTCAGCTGCATTCACGCTGTTTTGAGGAATGTTCATTAGAAAATCTTCTCCTCTCCAAGCGTCAAAAGCACTTCCTGCTGAACTCCCTTGATCAATGATGATTTTAAGATTTCAGACATACTTTATCTGACAATCTTTTGCTGTTTTTAGTCCTTAAATCCTCACCAGACTTGTTCTGAGCATTTCTGCCATCTAAACATGATCACTGCTACAACTAGCCTGACTTAAGTGCTAACATAACTAATTTGTGTATAGCGCTAGGCGCCATCTGCTGGCTAGATGCACTCACTAAGTGTCATTACACACAACAGAGAAATCCTTTCATTTAATCCATAATAAACATTTTTTTGTTTCAAAACATGAGATTAAAACATGAACTAAAACATGAGACTAAAAATAATATGAAAAATGCATAATATTTTTCCTGTAATACATCTTAATAATTTATGCAAAAATTGATTCTCTGTGTGGCCTTGTACTGTATGTCCTTTAACACGTTCTTTTTCCAAATACTTATGGGTACAACTAAACTGACATAAAACAATGTAATCTATGTATCTATTTCATTCTGTATTTATAATTAGAAAATATGTATCTCCAGGAAGCGAAAAAAATCTCACGTCGCTGATTCAATGAACAGCACAGCCCTGTTTCCAAACACCACTGATCACACTCTTCAACCTTCATCTTGGTGCAGGAATCTTGTTGCCTTAAAGCTGCACTACGGCACTTTTCTAATCCAAATCCAGGTCCACCACCTACTCATCTCCATGATGATCCAGATGTTATTGCTGTGCTTGGAATGTATCACAGTATGGCATTAAACCATCTTATAACTATCTATCATGGAGACAGGGTAATGACCAAGTTACAGGTCAGATCTGCGGAAGGGCGACCAAGTTGAAATGTCTATTATAATGATACTAAATTTGATGATACAGTATTGATATTGTTGGCTGTAGTATCAAGATCCCTGAGAGTATTTTTGATGTGTTTTACAAAATCCTTTTGTGCCAGAGCTAATATTGTGTTGATTGTTCAGAGAAAGAAAACCTGTTGCGACACACATATGTATATATTTGTCTTGATGATTAAAATGGGTGTATTTCATGCAGGTCATGGTTTAACCAAGAAATACTGCTGTTAAAATGTATTTGGTTCTATAAAAGTGACATATTGCAGAATTATGTGCAATATATCGATTATGGCATGTACCGTAAAATCGGGATATTATTGTTTCATGAGTCGTGTGTCGTGCAGCATATTGAACTGTGAGGAGCCCTGTGAGTCCCAGGCCTGGTAATGCATGTTTTTTTTTAAGAAATGCATTTCCAGGCAAAGCAATAACATCTCCATGGAGACAAGCAGGTGATGGAAGACCTGCCTCCAGAAAAGTGACACACTGTACCTTTATGACACAGCTGCAAGAATGCAGTGCCTATGGGAATCAAACTGCCACCCTTTGAGTTTTTGAGGACTGGACCCTGTTTTCATATATTGATTATAAAAAGCAATGCCTAACTAGTGGCATGTTATAGAACTAACAGTATTTATTCCAGTGCAGTGTGTATCCACAGCACAAAACGTGCTTCTGTCACTTTCCAGCTGCCCATCAACACTACAGCCCTGTCTGCATCTTTGAATCCACATGGAGCAGGTTTACAAAACAGCAATCTTTCACAAGTGTAATACTTCAAAGATTAGTAACTGACTGTCCAAAACCAACACTGAGAAATGAATTCATAGTCGTGTTGCATCAAGGATTGACTATTGTAATACACTGCTGCCTGGGAGCCCAAACAGCTGCTTAAAAATCCTCCAGCTGATCCAAAACACAGCAGCAAGACTTCTAATGCGCACCAACAGAAAGGACCACAGAACCCCCTGCTCGCCTCTCTGGCTCCCTGTCAAAACAAGTAGCCATTTAAAATCCATGCAGTTGACTTGTACAAAGATGTTAATAATCTTACCTTCCTACAATAACGTCCTCCTTGTCGCACACATAAGGCTTCAGTCCCAGTCAGAGCACAGGTCTAAAGCTGGTCCCCTGAAAGAGCCCTGTAGAGCCAGGGCCTTGTATTTATGCAGCAACAGCATTTCTGTTTGAGAATCGATTTTAAATCAAGAATATTTGACACTACATTGGGTCAGCTTTTATAAAACTGTTTGTAAAATTCCCTACATCAGTTCATGCCTTTCAATGATATCTTAATTCTACATGTGTAATCTGCTCCTAAAAATGTTTTATTCTTTGACTGAATCCACTTCATCCATCGATTTCTCAGGGACATTATAACTTCAAAGGCCGTTTTCTCCAAATGCATTTTCTCCCACAAAGACATAAAGATCAGCCTTAAAGCAGCACTTATAAACCTGGACTTAACAAGATTCTGACGGATTGAACAGGAGGATTTGTTCAGATCTAATTCTAATTCCATAAATGAGGCAATTTTTTTTTAAAGTTGTTGTTTTTTTGTTTGTTTTTTTATTATTGTATGTCAACAATATGAAGCAAGACATTTAAACCTGGCTGTGCCCATTTTTCAGGTTTATATATGACCTGAGTATGTGAAAGATAAAATATCTAAAAGCTACATGAAAACATTAAATTATGAAAAACTTGTAATACATTTTTTCTTACATGTATGGGAGTTAATTACAATAATACATGACAAGATTTTTTTCCAATTTACCTGCAGTTTCTCGCCTTTATTACATTTATTCATCTACTGATGTCATGTGTGTGTTAAATGTTTATTATGTGCTGAACTTTGAGGTGCATCAAATGTATGAAAGGAGCTACATGTGCAACATTGACTGATATATTGCCCTGCCACTGTGATGTGTGATGGTTCACAATATAAAAATCTCTTCCAATTTCAATTCACAACAAATGTATGTCCTGTATTTTATCCATGCCAATGATAACATAACGATGGTAGTCACAAACGTATTCTGTGAGCACAGTATTTTCTGCTCCAAATAGAGCCATCATTCCCGTGACTGTGGACGAGCGGGCTGTGACAAAAGCAGCCCCTCCAGCCCATAAGTATGAGTAATGACACGGCCATATTCATGTTTAAGACACAGTTGGGCTTGGACACACTGGTGTGTCACATGTGAGTGAACAGAACATATACCCCAGCGTGCGGCGGAGCGGAGGCTCTATTTTTATCCTGCTGGAGGCGCTCCTGATTACGCCATCTCCGGGACAATCACACACCACGGGGTTCAGTCTCCAATCAGACTAATGAGTTAATGGTGTTCCATGGAGACCCAGCTCAACCAGTTCAGCTCAAGTGTTGCTTCAAACAGGAAGGTGGCATTTCCTACTCGCTCCTACTTCCTGTCACCTGTATGTTCCTGTCAGCCAATCAAAACACAACCAGTCTGCACTGCAGCTGCAGAAATGTCAGCCACATAACTGATGAAGAATGGGAACATTACAGCCTTTCAATAGAGAAATTCAGGTGGAAAAATTCATCACGGTATTTTCTAACACCATAGACATGTTCCACTGGCCCTGGTTTCCTCTGTAGCGGTTTCTGCATTTATTTCTCTTCTCTGCAAAGCCTTCACGCAGCATTTTAACCTCTCTATATGCAATGCAATGGCTTTGGATTCAACAGGAAACATCAGCTGCAACGTGCTAGCTTTGTTTTGCTAAGCATGTGGCTTGACAGATAAGTTAGCGTCAGTGAAAACGGTGCTTTCTCACAACATCAAGTCAGATCAGCATTTGGTGAGAAATGATTCTTTTCTGTTTCCGCTTTTTTCTTCTTGTTTTGGCTTGAGTCTGTGCTGTCTCTTCTCCAATCATCTGCTGCGGTGTGGAGCTCCTCCTGAGCTAAAGCCCACCTGGAGACCAAGAGAGCCAGTTCGCTTTGGAAGTTCAGCTCAATTTCATCTCAGGATACAGAGAGAACTACATGATCCTTTGCTCCATTTCAGTCCAGTATAGAAATAACTGTTATTAAGCACTTTTATATCATACGTTTTTGGAATGTGACAGTTATGATTCGGCATTTTCAAGGCATTTTAAAAGGAAAAAAGTATAATCTCTACAAAACATCATAAGCCTGAGATGCATAATGTGATAATATTATCATGGTACGTGAGATCATTACATCCCTGAAGTACTAACCAGTGGACACAGTCTCTGCCGTCTATTATAGGAAATGGCAATAGAGCCTGAAGAAATGTGTTAATGGAAGTCGTGTAATCTGCGTCTCTAACAGATGTTTCCCATATTTTACACCAAAACAGCCGTGTCTGTGAGGACAGGATAAAGCTGTCAGTTTGTCTAATTACACCCCAACAACTGCAATCAAGCTTTACATTGTAATTACCGCACAATCATCAATCAACAGGGATCATCCTGCTTTTATACTTTGTTCAAACTAACATTTGCAACTCTATATTGCACTTTTTCAGGGCTGGTACTAGCTTTGTGGGACCTTGTGCAAAATGCTGTTCCTGGGCCAATTTTTGCGAAACTACAATGAAGCTCATTAGGCCTCTGATGATCCACGGACATGCTTCAATCTGATTAAATTCAGGAACAAAAATGAACATCAATTACAAACATATGCACGCTCTAACTCTAACACATATACAGCCATTTCTTAGATTGACTGACTCCTATCTGAGCATGCATGCCTTTCCAAAATAACTTGCTTATCGCTAGAAACAGCTTTGCCATAATTAGATTTTTCTT
The DNA here is from genome assembly GCA_019453435.1 of Rhinogobius similis. Taxonomy (NCBI): domain Eukaryota; kingdom Metazoa; phylum Chordata; class Actinopteri; order Gobiiformes; family Gobiidae; genus Rhinogobius; species Rhinogobius similis. The sequence continues at coordinate 37,657,269 of CM033628.1, forward strand.
CATAGTATTATTACGTTGAATTGTAGTATTATTACTTCTTTCTCTGCTCTAACACTTCTGAGCACACAATAGCTGCACAATATGCTCCACACAAAGGTCAAATTATGATGTACGCCGACCTCCAACTCTACTCAGTGCTGTTTCTTACTTAACATCAGTGATATTTCGTTTGGCTCCATAAACAGATAAATGCGATACTGCGTTCAGTGTTCAGGGCACTCATTTAAAGAATGCATGTGTAGGTAAAACGACTGGAGGCCACAGAGGAGTAGATCAGCTGCACAGTGAAGGGGTTGGAGGGCTAAAAGGATCAGGAGAGGTCTATTGAAAGTTGAGTGTTACAACGACGGATGAGCATTTTCATTGCAGCTCAAACAACTCAAACATTCTGTATGCCATAATTATGTGACATTTTCTGAAACCACATTGGAAAAAGCACAGTGTAACAGTAAAACAACATTAATTAATAAACACCGGGCACAATATAGACAGGGGTGCAGGGGCAGAGTGGCTAGAGCTTCTGCCTCTCAACCAGGAGATCGTGGGTTCGATTCTCAGACCAGACCACCATCACACGATCTCTCTGGGTGGAGTCTGCATGTCCTCCCCGTGTTACTGTGGGTTCTCTCCGGGTTCTCCAGCTTCCTCCCACCATCCAAAGACATGACTGTGTTCAGGTTAATTGGTAACTCTAAATTGCCCGCAGTGAGTGAATGGTTGCCTGTCAATGTCAGACAGGGTGTACCCTGCCTAAGGCCCAAAGTCACTGGGATAGGTAGCGGTAGAAAGTGAATGAATTAATTAATAAACAATGGACTTATGTTATAAAACACTAAAAGCACCAAGAAACATTTTGGTACTCTGAAATAAGCAAGCTAAAAAGATTAAGTTGCTAAAAAGAGGTCTGGCTGTTAAGTTACCGAAAAACACAATAATACAGCTAGCAAGAAGACTACTGCAAGTTTTTAGTGAATTCTACACATTTATGCAAAAAAAAAGCCACTGACGAGCCTCCCTTAAAATGCTGCATATTGTTTGATACTAAAAACCTCAACAAATACCTTTAAAGATACATTTTGGTACATTTGTGTTAGATTACAAAAATACCGTCTACTTGTTACTGGGATACTCCAAAAAATATCAACAAATTTTTGCCACTATCACCCACCCCTAATGAAAACACAAAGTTTTATTGTGGCGAGACACTGCAGGCAAAACTCACTTTTTGGTTTGTTGGTCAATGTTCTCTCTTAACATTTGAAGCTTTCACAATGAGTATTAAATCTTCTCCTAAAGATGTTTTATTATTTTAATGAATCCACGTCATCCATAGATTTCACTGGGACATTGTAACTTCAAAAGGCCGTTTCTCCGAGTGCATTTTTCTTCCACTAAAGTGGCTCGTACACACCAAACTGTACAATCTGGGACTGAACAAGACTGTGACTGTGAGGGATGCACCGATACTGATACTGGTATCGAATATTGGTGTTGATACTGAAAAAAATTGTTGAATCAGGTATCGGCTCCAAATGATCAGTTCAGTCGATATCCTGATTGGGCCTTTAAATTGATTTAATAAGACTATTTACTGGCCCTTGTTGGTCCAGAACATTTCATGATGTTATTTGTACAAAGTTGTTCTGTGGTTAGTAGAAGGATAAAGAACAGTTACACAACCAATTTGGATTTGTTTTGTCATAAATTCTGGTTTAAGGAAATATTTTTTACTCTCCTCAGATTGATATTGGTTGGTTGCTATCAGTATTGGAACTGAAAAAAACTGGATTGGTGCATCCCTAATTGTAACATATTGTATTGGGGGATTTGTTGACATGTCACGACATGACAGTTCTAAACCTGATTTATTAAAGTTTTAACTAAAAATAAAGTTGAGGTAAAATTTGAATTTTTACACAAATTTTCCAAAAGGTTTTTTAAGAGCAGGCTCAAGACCCATCTGTTCAGCTTAGCTTTTGATTAATATTTATTATTTACTCTGCATTTATTATATTGATTTAATTTCTTAGTTATTATTGTTTTTTTTATTTCAGGTTTTAGTCTTTGTGTTTTTACTTTTAACTTTAGGTCAAAGTTTTTACATATATCTTTTAACTCATTTACTTCCTTTTATCCATTTTAGATTCTCCAGTGTTTCCTCCACTTTGCTACAAAATGTAGCACTTTGTGTTACATTTTTGTATGAAAAGCACTTTATAAAGAAAGTTTGATTGATTGATTGATTGATTGATTGATTGATTGATTGATTGATTGAAAGTACTAAATAAGCACCCCAAAATCCCCTCTGTAAATGTATCTAACATGTCAACAAAATGAAGCAAGAAATTTAAACTGTCCATTTTTCATATTTATAAGCCCCAAATGTGTGCACTGTTGACTATTTATTTTTGTATGAAAATGTTACACAGTGGTGCTTTGTGATGGTGCAGGGGCTGGGAACGTTGGACATGTGTGGTTGCTACCACTGCAACCACGCCCTCTACCTCTCTCTCCTCATTTCACGCTGTAGCTGCCCTGTCAAATAAAGCCTTCGGGCCAGAAAATTCAACAAACATTACACATTTCTTACATTTTTATGAGTAAACTACAGTTTCAAATTGACATTTCTAAAGTCACTTAGTCACCTGCAGTGTCTCACCTTAAACAAAACTCGATATATTTTCCCAAATCATTCAGCGCTGCATTGCATTGTAAGCTCATTGGTCAAGGTCATCATACTGTACCTCCGAGCATCTGCTGAGGCACTGAGAGAATAAGGAGCTACAATCAGCAGTTATACCACAGCCAGGTTTGTTGTTGCATCAGAAGCCAGAGGACAGAGTGCCCGTTGTGCCCTCTCTTTACCCTCCTCCCTCTCTCCCTCCGCCTCTGTCGTGTTTCTGCATTGTTCCTCGTCTCACCTGAAGGCTTCGATGAGCCGCTCCACCTTCTGCGCCTCCCCCTGGACACGCACGTGGGCCTGGAACTTCCTCAGCGCCTCATCCAGTTCCATGCCAGAGAAGTCCATTTCGTCCACCACACAGCTAAGGAGAGAGAGAGCAGAGTGAGGCTGAGGAGCCAGGCTTCGTACACATCATTAGTGCTGGATACTTTACAAGAACCTGAACAGACTCACATTTAGACCGATCATGCTGTATTATTATAGTGTCCATCTTTGATAATACAAAACACCATAAACATGATTTGGAAAGGTCTGACTCAAGAGCATGTCATGGTTTCAATTATTAACAAAGTAGAGTTGTTTAATCTGTACAAATCATCAAACAGGATTGAAAAAGATACTCTGGATGATGTTGCAAAGCGTGTAACCACCGATTGACTTTCTTGCATAAATTCTGCCAAGAAATTTACTGTTGTTAATAGAGGACACTATTAGTCACACATATTGCTCATATAATAGAGATAAGATATAACTTGTTAAACTTTGAAAATATGATTCTCTATTCTGAAATGCGTCTACTTTATAAAATTCTTCATAATGCAGCTCCACCTCCCTTAAGAGGCTTTTTTCAGTTACGATCAGAGCAGATGACTAGAACATCTCGCTCAACTCTAAATTATGATCTGACCGTTCCCCTTAAATGTTCAGTGATGGGACAATCCGCTTTCTCATTCACTGCAGCAAAAAACTGGAACACACTTCCAGCTGAGTTAAAAACATGTTCAAACTCTCTGTCCTTCTCACATGGGCTGAGACAATGGCTTTTGAGCAGACAGGCCTGTCCACATTAGGCTTTTGTAAACACTCTGACTGATTTTAGAAGACATGATGACTATGATTTTAAATGAATGTATCTTGGAGCATCGTGTTAAGGATGGGATTCATATCTTTAGCATTTTGTGTGATAATTGTATTTATGAATTGGTTATTTAATTTAAAGATTTTATGATGAATTTGATCATTGTAATTTTGGAAGGTTTTGTTATTGATAAATTATGAATTGTATTCTAAAGTGCTGCTAATAATGATGAACTATTGTATTTTATTTGTATTTTAGTAGAATCTCTGCCGATGATTTGTTTATTTATTTGGTGTGTAACGGGTGCTACTTTGTAAACAAATCTTGTTTGTCGTCGTTTATTTAAAACCTGCCCAAGGACTACAGATGGAAAGTAGCTTGTAGCTAAATCTGGCGCAGAGCATCTCTTCTCATTGAGTTTAATGTTATCTGTGCACTGTCCTTGTTTTAAATAAATAAATAAATAAATAAAATAAATAATGCCGTTATCATATGCAACTATTGAGCCTAAATGTTAGAATTTTGATTAAACAAATCCTGTTGTGGTTTGTAGACAACAGCGTTCACTCATTCTCAGTGATGGGAAGAATAAGATAAGATAAGATAAGAGATCCTTTATTTGTCCCACAATGGGGAAATTCCACTGTTGCAACACACACAGAATACTTTAACATGAAATATAACTACTATATTCATATTAATGCTATAATACTTGCATTTTGGTGCTCAATATTGTGGTATTTTACTTTGACATCCAACGTATATGTGATGATTTTTGTTATACAATATTTTCATCTCTGTTCCAGTAATCAAACAATCTTGAAAATACAAAATGCTGAAATTAAGCTAAATATAACCAAATATAGTTTCCAACACAACTCATTCTTGCTTTAAATGAAATAATTCATTCACCCCAATACCTCTCCAGTTGCTTTATCATATGATCATTTATGAAAACCTTTAGTGACAGTTGTCTGTCCGGTCTAAAAATATAAAGCGTGTGCATGAGTTGTCCACATTAGCTGCTACAACAACCATGAGTGTCCAGTGCTTATGGCAACACTCCCTTCTGCTCCTACCTCCATTTTCAAAAGCACTGACCTGGAAGTCACACATAGCGACTGTGTGTTCACCACCGCACTTGCTCTGATGCAGAGCGAGATGAGAGGAACAGAAAAGGCTGCGTGAATAGACAAAATAATGACATGCAGCGTGCGAGGTGACAAGAGGCTGGTATGAAAGCCTCAGCCAATTACACATGTACAGAGGGAAGAGTGCAGGAGAGCGGTGTGCAGCAGTGTTGGAGAGCGGTGTGCAGCAGTGTGTTCAGCTCTGACCTACTTCTCCAGGCTCTGCAGTAGGCTCAGAGGAGAGAGGCTCTAGAACACAGTATGGCTTTAAAGGCTGACTGTCAAAAGCACACAGCTAATGCATGTTTTTAGACACTGCTGCTTTATTTAGCCCTTCATTTATTTATGTCAACTGTGTGTGTGGCTTATGGGACCAGGACAGTGTTCGGTTGGTTCATGAGTGGTTAAATGTGAGAAAACTGTTTTACATGTTTGAATTCAAATCTAATTATTTTTGTACAGCCCAAAATCATAACAACAGTTGTCTTGCAATGGTCGGTTGGTTTTGATTATTAGGTTCTTGATGTAAATGTGCAATATTATCTTAACTCAGCTGTTTATAGTCTTTTTGACCATGTTTGTTTGTAGTTTCCTAATTAATAACATACCAAATACTACTTTTCAGACAAACATTCAGATGTGGGCTCCCTGTTTTCACACATTACTCACACTGATCCTGATCACTTCTGTGCTGAAATGGCCTTGAACAGTGAAGCATCTATCTGCTTGAAGCATCTATTATGTTGACAAAAGCCATGCTCTCATCAGCTGCCGCTCCCATTACGCACGAAGTGCGCAGTGCATACGGCATCAAGTGCTCTGAGGGACACCCGCTTGTTCATACTACTGTCTTTGTGCAGCAGCTGCAATGGGAATACGGCCTACAGTAGCACCCACTTTGGCTTTCTCCAGATAAACTAAACTCTCCACAATGTGAATGTTTAAGATGTGCAAGGGCATCTAAAACATTCTGAACGAGCAGTTCGTACACACGGAGGTCCACACCAGTGCAAGTGAAACATTTTCCTCACTTATATTGGTGCTTTATATTTAAATAAATTATTGGGTCTATAGACTATTAAAGTGAGCCAATATTGTGTTTTTAAAGCCTTATTATGTTTAATCAATAATTTAAAAAAGCACATTGACAATAAAAGATATTAATATACAATGCCCGGCCAAAAAAAAAGAAAAAAAGGTCAAACGCATTAATATTTGGTTATCTTTGATTACAGCACAGATAGGCTGTGCCATTGTTTAAATACGCTTCTGCAAGGTCAAACTTGTATTTAAACCCAGTGTTTCATTAGTTTTTCACCAAATTCTCTCAAAGGGGTTAAGATCCCCACAGACTTGTACAGTAGACACTTGGCATGATGGGAGCATTATGTCACCTGCCTCTCCGACCACAGTTTCTCCTCCAAGATGATGGTTTCCCACAATCCCTCCAACTTTTAATGATGCGTTGCCAATGCCAATGTGAATAATTTCTCCTTAGTTGTTTTCTCTAATTGATATCAATAAATGTATTCTTCTCAAACACACTGACATGTTTTCCATGACTACAGGATATGTCTCTCCACATTTGTTACAGAAATGAGAAGCCACTCACTGGGTTTAAGTACCGTGTTGCAGCTGAAAGATAATCACCCATACAGCAATTATCCAATAGGAGGCTCATACTTATTTGTTTAGGTGAATCCAGGTGGAGACTTTTTTTGGCCAGGCAGTGTATTATATTGATAAACAAAAAGATGTGGGCATCTCTGATCTGATTTATAAAAGTGTTATTTCAGACGTTATGATAAAATAGTTAGTCTGTAGTGTTTTCTGGAAAGTCTGTCCTCAGCGCAGAGCGAGAAGAGCAGAGAAAAAAGAAAATGAAAGTTGTGTGTGATCGCTGGAGCAGGAAAACACAATAAACTGAGTAATGAGCAGAATACTTGAAATGTATTCCGTTACAAAATACTGTAGACATGGTTTGAAAAGTATTTTGTAACATGTTCCGTTACATTGCCAGATTTAGGTACTGTATTCTGAATACTTAGAATACTTTTTATGATAGCACTCTGCTCGCTTATTCTTTAAGTTTTGAAGCAAAAGGCAGTGATGAACCGCGCTCATGGGACCTGGGCCATTATATTGCGCTGAAGGCAGGGCCAACAAACCAGAGTCCAATGTGTGTGGAACATGCACCGCGCTGTACACAGCCGCTGTTGTACAGAGCTTCACCCAGAAGTTAAACTACGCTTACAATCTTTTGATTCACTGTAGTCTGTCCACACACTTCTGCGCACAGGGCATCAGCTGATCAACATGATCAGACTAGAGCACACAAGCTGAGTTTCCAGTGTGCGTTTGAACTGTATCGATCTGCTCCGAATGTTGAAAAAAAAATAATTGCATCGAGGGTTTTCCATTAAATTATGAATTAGATCAGGCAGTCAGACCAAAACACTTCAGTTCCGAGTCCCCCTCGTGTCCTGTCAGAGCAGCGGCCCACACAGCAACACAGCAGCAGAAGAATGAATAACACTGGGCAGTGTGCACCTCGTGTGTGTATGTGTGTGTGTGTGTGTGTGTGTGTATGTGTGTGAGTGTGTATGAGTGTGTATATGTGTGTGTGTGTATATGTGTGTGCTTGTGTGTACGTGTGTGGTGCGTGTATGTGTGTGAGTGTATGTGTGTGAGGGTGTATGAGTGTGTATATGTGCGTGTATGTGTGTATATGTGTGTATATGTGTGCGTGTGTGTGTGTGCGTGTGTGTGCGTGTGTGCGAGTGTGTGAGAGTGTGCGTGTGTGCGTGTGTGTGTGTGTGTGTGCGTGCGCGTGTGTGTGTGTGTGTGTGTGTGTGTGTGCGCGCGCGCGTGTGTGTATGAGTGTGACATGAGTGTGTGAGTGTGTGTCTGATGGCTCTCACTGTGTGATGAACAGAGCAGGTGGAGACACGAGGAGAGCTCAGGTGGATGTATCACAGGACAGAGCTTTAAACCCTGGGAGTAGAAGAGGGCAAACACTGGTGAATGGACTGTTGAACTAACTTTATGAATGAATGCACTGTGAGAAGTGGGCGGAACCACAGCACATCCTCCAGTGAGATGTTTGGTGTTGTACATTTGTCCCTCTGAACAATTTTCCCAATGCATTATTATAGGTCTATTCCAAAGAGGCTTTATGAAAGATAAAGGCTGACTCTGCACTGAAACAGCCTGATTCTTCAAGGCACCGCTGAGGGCTGGAGGTTACATTACAGCCTTCAGAGCGATTTGTATTTTTTACACTTCGGAGGGGGCATGGGGACATACCACTGAGTGTTTCTGACTTAGGGCACACAAATGGCCAGCAGCGGCCCTGCATCAGCTTCATTCCAACTGTAGCTGGCAGCGGGCGAGCATAAAGCACGCGTTCCTTCAAAGCATAACAAACAGTCATTCATTCTTCTGCTGACAACATTTATGATTTGTTGGTCCTTGTTTTTTATGAGTATCTCTTCAACAGTGATGAGGTTGTAAAGACTGTGGGTGGACACTTGCTGTCAAGTGCTTTGAGTGCAAATGTAAGACAAGCAATGAACATAAGTACTGTATACTGCAAAGCATTGCCCAAAAATGTCTGAACACGTGGCTCTACCATCTCAACATAACCAGTATATGTGTTGAGACACACCACCATTCAAGCCATGTTTCAAAGGTCTTTTAATGAGTGTGTCTCTATACTAGGGGGCCTAGCCCCGGGACCAGAGGCAGAGTCTGCTACAGGGCCACCTGACATCACACTAGCATAACAAACGTTTTCTAAATAAATCAAATCTATATCATACTTTTTAATCATGGCCGATTTCAGCAATTCACAAAAAGGTGAGTAATTCCAAGTTTGTGGCTGTGAGATGTCATTAATTATGGGTAAAGTATTGCAATACTTATCAATTATTGTACATTGCAATATATTGAAATGGCAATACATACTGTATAGGGCCCAATGTAACATGATTGTATCGCATGGTGACAAAAGTGTATCATTCCAGCTCTTTGAGCAAGACCATTAGTACCTCACACCTGGATTAGATGGACCAGTACAGTTCACTTAAGACAGAGGAAACATGTCATAAGTCACAGGAAATACTCTGACTGACATACATACAGTATAGAGCCATTTAAATTCAACAATGAATCTCCATGCACTCATGTCTGCCCCTGTCCTCTTTCACCTCAGACAGCTCCTCTTTTCATCTCCAGACTGCTCTCTTCTGTCACCCTGCCTTAGTAAAAACAAGCTCAGTCTGACGTGCCCAGATCTTGCGCTGCCCACTTTATTTCCTTAGTGCCACTGTCTCTGTATGTCTGGTGCTACAGTTATATTGTTCAGATGTTTTATGGAGTGTTCTTCAGAGTTTGGCCCATAGTTTTCCAGGTCATAAACAGCAGTCATATCAGTGGAAACATCAACACGTGCGGGTAATATCCTTCAGCAAAGTCGTGTCTGGTGTACTCTTGTTGTGATGGTGCATTCAGGGCGAAAGGGGAAAGTGAGTGAGAACATTAACAGGGATGTAACATAATTAGTGAGGCCTTGATATCAAAACATCTCATAATCGCTCACAATTTGAACACTCAAGACTCTCCAAAAGTGATTTTTGGTTATTGGGGGCCAGTGGGACGTATTGGAGCAGTGGGACTGGGACTTTGGACTGGAGTTGGAATGGACATTGGGCTGTTTGATCACTTTATTCTTCTCGACGTCTTTGTGTCTGTATTTGGCACAATACAACTCTTAAACTCAGTGTTTGCTCTTGTAGTTGTTGAAAAGCGGGAGAAAGAGCAGCTCTGACACAGAATGAATGGACTGTGCTCCACGGAGGTCTGAAAGTGGGTGTTCCCTCAGATGCTGACTACATCTATAATTGTTCATGCCCCTTATGGGTCATCTAACTCCTCTTAGCAAAGTCCTAATGTTTTCTTTGTTTTGATTTTGTTGAAAGAATTACATTTTCTTTAGCTATGGAACCTACCTGGACGTGAGGGATTATGCAGATATAGAACAACACAGTTCTTGCTGGAGGAGACTGTATGAACAGTAGGCACCAGGAGCCAGTGAGACAGGGCAGTGTCGTGTCTCCCAGAGTTTGTTTGCTGCCTCATGCACATGTGCAGAACACACTCTGAGTTGTGGTGGATCACGATTACACCTGATTGAACTTGATTTCTTTTTATAGTCAGTAAGAGGAGACGAGGAATGACAGAGCTGTCCTCGATTATGTCAGATGTGGTTTTGGTCTGGAATGGCTTTTCCAATAAGGCCTTTATACGTTTTCAAAAATGCATTTTTGGTTGCAGTAGTGTATCGTGAAAGGCCATCCAGTCATGCTTTTGAAACCACATTTTACAATACAGACCATGAAATCCAATTATTATTATCTCTGAAGTCACATAACCTTTAAAGAAAAATTTTCCTCATTGGACTAGAGGACACTTCTGAGGAAGGCCTGGAGTTTAGCAGCCGAAATGGAAAAGGATACTTTGACATTGTCTCCAGAAAACTGGAGGCTAAAGAGGAAACTGAAAATCTTTGCAGTGGATTTTTTTCTTTTTACGTCCTATGTGGGGAAATAGTGAGAAAAGACTTACTCGAGTACATCTCTGTTGAACTGTAGCTTGGCGTTACCCAAGAACTCCCCGATCATCTGCCGGCTCAGGCCCTTCCTCTGCAGCAGGAAGTGAGCCACGCCAATGGCCGTGTCCGGGACGAAGCCACGTGTGATGAGGAAGTGGATGCCCCTCTCCGGGTTTCTGCGCCAAGAAAAAGAAAGAAGGCAGAGTGAGACCACAAGAGCACCACAGAAGATCTAGGTCGGATTTCTTAAATAGTCCTTTACTTGGGTTTGGTTTAGGCTGGGGAGTAGGTATTAAGGGTAATGTTAGGGTTGGGATAAGGAACAGGGCCATCAGGGCAGACTCACATCTGTCATATTTATAGTTTTCAAAGTATTCAATAATGAGATTAAACAGTCAAACACAGAGTTTCCAGTAATTCACATTATTACCAACACCACTCTAACACCATTCACAGATATGGTTCAGGGCTATGGCACTGGGAGCAAATGCTTCCTCTAATACTTATGATTTAATAATAATAATAAATAATAATAATTGTTATTATTATTGTTGTTGTTATTGTTGTTGTTATTATTATTATTATTATTATTATTATGCCTTACACTTGTAATGTGTTTTACAGTCTTTTCAAAGTCTCGCAAAGCGCTACACTGTTGTTATTATTCTTTCACTCCACACTCAGTGATGGTAAGCCACTTAAGTGGCCACAGCTGCCCTGGGGCAGATCGATGGAAGCCAGGCTGCTAATTTGAGGCATAAATCATTCACGCACACTAGACAATTTGGGTGAAGTGTCTTGCCTCAGGACACAACCACATTTCCTCCAGTTGCCCTACTGTGGCACCTGGTGTTCCGGTGGTCTCCATCCAAGTACTAACCAGTCCCGATTTGTTTAGCTTCCGTGATCTGACGAGATCGGGTATAGACAAGCAGGTGTCATTCTTTAACATTCACCTTCAAGAAATTCAACATTCTTACAACCAATCTGGACCTTCCCAATTCTCCGAGCTTCTTAATTTAATGAATGAATGAAAAAAACAGACAACACTAATTCATTGCCAATTTCGAAATGGCAACAGGACCTTGAATTTGCTCCCCATGCCAACTTCTGGCCCCAAGTTTGAAAAAATATATATTCAGTGACATAATCCATAATACCTAAACTACAACTCATACATTTCAAGGTTCTTCACAGATAGCACTACACAGGCCACATTCTCCAGGGCCATATGCTCACACTGCATACCAGGAAATAGAGACAACTACCTGCACATTTTTGCACAAATTTGGGCTTTTAAAGGTGGTCCTAAACTTTTGATCAGCTGCAGAACAGCCTATTTCAGTGTAATTGCTATTTTCAATAAAATGTTTACTCAAGCTTTTTTTTTTTTTTGGTCTCACTCCCATTTCTTGTTGCTTATTGAAGCTCTACTTGGAACCTTGTTAAGATCCAACCGTGAAAATGTGACTTTTGCCATTTATTCATCTGGTCTTTAGCTTTTGATCAGGACTCTACCTGTATCTGCTCACCTGATGATTGCAAAAAATAAATAAACGTGATAAAAAAGTTATATATTGAGAATGTATTGCGTGTGGGCCCTGAAGAGAACAATATACGTAAGTACCAAGAGTGCACAGTACTAGTATATGATGCAGATATAGGTAGTACTGGTGAGAATGTGTGGGCCGAGCAGATCGTGTGCCAGTGGTGCACACAGGTTCATTCCTCTCTGTATTCACTGATGATCAGACGTGTCTGAGCCTGAAGCTGCAGTCACACTGCTCCAAGCCTCATGACCTTTACTATGCCTCTTTAGCTCCAGTCAGCTGCCCACACATTGCTTTTCACGGACCACTGATAAATTGCCGCTTTTTTACAAACATTTGATTTATGACATTCTAGGATTTTAAAATATGCCAAGGATGTGAGTTACATTTTGCACTTGCATACCAATTAAGAATATTTATATTTTTTATATTTGTTTAAATTTAATATTATTATTTTTTTCCATAACAAACACAAACAAATGCTGGCATATAAACAATTCTATGGAGAATACAGGACAAAAAATGAAAAAGAGATAACTAGGGTGGTGACTGCATTCTAGTCCAATAGAGTCTCTGCAGGGTAAAGATAATATCATATTTGCATATTGTGATACATTTGTTTATCTTGGATTCATTGATTCTTGTGCTTCTTTTTCCGCTGTGTGATCAGACTAGCACCAGCCCATGCGGCTGCTGCAGTGCTGCAGTCTGAATGGGAGCAGGATGATCTGTTGACAGTGACCAAGGAGATTACAGTTTTTATGTGCAGTTTAGTATTTCATGAAATCATTGGACTGGTTAGTTTTGTTTCAGTAAGTTTGAAAGTGTACCTGGTCACAAGGATTTAAGTGTAGTATAACGTGAGGGTCATTATCTACAACACTATAGCACTTAGGGTGGAAAAAAAAATCCTGAACAAAATATTTGCCCTATGCATCTATTAGTCAAAGCCTGGTGTCCACTGCACATTTCTTTGTTTTTTAAGGTCAATGGAAGTCATACAACAAAAGGTGAGGAGTTAACAAAGACTGTATAAAAATCACTGGACATCCGGAGCCTGCTTCCGCCGCATTCCAAATAGGAAGTATCCATGGAGGCTGTTCTGGCTCCATCAAGTCGAGCTTCCATTCACTTTCTATTGGTACATTGGTGCACTTTACTCTGTAACTGCTTCTGTCAAGCTCACCATCTGGAACTAAATGCTATATAAAGTAGATCGATTTGTGTGTTTAATCTACACGTGCAAAAACAAGTAAGCAATGCACCAATTTCCTGGGCGGCTTGAAAACGACTTTTTAGTCCGTGAAGAACTTATTTTATGTTGAGCTCGTCTGCCCCGTGTAAACTAATACAACGGAAACAAGATGGCAGCGCCCACAGAAACTTCCAGAATCAGGTGAATATGGTCTCTGGACAGTGCACGTGCGATAATTCATACTGTCAGTCGAGACTACCCATAGAACTATAATAAAACCTGGAAGATGAATCCAAGATGGCCGTCCTGTTTATCCCTATGGAGAGTGCTCATTGGCGCATGACCCCAAAAAAGTTTCTTACTTCCGCATTTACTTCCTGATACGGCGGCTGACATCTTTGTTTTACTTCCTGATACGATGGCTGCCATCTTTGTTTTACTTCCTGAAATGATGGCTGCCATCTTTGCTTTAGGGCGCCACGTGACGACAATCCCCCACTTCATATAAAAACGGTAATTTCGGTGATTTTAGAAACGGTAGAAAAGAACATTTCCTTCTATTTTATTTAAATACAGATAATAATTCAGTACTGTCTGCAATTATAATTAGCAATTTTAGAAAAAGGCTGGTTCCAAGAGGCTGCAGTACCTCCCACGGCCACAAATCAATCTGGGACCACAGACAGAGGGGGCGTACCTTATCCAGTTCTTTTAATACATCCATGAGACTACCACACATGGTCACCTGGTCACCTGTTTGTGTTTGTTGGTCACATGTTTGTGCTTACTGTCAGTCACGTGTTGTGTTTACTGATGTCACGTATATGTGTTTACCGTTGATCAGATGTTTGTGTTGGTCACATATGTGTGTTTACAGTGGTCACATCTTTGTCGGTCACATATTTGTGTTTACTGTTGGTCACATGTTTGATGGTAAGATGCAGAGAGAAGAGAGGTTTGATATGAACAGCCCGTCATTGGTTGGTTGTTCTAAGTTTATTCTATTCTCCTTGTCTCACTGTAAATCAACCCACAATTTTGAGCCACAACTCAAGATTTTCCCCATGAACAGCAACCTTTCATTGTATACAAACAAAATCATGCAGTGGACACCAGCTTAAAAGTAGCAAAAGCTTTCAAAACTATCTCTATTATCCAACCATGTATTTCATTCAAAGTGCACTGACAAAACAAGAAAAGTACTAGTAAATTGTATACTTGTAGAAAAGCAGAATAAATACACAGTTCATTCCCAATCTCCAGCTAGCTCATTTCATGCCTTCTCCGTTCTGCAATGGTTCATATAAATCCTTTCTAATCCCAATGAAATAATCAGTCGACTAATAAAAATTGTGGTCAACTATTAATCATAGTTAAATCAATCAGCCATTGATTTAATCCTCTATTCAAAGTCATGGACATTTCTTTCACTACCAAACAAAAGTGACAGGCTAGGTAAAGTCTGAGTCTGGGCACTCACACGTTGAAGAGGTTGAGTCCGATGCGGTAGAGGCGTTTGCGGTGTGTGTCCGTGGATAGTGTGGGTGAGCGACACAGGGCTGGATCCTGGCAGCGGTCCCTGGGCATTGACACCACCAGAGCCTGCAGAGACTCAGGAGTGGGGCCCCCAGGAGCCTGTGAGGGGTGGCTGTAGTGGTACTGCTGGTACTGAGTGTAGATCTGAGCAGGTTGCTGTGTGGACTGGGTCCCCGTGGACACTGCTGTGGAGGTAGAGGTACTGGTGGAGCCCGTATCCCCTTCCAGTCCGCCCACTCCTCCGGGTACCGGCACTGCGGAGCCCCTTCTGGAGCCAGGGTCGCCTATTTCCAACTCCTCACTAGGTGGAGGGGCTGGGAAGTCGTCCTCGTCCCCCAGAGCGCTGACAGAGGTCTTCCTGCTGCCTGGAGCTGCTCCTCCGGCAGTGCCCAGGGAGGTGGTGGTGGTAGTGGTGGCGGAGGAAATGGTGTAGGAGCTGTTGGTATCAATGTGAACAGTGACGTCTCTGAAGGCCATGAGCAAAGAGCTGGCACTACGAGGGAGGGCCGCGCTCTCTGCTGCCACCCGCAAGGCCCCGGGGTCCATGAGCAGGCCCTTCCCCTCTCCAGCTTCTCCAGACAAGCTCCACCCACGCAGGGCCTCGTCGATCGACTGGGCCAGAGAGTGGAGCTGCAACAGACAACAAGAATCAATAAGTTGCTTAAACAGATGAGAGCACCTAAACTTATCTGGAGGTCATTTTTACTTGACAGTAAATAACAAGTCCTTCTCTTTAAGATAAACTTTTAGGTAAACTGGTAACTAGTGGATTTTTGTCTGACATTATACCCAAAATCGTGTGTGGCCTAAGTAGTGCTTCTTGTGAACAATTATTTGTTGTGACTCTCCTCTTCATTGTGGAGTCAGAGATTCTGTTAACACTATCTGTCGGGTCACAGCTCCAAAGACTCAAATCGTAAGGTTCCAACATTGTTGTTGCTTGCTTTAGAACAGCCAATCAGAGCAGCCAGCCTGGTATTAAACAGAAGACCAATACAAGTTTGTGGAAACCTTTTCATTTCTCATCAACGCTACTGTAACTGTAACCCGCTCCTTACTTCCAGCTCACACTGCAGCGTGAACAAACCACTCCTGATTTAATACACGTGCGTTTCCTTTTCATTGTAACCTCACACCACTTGCCTTGTATCCTACTGTATTTGTTTTTATTAGACACCCCATTTGACCATGTGGCACATTTGTAGTCCTACACTTGTAGCAACTCTGTCCCAAAAACAGACACAACAGTATGTGTTGTCTCTCTCCTTTAAGCAAGTTTGAGGAAATAGAATCCTTGCAAAATGTCCTTATGTCTGTGGCCTGTACACTTTGCGTCACAGTTTTAAAATGCTCTAGTATGCAGCCGGCATGAGCTAACATCTTTGGTGCATCACAATGATTTTACACACCATTGTTTCAGTGCTGGCTGGGAGTTGCAGATGTACTTGTTGCTAGGCAATCCCACAATACTTCTCAGAGCTACACTGACCTCCTGCTGGTGGTAAATCATCATTACTTTGCTTCTAATGTTTTAGCAAGTTCACAATTGTTGTTTATATTGTTATCATACACAACAGAGGATTCTGTATGTACAGTTAAATATCAACATTTTCTGTTCAGTCTAGTTCCGTAAGAGCCAGTTTAGCTTTAAGTTACATTTAAGGTGGAATGTTCTGAAATAATTGATATGGTTGATGCAGGCTGTAATTGGCTGACAGTGGCAGGTGAGAGAAGTGTAAATTATAACTGGATTCAGACATTTGAATAACAAATATTGTCTGAAATCTGAAATATTAATCTAATTTTATTTTTATGTGCAAATAAAGCTGCTGAAGTTGAAAGGATGTTGTTGCATGTATGAACGCTTCAATTAGCAATTTTGCAAAACATCTTCCCCTGTTCTATTCTTGATATGAGCTGACAAGCCAGGGCCAGCAGAAACTCATTTACAGCTGCTTTAACTGCACAGATGGTGCTTGTACAATCAACACAAAAGTGCTCTCAGATCGGCTGCTTCTCACCTTTCAATTGTCATTGTCAAGTCTGCCTTTAAATCACTTGTGCATACATAAATAGTCTACACAATATTTGTTATTCAAATGTGTGAATCCAGTTATAATTTACACTTCTCTCACCTGCCACTGTCAGCCAATCACAGCCTGCATCAACCGTATCAACCATGCAAATACACACACAGCCACTACGTTCACATGCACAGAGAACATGCACTAAACTAACTATAATGATAATAAAAACGGCATACATATATCGAATATGGTTTTGTTTTCTTCAATGTTTCATTGTGTTTGTTTGTGCTTTGGAGAGCGAATAACTTCAGCAGTTCATAATGTTTGAAAATCAAATTCTCAGTGTAGTTAAACACCCCCTGTCCAAAAATAAAGTCGCCACAGAAAACAATGGTCACATGCTCTAATATTTGGTTGGAGCGCCTTTAGCTTCGATTTCAGCACACATTTACTGTGTCATTGTTTCAGTAAACTTTTGCTATGTCAAAAGATTAATTTCTATCCAGTGTTGCATTCATTTTTACCAAGATCTAGTTTTGATGATGGGAGTGTGTGATCACTGCAAGATTCTCAGTGGGGTTAAGATCTGGACTCTGCGGAGGCCGATCCATGTGTCAAAATAATGTCTTATGGTCCTGAACTACTCTGTCACAATGTGAGCCCCATGAATCCTGCTACTGTCATCTTGGAATATGCTCCTGCCATCAGGGAAATAGAAATCAATTGATGGAATAACCTGCTCAGGTGGTCAGCTGATCTCATTTCTTTTTGATAGTCATCCACGATCATTCAGGATTTTTTTGGGATCATAGTTCTTCCTTGAAGACAATAGTTCATCACTATCCTTCCAGTTTTGAATAATGCTTTGGACAGTTGTTGATGTTTTCTCTGTTTGATATCAATGATTTGACTCTCAAACACACTGACATTTCCACGGACACAGGATTTGTCTTTTCACATTGGTTACAGAAACGAGAAGCCACTTAGTGCATCAGCTGGGTTTAAGTACCGTGTTGCAGCTGAAAAACAATCACCCATGCAGCAATTATCCAACAGGAGAGGACCTCTTGGTTGGTTGAATCCAGGTGGTGACTTTTTTTGGACAGGCAGTATGTATGATATGATATGTATGAATTATTATTATCTAATATAGCTTTAAAGTTTTAGCACTAATGCTAAATTACTTGAACGTCTCTCTTCTTCGACCTGCTGTGGACTGGGAAAGTGGTCTGACAGGTTTTGGGGCAAGACAAACTGAGTTTGGTTGTTTAGTGCAGTCGGAGTTCTCTGTGCATATAAATGTAGAGATTGACAGTCCAAAGTTTCTCCAGCAAACTCCATAAACCTTCACACCTCACAAGCCTCACCTGTTCGGAGAAGCAGTCCTCCAGCTGGGTGAGCGAAGGCCCAGGCGTGGCAGTCTGCGGAGGCGGCTGCGGCGTGCTGGAGGTGGGGGGTGCGTTAGGTGCTGAGGCGGGTGAGGGGGGCAGAGATGTGGAGCGACATGGGGGAGGAGGCGGAGTCTTGGAGCGCAGAGGGACCTGTCCTCCTCCAGGGTGCAGCGAGTAGCTGTGCCTCTGGGTGGAGTTGCGACTGCGGCCTGAGGGACTGGGCTGGCGCAGGGAGATCCGGCGAGGAAGCTTGCTCTCCGACAGGGAGTTTCGGATCTTTTGGAAGTTTTTGCTGAGCTGGTACTGTCGGAACGCCATCTGGATGCGGCAGGCGGCGCGTCTCGCTATCAGGTGGCCGCCGTACTTCAGCTCCAATTCTTCTATCTGTGGAAGAAAAGGAGAGAGACCTGCTGAACATCTTTATTATTCAAAGGTTGATTATAACAATCTATAACTAGTGATGTAACAATTACAGAAATGTTGCGATATCACAATAGATTGAATTACAAACTTCTCTGTTGCAGCAGCAGTTAAAAAACAGAGGGAACTGCTCCCATAAACCACGATCCTTTGCTTCCTTGAAAAAACTGTTATTAAGCACTTTTATATCTAATGTCTTTAGAATATGACAGTAATGATTCACACCAAAGGCTTGTCAAAGCATTTTAAGAGGAAAAATTATCATTTCTACAATTCTATTAGCTTCCTCAAAATATCACAAAAAATATTGTACCCTAAGATGAATATCATGTTAAGATTCTACCGTGAGATTAAATCCCTATTTTAACCATTCACAGCATATTCGTACTCTGAACATTGTACTGAAGGTTGGTCTGGAACGACTCAGTTTGAATATAATTTCCTTGGACCAAGAGGCAGAGCATGGATGGACCGGTACATGTTTTATCAGCAATACTAATATTCAATATTTGTCTTGGTGTTTGGGCTGAGTTGCCATAGCAATTTCAAGCAGAGATGGTCCGATTTTTTGTGTGTGTGTTTTTTTGGCCGTTACGAGTATCCAAGATTTAGCTTGCTGTTGTGTCAATACCAATATATTGATTTAAAGTTCCATTGTAATATACTCCCTATTTCTATCTGGGATATAACATATATAGTTGCATGGTTGTGTAAATATACAGATTTTTTTTTTCTTTTAGCTTAATTTCGTTCCATTTTCACTCCAAATAACGTTATCAGGCAACACCGATATTGGTGAAATTGGGTCTATACCCAATTACCAAATACCAAAGCTGTAACTGATATATAACCCATTCGTAATGTCAAGATTTAAACATTCATACCAAGGCCCACAAACTTAAATAAAATTCACAAATTATTAATTTTATTTATTCAGTCGCTTTGACACTACTTTGCAATACCTAAAATACAATGATCAAGCATGTCAACACTGATTGCAGTTGCAGTCTTTGAATATGCTGGAGGCTGTTAATCTAAATACTGCACACGGATACTTATAGTAAACTAAATCCATTATCGTTTCATTTGACCAGAGAATATACTTTTTTATGTAACTAAAATGTATTGCATCATAGTAAAATTTATTTTTGTGAAACGTTCAAATGTGATTTTTGGAAGTAGAGTTTACACTCAGGGTTGTTCTTTTCATTCTTTAGCTTTGATTGTTTGCCCAAAATACCAGTACTTTTAGTCGACACATTTTTTTTTTCTTTTATTCACAGTTTAATTTTATCATCATATTTTTAGTTAATTTACTTTTAGTCATGACATATGTCAAAGAAATTAACACCTAACCTCTACATATATTTACCATCACCTCTACACAAGCCCTCTATTTTGCCTTCTCATGAAAAGATAAACCTGCATTAGTCATGGCTTTATCCTGTGCACCTGTGAGAATCCAACTGTACGCCTCAGTGTTTTTAAAGCAAGAGGAATCACAGCGTTAGATCTGGAGTAAGGATCATCGATCATCATTTAGCGGCTAATACGCTCTGATGGGCCGGGGAGCGGGATGGATGACTTGTGACACTGCTTCTGCTTGGGCGGCTGGGAGAGCGGCTCCGGCCCCAAATATTAGCCTCCTCAGACCCTCTTCTGTGGAGCCTTTTACAAACAGCATTACCACATCCCACAGTGGAAATCAGAGGGGACAATTCGATGCTTTTTCCCACCCTGTCCATGGAAACTTAAATCAAGGATGACTCGGGCTTTGTGGAGAGATTCTATCACGGTTATTGTATTTTTATTGCTACATTCACTGTGGCTCTTACACAATATTGAAATCTATAGTGGCATGTGACATGATTTATTGTTTCAAATGCTGTTTGCTTTGGGAGGAGAATCTTCACAAGCCTGTTTTAAATTTGTTGATGATATTTGAGCAAATGTACATGGATAACATTGTTCTAATAATCTCATAGCAGTAAAACAGACATTAGCAATTAGTAATCAGACTCTTAATGTATTAGCTACAGTGCAACCAATGTATTTTATATAAAACAAGTTTGTTCTTCACTGCTTAGCAGTCTTTCTCCTATTGAACAGGAAACAATCCATTTAATTAATGAATTAATTAAACAGTTATCAAAACTGTGTTGCTTCTGGACTGTTGTCAATCTTCAAAGCAACACCACAGCAACTGTTGTTTGAGTTCATGAGGGCTGGGGCGGGGCTTAGGCAGCAGAACTTCTGATGAAGTGTCTGGGCCCATAAGAAGTTTGTTCATGTTATTGCAGCTCCGAGCGCTACACAGAATTTAGTTATGTTAGCACTTTAAAGGCAAGTTCAGACCGCGGCGTCAAAATAGTGTCCCTAGTTGGACGCCTGTGCATTTGAGGGCAGGAGCTTTGGACGCACGTCTGAAAAATAAGCTCAACAGCAGACGAGCGTCCAAGGCGTCCAGTGCACACGTGCAATCTAGTCGAAGAGTTGTTGTGTTTCCCGAGTGGTTGTTCTTTTGGTACAGTGGCAGACCAGGTTGAGAGAGTTTGCTTTACAAATACACGAAAGCCAGTAACACTGAGTTGTTCAGCTCCGGGTGCTGCCAGACGGCCAAAATCAGTTTGTCATCCACTGTAATGGTACAGTGTTTGGTCCTTTTTCTAGGTACGCCACTGCGAAATCCTTGATTGGTTGCCGTGCTGTGTCGGCCGCCAAAAGTTCAGTTCTGTTCAACTGTGGATGCTTGGCGCCCAGCAGCAGATTATTTAAGGACTTAAAACAGCAAAAGATCATTGTTAGAACATGATTAAAAGCTCAAAAAAGTCACTGTAGCAGAATGTGTGTCCTTTAAACTGCAGACAGAGACACATCCAAGTATTTGCTCTTCTCAATTTGTGCTCAGGCCATAGCTCACGCTCTGCTCCATCTCCTCCAGAATTCCAGTCTCACTGAGCTGCAGAGGCCAGACCAACACTGATTCAAGATTGGTGCAGGAGCTGGGCTTTAGGTACAGTAGTGACAATTCAGATCAGAAAGAGGACGCACAGATTTAAACACACTGGATTTCAGCTTTGAAACTGGTAACACAATGAGAGACTCATGTGAGGCTCACTTTGTTTTCTGATTGGACTATCAGCTTGAACCAAAAGCCAAACTTGGCCACCATGTCCAAAGTTTTAGTAAATAGGAATAAATCAGCATTACAACCGTTATCAGTAAAAGCTATATTTCATTTGAACATGTTTACCTCCGACACAGGCAGGTTATGTTTAGGATATATGAACTACAAATCCTTCATACCTTCACTTCACCAAACCCCCAGCACGGACAGAAGTATTACTGTTGTTCTTGCCCTAACAATCAAAAGGTCTACACTGATCTTGTGCATTAGTAGGGCTGCCAAACACATTGTATCAAATGCAATACTAAAAAACAAATCTATTTTTATAACTAGTTACTAATAAGTTGTAAAAAATGTTTCTTCTTTCTTTTTTTACTTAAAACTGATGAACAGGACAGTGTAGCAGTGCAGTGCAGCAAATTGTCTGGATTTGAACTCATGACACCGCGGTCTGCTCACATTGCAGGCATGTGTGCTATCCACTCGCTCTTCCGAGCAGAACTCTGCATTTTTAAAGTTTTCACTTTTTTAAGGCAGTAAAAATCAGGTACACCACCTTTAACTTATCTGTGAGTTCTACGAGCTAAAAGACCATATTTACGGTGTCCAAAAGTCATTTATAAAGTGGTAATAATCCATAATAGTAAAAACTCACACTACACTTTGTTGCACATATTGCACACCCCAAACTCTGGTGTACTGCGTACCCATGTTAGTTTTGCAGCTCCTCTTTCCATACAAAGAGCAGAATAATAGCGCACAGTAAAGACAGCAGAGTGGGAGTGGACTTGAAGTGGGTGTGAGCGAAAGGACATCCAACTGCAGCAGCCAGCCCCTCAGCCCCGCTCGCTCTCATCAAGACGTCTCTCTCCCCGTCTGTAGCCGTTATTACCTGTTACCATGACAACCTCGCATCCTTCGGCGTTCCTGTTGCCGTGGAATTGCTGGTGCTCTTTTTTCATGTCAACATGGACCAAAATAGATGATCTGAATGGGATTGTGAGGAGGGAGAAATGTCAAATGGTCATCTTTCACCTTCTTTTAAGGCACTCGGCCCACCTGTGAACTCATGCGCCACTCAGTATTCTTCTCCTCTCTCTCACACACACACATGCAGGCACACACACACACACACACACACACACACACACGCACACACGCACAGATACACGTACCTGCTTGTTCTTGTTTTCGTACTCGCTGGGGCCCTCTCTCTTAGTCCCCTCCACAGGCTGTGCACACGACGACGTCCCATCTTCCAGGCTCAGTAAGGGTGCACTGTTAAAAACAAGAGGGAATAAGAGTAAGTTTGTTATCCTGCATGGCTAGTCTATATTCAGCATCCAGTTTGATAGATTATCTCTTGTGTGTCTGCCCTGTTTCTCAAACCCATAAAACAGTTCTAAACAGTTGACAACTTTCTAACCCTAAAAAAAATTAATGAACAGGCTACTTCAGAAGCAATGCCCTGTTCACACATTCACTCCCACACAGGTGATGTGTCTTGTTCACAGGCACAATGGCACTGGAGTCTTGCCTGGAAAATCCAGAATGCTATCTCTCTGTAATGTTATACAGATCGGTCATCGGTCATCATCTCCAAAAGTTCAGTTGGATGTGATTGACAGGTGGATTAGCCAATCAGGGACACACATGGTCCGTCCGTATCAAAACAAACAAGGCAAAATATTACAAAGGACTGAAAAACAACACGGAATTCTGCAGAATCAATGATCGAAGCACAAAACTCCTTTAATCTGAGATGTGAAAGGTTTGGTGGAAGGCCAAGTAGAGTTAACTACAAATAAAATAGATTGCAGTACATTTCGTATTATGAGGACAATAAGCTTCGAATAACTTTGCGTATGAGTGTGTCATATGCATCCGACCAAAAGCACATGAACTTACACAGGTCGGATGAATGAGCTTACCAGCTGACATGCACATGAAAGAAGCATTATCTGCAGTATAAGAAGCCTGTTTTTTAATTCACTCTTCACCAGGTTGTCGTCTTTACTATTACTATTAATTGTTCTTTCTGGAAGCTGCCAATCTGATTTTTAAAACTACAACAGCTCACAATATCAACACAATTATTGTGAAGAATGTTTATGAATTGAATAAATACTGGCACAAAAGTTAATTTAGGCCACTCAAAATGTATGCATGTTGCATGTATGTGTTGCAGGGAATCACATAATGTTCTTCAGAATTACACAGCGCACACACATTTTGCTCACACATTTTAATTACTTTAAAACTACTGAAATAAATACTATGGGATGTTTGGCATGCAATCTGCATGTTCACCAACCTCAACAAGAAAATAAATTAGGTGTATTTAAGTATAAGTTTAACTGGTATACCCACTCACTGTATTAACATCTATGGAAGTATATCACAATCATGACGTATTACAACAAGTTGATGACATTTTGCCTGTTGTCTCTCTGAAATTATAATGTCCATAAAAAAACATCTGATGACAGCAAAGGCAATTTGGCAGAAGCCAATCCTAAACACTAAGTCAAACACGACTTGACTTGAATATAAAAAATGACTTCCAAACAACAATCAGTTCAACTTGTCAGAACAGTCAGAAGCACCGAAGGGTAAAAAAAGATTTCAATCTCATTCACTATAATGAATGCTGTCTTCTGTGCTAATCCCAGAGTCATGTCCGCAGATGGAACACTCAAAGCTACACGACCAATGCACCGTACAAAAACAACTTCATTGGAAATCTGTAACACTGCAGTATTATTCATAAAAAGTGCCTAAAGACTTGATATTCAGCAGATTTTGCATGGCTAGACTGATGTCAGCAATGTCAGCATGTGTAATCAAACTCTAAGAGCCTCTATAATAGTGTGTAATTACAGCGGGCTGCAGTCAGATAATGTTGCCTGCTTTGACTATCTTTCTCAGGAGCCAGATAACGCTTACTCCTGTCGTTTGAATACAATGGGGACAAAGCACACAAAACAGGGCTGCGGAGCCGGCCTGGGCTCCTCCAGGTTCACAGAAATGTAGGGTGAAATTTAGAGAAGGGGAGGTCTGTTTGTGACTGGCGTAATGGCACAAATTGCTGTCTTTGAAATGAATACTGAGTGAGGAGTGTGTGAGGGGCGTGTGAGGAGAGAGTGAGGAGCGAGTGTGTGAGGAGTGAACGAGGAGTGAGTGAGGAGTGAGTGAGTGAGTGAGTGAGTGTGTGAGGAGTGAACGAGGAGTGAGTGTGTGAGTGTGTTAGTGAGGAGTGTGTGAATGAGTGTGTGAGGAGTGAGTGAGGAGTGAGTGTGTGAGGAGTGAACGAGGAGTGAGTGAGGAGTGAGTGAGTGAGTGAGTGAGTGAGTGAGTGAGGAGTGAGTGAGTGAGTGAGTGAGTGAGTGAGTGAGTGAGTGAGTGAGTGAGTGAGTGTGTGAGGAGTGAGTGAGGAGTGAACGAGGAGTGACTGAGTGAGTGGGTGAGCGAGTGAGGGGCATGTGAGGTGTGAGTGAAGAGTGAGTGAGTGTTTGAGGAATTAATGTGGTGTGTGAGGAGTGAGTGAGTGTGTGAGGAGTGAGTGTGTGAGTGAGTGTGTGAGGAGTGAGTGTGTGAGGAGTGAGTGTGTAAGTGAGTGTGTGAGTGAGTGAGTGAGTGAGTGTGTAAGGAGTTAGTGTGTGAGTGAGTGTGTGAGGAGTGAGTGTGTGAGTGAGTGTGTAAGGAGTGAGTGAGGAGTGTGTGAGTGAGTGTGTAAGGAGTGAGTGAGGAGTGTGTGAGTGAGTGTGTGAGGAGTGAGTGAGTGAGTGAGTGAGTGAGTGTGTAAGGAGTGTGTGATTGAGTGTGTGATTAGTAAGTGGATGTGAGTGGGTGAGGAGTGAGTGTGTGAGGAGTGAGTGAGGAGTGAACGAGGAGTGACTGAGTGAGTGGGTGAGCGAGTGAGGGGCATGTGAGGTGTGAGTGAAGAGTGAGTGAGTGTTTGAGGAATGAATGAGTGTGTGAGGAGTGAGTGAGTGTGTGAGGAGTGAGTGTGTAAGTGAGTGTGTGAGTGAGTGTGTGAGTGAGTGTGTGAGTGTGTAAGGAGTGAATGAGGAGTGTGTGAGTGAGTGTGTAAGGAGTGAGTGAGGAGTGTGTGAGTGAGTGTGTGAGGAGTGAGTGAGTGAGTGAGTGAGTGAGTGTGTAAGGAGTGTGTGATTGAGTGTGTGATTAGTAAGTGTATGTGAGTGTGTGAGGAGTGTGTGTATGAGGAGTGAGTGTTTGAGGAGTGTTTGAGGAGTGAGTGTGTGAGAAGTGAGTGCGTGAGTAGTGAGTGTGAGGAGTGTGTGTTTGAGGAGTGTTTGAGGAGTGAGTGTGTGAGAAGTGTGTATGTGAGGAGTGAGTGTGTGAGGAATGAGTGTGTGAGAAATGAGTGTGTGAGGAGTGAGTGTATGAGAAGTGTGTATGTGAGGAGTGAGTGTGTGAGGAATGAGTGTGTGAGGAATGAGTGTGTGAGGAGTGAGTGTGTGAGAAGTGTGTATGTGAGGAGTGAGTGTGAAGTGAGTGTGTGAGGAGTGAGTGTGTGAGAAGTGTGTATGTGAGGCGTGAGTGTGAAGTGAGTGTGTGAGGAGTGAGTGTGTGAGGAGTGTGTGTGTGAGGGCCCACCATGGATTTATTAAATAAACTGGATAAGGCACACCCCCTCTATCTGCGAGGCAGATTGATTAGTGGCCGTGCAAGGTATTGCAGCCCTTGGGCCCAGCCTTTTTGTACAATTGCTTATTATAATTGCAGTCAGTACTTAATTTATTCTCAGTATTTAAATAAAATAGAACAAAATGTTCTTTTTAACTGTTTCTAAAGTCACCTTACCACGGTAAACATGCACAAGCCACGTGAATGAGCACGTCGAACGATACAAACACACACAAGTGGACATGGTTAGACTAGAGATACTTTTATTTCATTTCAGATGCTTTCAAATATGATCTAATATGAAGAATACAATCAATCACACAAGCTAACGATGACACAAAAACTTGCAAGTTGCGTGATCGCTCCCATCGCTCAAAGCATCATGAAGATTGTTGTCAGATGGCAGCTTCCATATCAGGAAATAAAGCAAAGCTGGCAGCCTCCATATCAGGAAGTAAAGCAAAGATGGCACCCTCCATATCAGGAAGTAAAGCAAAGATGGCACCCTCCATATCAGGAAGTAAAGCAAAGATGGCAGCCTCCATATCAGGAAGTAAAGCAAAGATGGCAGCCACCATATCAGGAAATAAAGCAAAGATGGCAGCCTCCATATCAGGAAGTAAAGCAAAGATGGCAGCCTCCATATCAGGAAGTAAAGCAAAGATGGCAGCCTCCATATCAGGAAATAAAGCAAAGATGGCAGCCTCCATATCAGGAAGTAAAGCAAAGATGGCAGCTTCCATATCAGGAAGTAAAGCAAAGATGGCAACCCCCATATCAGGAAGTAATGCGGAAGAAAAAAATGTTTGGGCTTCATAGGCCAATGAGCACACGCCATAGGGATAAATACAGCGCCATTTTGAAATCATCTTCCAGGTTTAATTATAGTGCTATGGGGCCCACGCACAGCTGGACTCCTGCTGAAATTGACTGTAACTTTGTTTGACATTTTCAGAGCTAAACACAGCTGTGCTTCATTTCTTTGATCATAATTGTGGATTCTTCTCATCATAACTCCATCAAAACATCTGTTAGTTTGTTTAAGTCGCTCTTTTCAATATTGCTCCGTAAAGAAGAGACACAAAAATTCTAGCATCTAGCATCATAAAAGCCGATTCGGTCCGCGTCTAAGCCAAAAGATTTTTGCAAGAAGAAGCCATATAGAAGAAAACTATATTTAGTCAATCAATGGCATCAACAGCCCTTCATTCAAACATTTTATACATACTGTAAATATGGAAGAGCTGGGATAGAAACACTGGAGTTAAAGCCACTGTTGTCTCTGCTTGATGATAGTTTTGCATTATAAATTCCAATTCCCATTCACACAGAACAGTTAAGTTTTAGTAATATAGACCTGCCATGATGTTACCTTTGACACATACAAAATGGAGTCATTGCTTGCATGGAAGTGAATTCACCATGACACAGTGAGTTTTTAGCCCAGGTAGTGATGACTGGATGCTTTTCCACGGCCAAAGCAGGTGAAGCCTTATAAGCTCTGCCGATATTTTGAGGGCCAAACCTATAAGAGCGAAAGTCACATTTTTGGCATTGCTATCTTCTTAAAGTGCATATGACAGATTCTAATGTTTTGCTAATTATGATTGAACCTGTGGTAAATATTGATCATAGTTTTACATATGTCCAGTGGCAATTTGTTATAAAAAAATTGAAACATAAAAGAATAAAAACATACAAACATACTTTTGTGTAATTTCGGCCCCTGTTTAGAACATGGTTGCTACTAGGGAATTACCTCTACATACCTGATGCTCATGTCCAACCAGGAAGTAGCATTACAAATAGCTAAAATTGTCAAACTGGGTCTAACCTCTCATCGTTGGTCACTTCAAACATAGCATGTACTCTATCTAGCATTCTAGTATTGGTTAAGTCTGTTTTATCCCAAGCAAAGTATTCACTGATGCTGGAGGTTACACAAGAATGTTCAAATATCGACTATGTATCTGTCTATCTCTAATTGGGAAATAAACCTAGCATAATTAAGACGTAAAAAGCTGGCTGAAGTGTGGTCCTTTCTGTGTGTGCAGACTTACAGTGGTCCTGCGGGTGCTCTGGATTCCCCTGTCACCAATCATATGTTCATTAGGATCCCTCTGGGCCAAGGACTCCGCTGTACAAGACATATTGTATCTCTGTGGGACTATTCTGGTTAAATGACTTATTATAATTTAACAATGTCCATATAGCATAATTCTTTTTAAAGTTCCCCTTTTGTTTAATTTAATTTCAAACGTTACTTAGGACTCAAAGGGATCTTAAAGAACAACTAAAAACAATTAAAAGTACAAACAAGAGATAAACCTACATCATACAGTAACTATAATCAATCCAAACAATATCTCCAGTGCCTCCAGAGTTCAGACGTTAATGTGACACTAGAGGAGGGCTATATCGAAAGGTATAATTCATTTATACTGCAATGAATGTTGTTTTGAAGATATGTTAATTTTGAATATCGAGTACACGGTTTATAGTTTAAAAAAAATGCCACAAAAAGAGCTGATTCAGAATAAAAATTAAAAAAAAGGTTATGTTGTAAACTTTCAAATAAGAGTATATGGTGATATTTCTGCACTTTTGTGATTCATTTTACAGACATTTCACATTGTCTGACAATTAAGCCACACATTTCTGTTGGATTGACATAATATCATCCAGAAAACATCCAGATATTAATTTTTTGTCAATATCGCCCACTCCTACCTGCTCTGCTCAAGGAAAATAAAAAAAAGAATCATTATATAATCATATAATGTGACGCCTCAAGGTGCAAAACAAACCTATAAACAAGTTTTCTAAATAAGTAGTAAGTATAAGTTTCTAAGTATAATTTAGTTTTCATATGAATTCTCAACTTTATCACATTTCATATAAGTTGCATTCACGTGTCATCACAACATTCTGGAATGCCAGAAGTTTAAATTGAGTTGGAGTCATTACTATGACAAGTTTGTGGAGCCAGTCCCACACGAATAATGAATTCTCAACATGTCATCCACATACAGCTCACTGTTCAGTGCATAATCTTTAAGTATTTATTATTTCTAGTGTGACTCTGCAAAAACCCCATAGATGGAATTAGACAGGAAGTAGTGACACTAACACTATGCTAACTGGGCACTGTTGTCCACCTGAGCCCAATGCAGTGAAAGTCTGGACACTGACAACAGTTCATTTTCCAAACTGAGGACACAAACCCCAGTCTGCTTTCTACCTTCACATAATGCAGCATTTTAAACTCAATATTGTTTTCAGCTCTTCTTCACGCGGCCTTGGTCAGATGATATGGATTAGTGCCGCAGTCCCTATCTTTAAAGTGATAAAGTGACTTAGAGGAGCACAGAAAATGGCTGTAAAATGAGACATAATGGCCAAAGCTGCGATAGAACGAGCCGGAGTGTAGGCAGAGTGTGTGTGTGCGTGCTGCAGGCTGTCTGCCCTCTCAAGTCCATTAAAACACAGGCTGCATCCGAATACATTAGAGTACATTAGAATACATTAGGGGATTTGTGCTTTTAATGCATGTGGACAGCAAAAGGCTCCGTAATGTCAAGCCCACGCACGTGCTGACAGGGCTAACATCATGCTAGCACTTCTGTCAGATTACATTGTGGCGTGTAGGGTTATGGGTAATACAGGAGTGCAGAGGCTGAAGGGAAAAGCTCTCGTGGAATTAGTGCACGACAATAGGCCAGATTACACCAGTACATAAAGGTATTTAAAAAAAAACACAATGTCAATATAATATGCTGTTGGCTATAGCTGTCTCCACAGGTATTAGGGGAGATTATAATGCTTCAATAATGACAGAAAGGGTTTAAATCCAAATGTGTACAAAGATATGTGGTAAGCATTTTGTTCTTATTGTCAGTGTTATATTATTGTTTTGTGAAGTTTTGTACATCTTTTAAGCTTTACTGAACATTTAGAATGTAACAAAGTACAAAAGTGAAGGGACATTTTTTAGCTATTTGTGCAAATTCTGCAAAGTTAAGGTTAATGAGCTTTAACCTTGTTACAACGGTGTTTCTTCATCATTAGTTTACTCAATGTTGTATTTTGATTGATTTCTGTGTGTTTCAATTAATTTTGTATTGTCCTGCAACTGAGCCTTGTTTTCACCTATCTCACCCCACCTAACCCCACTAGACGTAATTATTTGAAAAATTGAGGCTCAAGAGTGACCCATGTAGAGTTCTAAAACGTCACCTTGCCACAACACACTGCTTGAAACTGTGAAAGGTTTATTTATTTCTTTATTGGCAGGGATAGTCCCTAGGCACTTTGGGCCTTAGGCGGGGTACACCCTGGACAGGGGCCAGCGGGGTTTAAAAAAACATTTTTTTAAAAGTACATTTTACTAGGGGTGTAACAAGACAGAATCTTCACAAGAAGACACCGGTCACGAGACTGGGTTATAAGATATAAGATATAATTGTTTTTCTTCTTTTATTGAACTTTGTTATAAAATTTAAAATGTATGTTGTTTAACTTTAAAAATTATAAAAAGTAAGCCTAATAAACTGTTTTCCTTTGGTAAGTTTTATATTTTACAAATGAAATATGGCATAAGACAATATAGAACAAAGCTGTTTTAAAAGTGGATATTCTCTTAAATAATAATTCTTTCATGAAGGTTATTGCACTCTGCAGTCGTTGGACTGCAAAAACAATGTATTAAATAATTCTCGCAAGATTACTCTCTGAGCGCACAATCTTGAGGCATTTCAATCTCTCAGTCGTGT
This sequence comes from Rhinogobius similis, assembly GCA_019453435.1. Taxonomy (NCBI): domain Eukaryota; kingdom Metazoa; phylum Chordata; class Actinopteri; order Gobiiformes; family Gobiidae; genus Rhinogobius; species Rhinogobius similis. Next base: position 37,688,439 of record CM033628.1, read on the forward strand.
CACTGCTACATTTTACTGTTTCTCCCTCTGAGCTTCAGAAAAAAACTCAGTTTCTACAAGTGATCGGGAGTTCTCCTGAGCTGTTTTAAGTCCATTAGTCAGCACCGCTGTCAGCATTTCTGCCTCAAATCACCTTCATTAAAACCATGTGCCTGCATTAGCATGTCGAGGCACAATAGCTTTTGTTTATTTCCCCATGATAATTCCATCCACAGCAAGTAGTAGTAACACCAAATCCTGAAGAGCAAATGCCTCAGAGATACAAAGTAATGTGTGCTTTCAGTAGATACTAGGGCTGCTCAATTATGGCAAAATTTATTCCAGTTATTTGGCTCATAAGTGAAATCCCGATTATTTCTAATAATTAATTGTATATTGTTAATATTATTGTCAAAATGATTCTGTGAGTATTTTATCAGTGATGTTTTAGAAAAGTGCCTTTTCTTTGTCATGGGGCTCCTTAAAATGTAGCTCTAGCCCTGTCCTCTTTCTGGCTGTAGCTCATCCACTCTGCTCTGTGTACACATCTTCTGATTCACGCGGTCACAGGAACAACCCAAAGCAGGAGATGCAGAGCAGCCATTGGAGAGGCTTAATGACTGCAGATGCTTAAGCAGACGAGAACTAAAGACACTTCATTAGAGGAGTGGGGCACAGAAAGGCAACGCTCACAGTTTGGTCTCGACTCGCAGCTGTAACATGGAATTAATGTTCACAAGGCATGAATGAGACGATGTTCTTTTTGAATATTTCATTTTGGACTTGATCGAGAGTGACAGAGAGGGAGAGAGATAGAGAGAGAGAGAGAGAGAGAGAGAGAGAGAGAGAGAGAGGGGAGCGAATAGAGCAGGGCTGGGCGTCATGCCAGGACATCGGGTTAGAGCATAAAGATTGGACGTTTCTAATGGTGTGAGCAAAGGATCATTTGCAGATGATTGTAGATCTTCTTTAAATTGTTTAATTAACTTAAAAACAAAAAGTATATCAAAAATAATGTAGTGATAAGTCACAGTTAAAGGTGTACAATGTTAATATTATAGTGGAGGTTTCGCTACCTGTTTATTTCCACAAAGATGTTTCTACTTTGCTTGAAATGTTGGCCACAATATGGCATTAAACCTATCTGGTGCTATCGGGGCGAGTTACAGGTCATATGTGTTTCCACTGGTTCACTTTGATCTAGCGTTTGGCTTCCAGAACGCTTTAGTGTGAGCTGGCTGCACAAGAGAGAACGCAGACTCGAAATGAAACAAAAAATACATGTTACTTTCTATAACAAACCCATCCTACTCCTCCTTCAGTGCCTCATTGGCGTTGCAACCTGCCAGAGTGTGAGCGCCACCATCACAATCTCTTATTTCTTCTCACGCATTGTCTCCTGAAGGAAAAGTACGTCACTGCCTCAGACATCCTCAACCCGAGTGAAGTGCCCTGCTTTCACACGCCTCTGCATCCACTCGCCACAAAGCCCAGCCCACACAGGACCTCACACAGCAGAGACACCACACGGGCTACAGGGCGGCCTCAGAAGTGGAGACATGATCCAATTATTGGATTTAACCCTGTGTTTCCATGGAGGATACTGTTAGACCCTGGAGACCTGCGGACGGTGAATGTATCTCACAAACAGTTGCTGCTCTGGTAAACAAACGACTCATGTGTGAATCAGTGGTGACAAATACAGTATGTGCCCGCGCTCGTGTGGGTTTGAACCATCTGGCCTGTGGGAGCAGATATAGCAAGTCATTTTGGAAAAAGGATAGTGATCATGAGTGATGAGTGATCAATGCAGTGTGTAAGGAAGGGCACCTGGTGTAAATACATGTGTGTCAAATCAGAATCAGTGTGGTAACCCCGGGCTCACATTGCACGGGATGCAACTCCAGTGCAGTGACCGCAGTCTTTTCGTAGCATTAAAAGTATGAGAGGAGCTCAGATTGTGGAGTGTAGTGTGATGGTGCAGGTGGAGGGGCTGGCGGAGGGGCTGGCGGAGGTGCAACAGTGCTCCGGAGTCTTTTTATTGTGTTGAAATTTTGCCGGATGCCAGAGCCCACCACCAGGCTTCAGAAGTAGCTGAAACATGTAAAGCAGGTAAACTAACTACTGTCTGAAATTGTCGTTTAATTGTTATGGGATAATGCTTTTGCCATACAAGATAAGTAAGTAAGTAAGTCATGTGGTGGAGTGGGCCTTGTTGTTTGTAATGACTCATGGGGGACAGTGAAAACAGAGAAGGATGAGGAGGATTGAAGGAGGGTGAGAGAAGAGAGTGAGAGGAGATGGACTCTTACCCCGCTGATCCAGTGGAGTCGGCCTCGGGGTGTTCTGGGGCAGGACAGCAGAACTGATGCAGCACAGTCTCACTCCTGTGGGACACAATAGGACTGCAGTCAGACACAAAACACTGACAATGCAGCACCAAAAGCCAACTGCACTGCTGTAGTTACTGTGGTGGGATTTTATCTCACATGTATCACACTTAAAGTGGTTCTCAAGTTTTTCTAATTAGTACTTTGTATGGCGGGAATGTTCCTTTGGAAAATATTTCTCATTGTTTTGTATCTGTCAAGTTTCATTTTGTGAGGGAAAACTGAAAAATAAAAGGCAAAGTGTCACGGCAACAGTACGTAACATCATGGCAGTATTGTATTTATGTTAGGTCTGTCTGATAACAGTGTAGTATCATATCACTATAAATGGCACATATTTGATTTTTACTTTTTGGGTAAAAAAATAAAATTAAAATAGTTGCAACATTTATACCAAAGTGGAAACAGCTCTACATTTTTAAACACATTTATCATCTGACCTATTTCCACAGTTTATATTTAGACAACAGCTTGTCCCTCCAGGGCTACTGTAGGTGTTCAGACTGTAAAAACAGGAGGTGTGGATGAGGAGGTGCAATTGGAAAGGTCACTGCAAGATCCCAGAGTTATATACAAAATCAAAGTGGTTAGATTGTTTGTTTCACCTTAACACACTGGCTGTGAATATAAACCTGGCCTCGTTGTCCGCCGCGTAATCTTTAAATATTGATTATTTTAGTGCAACTCAGAGAAAAATAACCTGGCCAGCCAGATGCATTCTCATCAGATTTGAGTTCACAAACTCTTGAGAATCCATCTCCCGCTGTTGGTCGTCAGACCAAGAGCCACCAGTGGTTCAGACCAATCACACCACAGCTTCGTGGTTTGTGTAAAGCCAAAGGTGAAGCACCCAAATAAACCAAAAAACAGCATGGCGGTGCTTACAAACGTACTTCGGCCTATTTTAGCAGAAATATGGACTATTTTAAAAACCTGCAGCGGGAGGCGCTTTGTGCATTTGTGGAAGGGAAAGCTGTCCAATAACTGTTTGATTTCTTGGCTTGTTCTACTGTGACGCTTTGTCCAATCATCTGCAAATACTGTATTTGTTATGATGTTTCGGCTTTTTACCAAGCCTTTCCAGTTTGATAAATGTGTAAAACACAATTCAGAATGCTACACATATCAGTCTGATATGAAATATGTTATGAAAAAGCGGAAGGGGATTTCAGGACGTTTGAGTCAACCGGAGGTAGAAATGCTGAGCAAAGAGCCCAATATTTCATAGTGGTGTTTTAAATCCCTAAAAATACCTGAAAAACAATTATTCATCCTGTGAACAGGCTCGCCTCTCCACAGATCTGACCTGTAACTTGATCTGGTTGTCTCCATGGAGATGGTTCAGTTTAATAGCATCCTGTGGAGCATTCTAATACCTTCATGAAGACAAGTGGGAGAAATGTTACATAGTGCAGAATTCGAGCACAGCAGAAGCACATCTAGTTGTTTTGGTCTCTGAAAATTTCAAAAATGAAAAGGCTCGTCTCCCTTTGCTCATAAATGTTTCTTGTGCTGTGTAGTGGGCATCGTTTCAAAGTTCGGATGCAACTTTTGGACTTTGTAGTGTTTGTGCTTTCATCTAGCAGTCAGAATGTTAATGTTACTATTTATACAGGCTTCATAGTGTGGCGTGGTTCAAAGCATTTAACTCCATGGACCAGTCGGGTTTGAATCTATTAAGCACAGTCCTATCAACCAGACCACAGGAACGCCATCAGACTGATCAGAGTCTTGTGCACAGACATCAGCAGGGCATACCTCTTTTGTTTATACTTTTTCACTATTGTTAAAGGGGGCATATTATGCAAAGTTAACGACAACATAATATTGCCTTTTCATTTTATTTTTGTAGATTTTTTCTTTTGTTTTTATTGTGAATATTGTTTTAAAACTATGTAAAATTGTGTTGTTTTTGTGTTTATTGTAAAAAAAAGAGCTGATTAAAAATAAAAAAATTTAATAAACATGTGGTAAACTTTCAAATAAGAGTTTAAAGTGATATTTCTGCACTTTTGTGATCCATTTCACAGATATGTCTGATAATGAATACTAATACGCTTAAAGATATGTTTATCTTTCTGTTGCACTGATATAATATCGTCTGAATACTGTCATTGGGAAACTCCCCAAAAATGCTAAGATATTTTTGTCAATGACGCCCACTCCCTCCACTCCTCCACCTCAACATTCACAATATTATCTCAATTTGATATATTGCCTACCTCTAGAATAGTTATTAACATTATTAATTAAAAACATCAATTGAAAATTGAATCGCAATCATAACTTGTCCAATAAAAATGCAATTCCATAATTTTTCCAAATCGTGCGGCTCTAGTTCCAGCTATAAGACACAGTTCTCTTCTGCCCCATCTATCTGCTATCATGTTATTATACTGTTAGACATTAGTAGTTCACAGTTTGCCTCTGTCCCTCTCATGTTGACCCTCTGCACCATCTCGTCTCTTCCTGGGGACTGCATTAGATTCCTGTGGATTATTTCCTTTGCTCACTCTGTTTACACTCTGGCTCTGATGGGCCCACAGACTCTATGTAGGTCAGACTGAGGCAGAGAAAGCTTAGAAAGTATTTGTGTCCTGATTAGAGCGTAGTCTGAGTACACTTGTTTACACTGGCCAGCTCAGATCAGCACTGATTTAGCCCCAGATTCTAAAGCCAAATCCGGACACATGCTTATCCCAGCAGTGATGCCGTTACTCTTCAAGGTTTTATAATCAGCCGACGTATTTACATCTGTAGGCTAAACTCCAGAAATGTGTAATACTATTTTGAATGCTGCTGCAAGTACATCAGGCTTTTCTAATGTATTGTCTCAATACAGATATTTTAAACTCAATTTTGATACTGAGGAGAAAAAGGTTGGGACTTGAGAATAGGTGTGGTCAACATGCAAAAAGATTTCATAAATCACAATTTTATCACGAGTCACATAAACTTAATGCCTTTATTAGGGCTATTTATTTTTTGAGAAAGGCCAGATAAAACTGAAGTGACGCTGTCCAATTACGTCCTCCTGAAGAATAGTCACAGACAAAATGGTATTTTCATCAAAAACACAAAATTTACACAATTCCCATGTCATTTTTGAGTGAATCTTGCTCTGTCTGAGAAACAAAATCTCTTTTCTCAGCTCATTGCATGTTTTGGAGTCTATGTATAGACCAGTTAACGATTATCTGATTACTTAATTAGTTGACAGCTATTTATATAATCGATTAGTTTAACGTGGTGCAGCCCTAAATTAATAATTGCAGTCTTAGTCTTTGAAGAAGTAACTGAAGTCATCTGCTTCTCTTCTCAATGTTTATATTTTATTGAAATGGCCAACTTTAACTCAGCTTGAAAGGTTGACATTTTTCTGTTCTATTTTTGCCGCTCCATTTTCTGATTAGTGCAGTTATGTCTCATGCCTTAAGTTTAAAGCCATACTGTGGAACATTCTACGATTCAGCTGATATCCCGTTTGGGTCAATAACTTGTATAAAGACCGTTTACTGTTGCTCAGACCTTTTTATTATTTATGCAAAACTGTTTTACTTGAAGGATAAGTAACAATTACACATTTGGGTAGGTTTTGTCATGTTATATTTTGAGTAAATAAATGCTTTTTTCAGCCCCTGCTTGGGTATCAGTTGATATTAGTTATTGACACATATTGAGAGCAGAACTGAACTGAACTGAAAGCATAAATGGTCCAGTATGGACTTTTTAGAGCCAATGCAGATATCAATATCAGTCTTGCTACTGCGCCCGATAAGCGATAATTGCAGATGCCAATATTTAGATTTCAGAATCCATAGCACAGCCCACAAATCTATGTTAAGTTGAACTTTCCACCTTAGTAAAAATTATAACAGAATGCATTCATTTAGGATATACAATCATTTGTTGTGACGATGTGTAAGCTAACATATGCTCCTGATTTCTCTTCTATTTCCTTTTTCACTCATGAGTTTATCCAAAAAGAGAAATCTGCTGCATTGAGGATAAACCAGGAATGGCAATCTACATCTTTCATTTGAAATTCATTTTAAAATAACCAACCAGGTTTTATTTGTATGCCATCTCAATTCCACATTTATACTCAAGTTAGTACAAGCAGCCAATTCCCCCTGGCACTGATGTATACCCAACAACTTAGCAGCCGTTCTCCTCTTTTAAAAATGCATCAGCCTCTTTTATTTATCACCTGTCAACATCCGTAGCCATTTGCTGTGCTATTGTGTTTCATGTGAGGGGTGCACTGATTCCCAGCACTGCATTAGCACGGACCAGCGAGCACACATGTACAACGCACACATCCCATCACAACATGCCTGTCCAGTGGCCGTATGTACGAGCAGGAGAGGCCAGCCTGAACGCATCATGTGTCAATCCACAGAGATACACATCCAGCTTCCTCCAACACCGGTCTAGGTGAATATTTCAACAAAACCCCTTCACTTCACGTTTTGTGTCAGCATTTCTTATAGAACAGACTAGGACATTAATAGAGTTTACAGGCTGAGGATGAGGTAATGTCGCTGTCAGTGCATTGAGTGCTTCGGCATGTTTATTAGCAGTGAACTAGTATGAGCTTTCAGAGTGATCAAGGTCTAGCACAGGTGCCTAGCTAGAACAAATGCCTCAATTCTCACCTATAAGAAGGAAGCTAAAACCCTTAGACTTTCATTGACATGAAATGCTGGCTCTCTACAGTTGCTATGATACAGGCAGAGCCGCCATATTGGTCCGGTTAATGTGATGACGCAAATCATTTGAGCACTATGGTGAATGTTGCAATTTTATTTATAAAAAACTACACAATAATAAACATGCATGATCATGAGCAAAAAGGTCTTATTTGTGTTTTTTCAAACTTTTTTTTTTTTACATTTTGGCTGCCTTAAAGTTATATACTGAGTCATGTCAAACTTTTTGCATTTGGTGCCTTTTCTATTGAATTATCTGTCTTTAACCACCAATACATTACTGATTACTTTGTAATGCAGTCGGCCTGTGGTTAATGTGTTTTAGTTGAATACCTTTCTAGTAGGGTAATCGACTAAAGAAATTCTTGGTCGACTAAAGACCTCCCTTATCGGCTGATTAATCGACTAAAAAAGGGGGATGTATCAAAACTATAAAGTATCTCTCTGTATCGGACCTGACTGCACCAGAAAACACAACCGCAAAGGAGTTCATGCAAAAAATTAACAATTTATACAGAAACGTACCAGGAAACAGTGTATTAATATGTATTTAAATTGGATTAAACTCATGATTTACGCCAAGATCTTTAGCTAACTCACTCCATATCTTCACTTTTTTTTTGCTGTTTTTGACATATAAATACAATAAATAAGACGGTAATATGACTGAAAGTAACAAAAATATGACTGAAAGCAACAAAATGAGACAAAAAGCAACAAAAACATGACAAAGTGACAAAAATGTGATTAAAAGTGACAAAAATTAGACAAATTAGAAAATGTTTATTTTATGATATTCAAGTTGTTTGTCTGGTCTCCTCATCAGTAACTGAGGAGATGGAAATGAGGAGTTATATGGTCACTAGATTATCACCAGAAGTGCACCATTTCAGAAATCTCAATTTAAACTTAGTTAGCCTTTAGCTCAGATGCCAGTTTTACAGACTAATTATTATCTAAATGAAAACACCAAAAGGTTTAAACAGTTCTTCATGAGGCTTTGACTTTACCTAAATGTATTCGGGTTGGTACCATCTGACACCCTCTGGATTATTCATCATTCGTGGTTTTTGTGGGCATACATCATAACTAATGGTTAAGAGAAAATACATGAGACTGCCACTGGAGTCTCTCAAATCCCGACTAGCCGAGTTTCTAACTGATCGATAGCATGAGCATGGAACGCTGCATCTATTTATTTATTTGTCTGTGCTGAAAATCATGAGTATGTTATACTGTATTTGAGTTCTAGAATTTGAAGACGTCATAATCTCAGACGAAGGGCAGGGGCCTGTGTAACTCTATCGTAGATAGAGTCGTACTGTGTTTGAAAGAAATATCCAATTTATGACTCAGAAATTTGAATCTGTGCATTGTGTGATAAATCCATTCACATCTACTGAAGTCACAGCTTTCGATCATTTGGAGGTGACTTCCACATTCCTTTAGAAAAGGTTTTATTAGACAGGACAGTTGTAGTGTGAAATGCGGAGAAAGAAGATATAGACATTCAGCAAAAGACGGAGAATCAAACTCTCAACGTAGATGGTAGCACCACATATTTGCAGCACTCCTAACCACTGCACCACAGGCAACATTTGTGTCATACATAGGCATTTGAAATGTTTTCTCTCAAATGTGAACACTCTCAAAGTTAAAAAAAAATATTGTGAACATCAAATATGTAGTATCACAAATATTTGTCTGAAATATAGCTTTTGAGTATTTTCTGATCAGCCCGACAGCGCAGGAGGAGATGAGCCGAGTATAGGTGGTTCTTTGTGGTCCCAGTGGCGCTGCAGGGGTCTGCAGTAGCTCTGTGTTCTGCAGAACAGAGGAAGTGAGGACAGAGGAAGCCCAAAGGCACTCTCGCTCTCACTCTCTTTATGGCCTGCTCTTTTTAATGTACCTGTCTCACTCTTCACTCCGCTCTTCCTTTTTGCTACATGCTTTCCCTCTACAACATTTCTGAGATGTAAGATGAGATTTAAGATGTGCAGAAAACTACCCACACCGCCACAATTTGTCATCTATATTTCACAGGCACACTATGCTTATGGAAAATGTTTGAAGGATATAAAAATCTTCCTTTTTACTATTCCCAGCTCTTCAGGTTGCACAATAATTCCTGTATACTGCATGTATCTTTAGTTACAATAATGTTATGGAGTCAGTATATAGTTCAATATATTTAACATGACTCAGATAACATATTTTTACAGAAGTACATGACAGATCTTATTTGATTTAAGTAGTAGTTGTTAAATGCATTTGTAAAACTGCATAGATTGATTATACTGGGTGCCACTATTTGTGACACAGAACTAAACAAATTCAAAGTGAGCTGTAACTATTTTGAACCTGGTTTAGCCTAAACTGCTTCAATCCAGCAGAAGAGCCTATTGTTTCTCGGATATTAGACTTTTATTGTTAATGTTATGGTGTTCAACAAAGCTATAAGAAAAAACTGAACAAAAAGGAAGCAAAACTAAAGATGAAGGGGGTTTCTATCCCTTGTGTCTGAACTGTCTGAAAAGCTACAAAGGATTTTTAGACGGCATGACATTCCTGTTGACTTTAACCCAGGCAGCACGTTAAGACAGAAACTAGTTCATCCCAAGGACAACATGCCCACACAAAGACAGAGCAACGTAGTGTTTTCAAACCATTGCAGAAAGGAAGTCTGCAATGATAATTACATTGGCAAAACCAAAAAACAACACAAAAGACTGTATCAACACAGAAGGCACTCAAATGAGGGTTTACAATGACTGGTCTACAAATACACATTTGTTTTAAGCATGGAGAAGAGATGGTAGTGAAGGAGACCCTTTAAATAGATCAGAGATACAACTTGCATTTAGTGTACAGCAGCCTTTTGGCACCTTGGCAGAAATCCAATCAGTCAAATGTTAATGAGGCCTTTGACAGTGCTGAGGGAGGCAGGAAAAAAGTGAAAATGTTGTGCCCCACAATACACCTTGAAAAGCACTGTCCAGCACTGGCCACTATACTGGTCAATATAGACCACAATGCAGTAGGAATAACAGCTGTCAGTGACAGGTCTTTAACTGGACACAACAGACTGAATGAAAGTAGAGGAGCTGTTTAAACAAAGCACTGTCGACCCCAGATAATACATCACTGTTAAATAAACCGTTAGAGTCACGTGACCTGTGGCGACGAGACAGTCGTGAGGTGAGTGTCCAAATCGCTCTCTGGATGAGTGCACTATAAAGCCTACTAAAGAGTGTGGATCTATGCAGTGAGACATTAGGACACAGCCCAGGTCTATGATGGGGCCGGTTTCATCTTTATGGCACTAAATGTATGCTTTTATTTGTTATAGAGGATTATTGCCCGCTCGTTACACTGGTCCAGGCCTCTGTACAACCTGCCTTACAGTCATTTGTTCTGGATCTATATGTATTGATCCAGACTCCTGCAGTAACTGGAATAGCAGAGAACAGGAGCATACAGGAGCATACAGAAACATAAAGCATTGTGGACAGGTCACAGTTTTACTGCAGAATTGGGCGGCATTTTAAGAGCTGCTGTGTCTGAACAATATTGTCTGTGAGTTTGGCCACAGCAAATTTTCATGTAAAGTGTCTTAATTAAAAAATCCTAATGAAAGGCCTACATTTCAGTGACAAATCATCAATAGAAGCGCTGTAATGACCTAAATGAGTAAATTGTTTAATGGAGGCAAATGGGCTTGGTGTAAATGGCTTATGTAGACTGTTAAAACTACACATTAAGTCAGAAGATGATAATGACATTACTTAAATTAAACAGAACAGCACAGTGTCTGTGCCCGATTTTCCTCATATAATGAAAAAGTAATAACAATTTTCACCAGTACAGATAGATTGTTAAAGCAGCTCTGATCAAAACGAGATTGATGTGTGCTGGCTGCATCTAAGTTTGCTCTGACCTCTCTAAGAGTTGTGAAAAGTGCTCATAAACTCGTTGCACAGCATAATTAGGATGCTCAGAAGGCATTAGACGTGAGAAATAACTGGACCACTGCAAAGAGGTTAAATGAACTAATTCTGTTTTCCATGGTTTTGAGATGGTACAAATCATGTGCAGCACTTTAAATGCACTGCCTGCCGTGCTTCTCAAAGTACCACATTATTCATGGACTCCCCACACTCACGGTGGTGGTACCTCTGTAGTCACAGCGCCTGACAATCTGCAGCAACAATCTCAAACACAGATTCCAAATAAGCAAGGTGGTCCCTAATATGTCTAGTCATTTAGACAAGATTTCATTTCCTTCAATAACTTGCATTAAGGAATATAAAAAATGCTCCAAGCAAGTTTTTGAGGTGCAAATATTATCACGGCTACAGGCTCAAAAAGTCTGTGTAAATGGAGCTCAACAGTACCACCCACTTCAAAGTCGAGTATATGGTTCCGAAAGTAACTTTCCAATTCATTTTCACCATAAACTCATAGAAAATTTTTAGTTTAAAGGTAGAATGGAGGCTAAGCCACACCTGGTACAATGCATCTTTCATTTGTTTATTGTACATCATCTCGTATAAATAAATACCATACCATGCAAATGCCTTATTTTTGCCAGTGGGGAAAAAATATGTACTTCTGCAACCGAGTGGTGGGCGGTCACTGTTGAGCTAATACTGTATACACTCATTTGTCTATGTTTGACTCTCACCTGGTCACAGTTCAATTACACATGCAAACACACGACATAAGCAGCTCAGCTCTGTGCTACAGTGGCCTCTTCACTCTCCGCTCCTGCAGTGACTTTCTCTGGACACCTCCAGGGCTCCATCTAAGACAGCCTCTGCTCTGAGTGTGCCTGCCTCTCTGGAGAAAGCCTGATTACGCCTCGCTCCACGGGCTAAGTGGGGCATGTACGGCAGGCTCAGCTGGAGAGGGGGGCAGGGAGAGCCGGGATGCTTTCTCAGGCCCCGAAGGCACATGATCCACGTGTGATGGCTGAGCACAAAAGCACACGTCATGCATCCGAGGGGCAGGGGAACTGTGCAGTCAGAGAAATGGAAGCTCTTAGAAGGAAATAAAGCCCAGGAGAAAGTCTAATCGTACAGACAGGGGGTGCTACAGACAGTGACACCACCTCCGCCTGCACTAGCACTGCGCTATAGATTGAGGCAAGGTGTCATCCAGAGAGAAGCACGAGGGATCGATGAGCAGCCAGAGCGTAAGGCTGCGGCTGCGGGCACACGAGGTGGACTGGACTATTGGACTGCGCCAGAAGGCAGTGCTTCCTCAGAATTAAGTGCGATTCTAGAACAGCTGATGGGTTCTTTTGGTATGGGTTGTTTCCAGATTTTAAAGTAACATTTTAACCTCACTGAACGTCTTTGTCAGTCCGCGTGGTGGTTGTAAATGTATTCGGGACGGTTGAAACCCTGCTGTTTCTGCAGCCTTTTGTTCGAGATTGTACTTTCTTATTTCAATAAAAAGGAAGAGAAAGCTTTTGAGAGTGTATTTTCAGAAGAGATCTGCAGGGGAGCTCTGTCACTGAAGATACTTAGTTCTGCTTTAAAGGAGACATATTATGCATTTTTCCAAGTAGATGATCAGTTTTTAGGCCCCACCTCTTCATGCTGCAGATTGTTGCTTGTTACAAATGGTCATTTATGTGATGTTTTAGAATGTATTGCTCCGAGTCTTCATTATTCAATTAATTGCAATTACAGGATGTGGGCAGGGATAGGGGGTATGTGAAAACAGGAATTATATAATACAGGATTATTCAAACCTGCAGGATTCCATAAAAAATATAACTAATCATGAGGAAACACAGCTGTAGTATTTTCATAACAAAATCCACAGAAGTTGAACATGAAAAGACCACACAAACCCAACACTCATTGAATAAATGTACCTGTCCATATTTCGATGACTGTGCGTTAAATGTCCCATCAAACACATTGTTTGGTGAAAGCTGGGTTCAAACTGTGATTTAAGATATCAAAAGAACCCAACATAACAAGGCTGTTGTGAAAACCAGACTTAAAATAAGGACTGCAAGATTCATCACAATCGAATCAAAATCACAACTTGAACACAATTAGCAAATTGCAAAAAATGTAACTGCAAATATTTAGGAGTTTAAAGCAAGCCTCATTCTTCATAAGAACAAGAACACAAATAATCTTGACTAAAGAAAACGTCCCTTCTGATTATAAAAGCTGATTTGTATTGAACGGTGTCAGTCGCAATTATCAAACTTTGGTGACTTTCAAAGATTATGGATTATTTTTGCGCCCATGTATTTTACTGGACTGACAAAGCTCCAGATTGACAATAGAAGTTGATGTATGCAACTGGACAAGTAATGAGTCAGGCCTTTCATTAAAGGGGCTGTACCTGATTTTTATTGTTTTGAAAAACGAAAAGCAGAACTAGTGAAGTCTTTACATCAGTCACATGTATCGCTCACTTTCCTAATGCAGTCCCAGCATTCTAAACATTCACCTCCATGAGTTTATAATCACTTTTCGAGAGTCTCTGAACCGACAGCGTCACGTACCTTCATGGAGCTAACAAACATTAGCATGCAAACAACGCACATCCTGCTTCTCTCGTAGGATAAAAAACTGATACACAAAACATTGTGGTCTTATTTTCACCTGAATAGATGCTTTTACAATTTATCTGTGCTGGAGCAAAACAGATTTTACTTTATTATTTATTAGTTCTGTTTTTCCTGTTTCACAACAATAAAAATCAGATACATGGCCTTTAATTAAGATATAAATGTTTGGGTTTTATTTGGGGAAAGATTTTGTTATTGTTGTTTTGTTATTTACGGCTTCATTTAATGAATATTATTATTTTATTAATTATTATATTATTGAATAATATAATAAAATTTTCAGGCTTGTTTCCATTCATCACTGCTGTTTCTTGCCTGCCAAAATGGTGGCCTCAACACAATTAGTCATGTTGATGAAGGAACTCCATATAGGATTACTCAAACATGCAAGGATCAATCAAAAATACAGCACTGAGTAAGTTTATAATGAGGGAACATTGTTTTAACGTGGTTTGCAAACTCATAAAGAGTAGATTTTACATAATATGTCTCCTTTAATGCGTAGTTGAGGTTCATTTAGCTACTCCAACATTGTGTAACTAATGAAGCAATCAGATGAATAAGTGAGTGGGTGTAATACGAGTAGAAATCAGAGACAAGATCAGGTCAAGTCAGTGTCACAAAATTCAATGATGTCATCTTAAGTTAAGTTCATCGGCCATTATTCCCTCCTGCACACATATGTATTCCCCTTCAGACCAGAGCTGCAGCCGCTCTGCCAAAGCTTTACCCTCACTGACATTGAGACCAAATGGTGCAGTGATTATGACATAACAAACATGGAGTCCTTTCCATTGGCTTTAAAGTGTAAAGGAAGATGTCTTTATGATACCAGAGTGAGTAAATAATATTATCTTTGCTGTATATGTGCACTGTGTAAATTTGAGTCTGGTACTTGCTCAGCGCTCTTAAGCGCAAGGGCCTATGTAATTCTTTGGGACATTCACTATTTTTGAAAGGAATATCCAAAATTGGCTCCACACACTTGTCATATTAATCTTATGGCGTAAAATTCGTTTAACTGACAACAATCACATGAAGAAAGGCTCTTGAGGTCATTGTGGGGGAAAAAAATCCCTTTT